>JACEEZ010005455.1:110000-142500 GCA_016584305.1 Chionoecetes opilio | reverse complement strand
AAAGAAAATGTTGCAATAGGAAACAAATTTGGTTTGGTTGGTTGGCTATGAAGTGGACTTACTAATCTCTAAATGAAAGTTAAGGATTTGAGACGTGGCGTATAACTGCAACCACCAACCGTTCGCGTTAGTTACAAGATTTCTGACGCTTAATTAACGAGTAATTATCCCGTTGTGTACCTGTAACAAGGCGTCACGGTGAGTCACGACCATTGGCGGAACAACGGATGTAATAATGGGGGGGGGGGGGCACTGGGGGGACACAGGTAAATATGGGGGGCACCATAGTTTTCATATATATATATATATTATATATATATATATATATATATATATATATATAATGAGGGGTTAAAATTCGTTTTATCGCCCCTGCCATATCTCGCTTACTACCTTATGAAGGACTAATATTTTGTAATACACGTCATCTACTAACCTTCAAACCTCTTGGAAAGCTGTTACTTTGGTCAAAATCACGGACAAAAATTATCTAATAAGAATAAATAAAGTGCTGCTCCGCCGTCGCCATTAGCGCAGTCAGAGATCGCGAGGCAAGCCCTCCCTCACGGACAGCAGCCAATCTAGGTTAAGGTTAAGGTTAAGGATTAGTTTAGTTTAAAATAAAGCATAAAAAGCATAAAACTGTATACTGTATTAAGATTGAATTTTTGTGTTTGGGACAAGCGAAAAATTTAGTGTCCAATAACGACGAAATAACCTTTATTCCTTCTTTTCATCTATTACAAGTAGTACTCGACGGAAATTTTCACGTCGGCGAGTGTTCCACTATCTTTGAGAGCTTTCGGTTTTTTTTTTTCGAAGACATTATTTTCTATTTAGTTTTGATGTGTTTATAAATAATTAATCTAGCTCTTGGTTATAGCGGGAACTCATATATTTTCTGGTATTTATTATTTTTCTTGCCGTTTCTTTAGCGGGCAGGGCAATCTTACCATACCCAGTGGATTTGTGGCATCATAATTATAGTGTATGCCTGTATGGTGTTTTTTTTGTGCAATTTTTTTTTAAAGCTAATTATGTACGTGAGGTTAGGTTAACCAATTTTTTATTTATTCACTTTTTAAGGTTAGGCTAGGGCAGAGGTCGGCAACCCAGAATTCGAGATGAGCCAGTTTCTTCAAACTTGACAGAAAAGCAGTGCTGATGGAGCCGCAGTGTACTTTATGAATGGAAATTACGAACAAGTGCAAGTTAATAAGTACAAAAAATATTCATCTCAGTATTTTCGGAAAGACCTAGGACCTAGGTCACGTACACTATTATACTGCGGCTATCTATGCCAATATTTTATCTTATTTTTTTTCACGATAATTTGAACATTATTAAGAACATAAGAAAATAAGGAAGCTACAAGAGGCCGGGAGACCTACACGTGGTAGTTCCTGTTACTTAACACTACCTACATCCACCTTTCATTCCCATTCATGAAATTGTCTAGCCTCCTATGAAAACTCCCTATTGACTATTTAAAACTCCCTATTGACTTTAAAACTACCTATTGACTAAAACTCCCTATTGACTAAAAACTCCCTATTGACTAAAAACTCCCTATTGACTAAAAACTATTGACTAAAAACTCCCTATTGACTACAAACTACCTATTGACTAAAAACTCCCTATTGACTAAAAACTCCCTATTGACTAAAAACTCCATATTGACCAAAAACTCCCTATTGACTAAAAACTGACTAAAAACTTCCTATTGACTATAAACTCCCTATTGACTAAAAACTCCCTATTGACTAAAAACTCCCCATTGACTAAAAACTCCCTATTGACTAAAAACTCCCTATTGACTAAAAACTCCCTATTGACTAAATACTCCTTATTGACTAAAAATTCCCTATTGACTAAAAACTCCCTATTGACTAAAAACTCCCTATAGGCTAAAAACTCCCTATTGACTAAAAACTCTTGACTAAAAACTCTATTGACTAAAAACTTCCTATTGACTAAAAACTCCCTATTGACTAAACTCCCTATTGACTAAAAACTCCCCATTGACTAAAACTCCCTATTGACTAAAAACCCCCTTTTGACTAAAAACTCCCTATTGACGAAATACTCCCTATTAACTAAAAACTCCCTATTGACTAAAAACTCTCTATTGACTAAACTCCCTATAGACTAAAAACTCCCTATTAACTAAACTCTTTATTGACTAAAAACTCCCTATTGACTAAAACTCCCTATTGACTACAAACTCCCTATTGACTACAAACACCCTATTGACTAAAAACTTCTTATTAACTAAAAACTCCCTATTGACTAAAAACTCCCTACTAATTAAAAACTACATATTGACTAAAAACTCCCAATTGACTAAAAACTCCCTATTAACGAAAAACTCCCTATTGACTAAAAACTCCCTATTGACTAAAAACTCCCTATTGACTAAAAACTCCCTATTTACTAAAAACTCCCTATTGTCTAAAAACTCACTATTGACTACAAACTCCCTATTAACTAAAAACTCCCTATTGACTAAAAACTCCCTATTGACTAAAAACTCCCTATTGACTAAAAACTCCCTATTGACTAAAAACTCCCTATTAACTAAAAACTCCCTATTAACTAAAAACTCCCTATTGACTAAAAACTCCCTATTGACTAAAAACTCCCTATTGACTAAGGGATTAAGATTGGGTAAGACTAAATAAAGTATCATGAACATTGCGTCCTCTAATTATCTAGCTTCCTATTTAAAACTCCCTATTGACTAAAAACTCCCTATTGACTAAGGGATTAAGATTGGGTAAGACTAAATAAAGTATCATGAACATTGCGTCCTCTAATTATCTAGCTTCCTATTTAAAACTCCGTATTGACTTATTGACTATTGACCTATTGACTTGGCCCTTCCTATTGGCTCTATCCACCTTTCATCCCCATCTATGAAATTATCTAGCCCCCTATTAAAATTCCCTATTGACTTACTGACTATTGACCTATTGACCTTAACCCTCCCTATTGACTTAACCCTCACTTATTGAGTAGGTTGCAGGAGCCGCACAGGTCTCTTGAAAGAGCCGCATGCGGCTCCGGAACCGCAGGTTGCCGACCGTTGGGCTAGGGTCTATTCACCTATTTTCTTCATTTATTCACTTTTTACCCACATTTTCCCTGATGTTCATAGCTCTCCCCACTATCGGGAGTCAAGACTGTTATGGTCATGCTATAGTAATTATTTATTTGCACAACTAATGAGTCCTCAAATCACTTAAAGGAATTAAAAAAAACTATCAGATGGAAGAGAAAACCAGACGCGAAAAGTTGGAACTCTCGCCGACGTGGACGAGAGATACGGTAGACGAGAGTATCATAAACCGATAGATGTTAGGAGTGTGAAAAGATGACCCCCTGATAAATGGGAGGATAGTGTTGGAGTATGAGAGAGAGAGAGAGAGAGAGAGAGAGAGAGAGAGAGAGAGAGAGAGAGAGAGAGAGAGAGAGAGAGAGAGAGAGAGAGAGAGAGAGAGAGAGAGAGAGAGAGAGAGAGAGAGAGAGAGAGAGAGAGAGAGAGATCATGCATGAGTGAGAGGACAGTAGGATGTGCGAATGAGGTAGATAGATATGTGGAAATGGAGACTTCTGTCGTGGCCTCCTCCAAGAAGGAGATGTAATGAACCGCTTGTCAGAGTAGACTAGACAAGACTATGACCAAAAAAAAGAACAAATGTCTCCTCTGTGCCCATTAAATGCTGTTCCCATTAAATGCTGTTCCCATTAAATGCTGTTCCCATTAAATGCTGTTCCCATTAAATGCTGTTCCCATTAAATGCTGTTCCCATTAAATGCTGTTCCCATTAAATGCTGTTCCCATTAAATGCTGTTCCCATTAAATGCTGTTCCCATTAAATGCAAGTGTTGTTTATAGTCGTATAAGTGATGTACTTCAGTTATATTTTGCAGAACATAATATTGACAATATCTTCTATTTTTCTTATCATTGGCATTTGCATATTATTCGTAAATATCACTAGACTTTGGTGTTGGACAGGATCGTGGCTGTCTAACAATTCCAATACGATTGTCGTTAGTCTTCGACCGACTTAAGACTAATCCCCCCCGGAAAAAAGTTTAAAAAACTTAAATGTCTGTCTAAAGCCATGGTTAGTCTTAGGTAACCAAAGAAAAGTACTCTTGTAAATTTATATCATACTTTAATAATAATGAGAGAGGTGTTAAAATTACAAAATATAACTGAAAAAACTACTTTCAAACATAAATGTACAAAATTACATAAAAATAGATGTTCATTAGAATAGATATCGATCAGTGTGAGATTCATGAGTCTGTACCCATGTGATGCGAGCTTTTACATTTGCTATGTCGTTATTATGTAGGCTAATGTCATAGTTTTCTTTAACATGAGAATTCACTGATTTACAAAACATTATTGATTTTAAAACTAACTGAGATAAATTAGAAATTAGATTTTGCGAATGAAAAACTCTAAAATAAAATCTAGCAAGTAAGAGAGAGTAGTGGTTTCAATAAAAACTGATTAAGAGAATTAGCCACCAAATGACTGCTTGTTGAAATAGATGCACCGCATAATCTTTTTAATGCATTATTATAAGCTACTTCAAAAGTTTTTTAAATTATCTATTATAGATTGATTTACAGTTCCATATTTCAAGTCCATATCCTGGAAGACAGTATGAGTTGAATAAAAATACAAGTTTTGATTGATACCTTGTTAACATTTCTGAAAACATAATTAAATTGGGAATAAAATTTGCGCAATCGCAGCTCAACATCTAAAATATCCGACAAAATTCATTCTAAAACATGCCCAAGATACTTATTATTATCAACAATCTGAAATTCATCATTACATAGTTTAATTACATCATCATGAGTTGGATATCTGCCTTTATGAAATATTACACCTTTTGATTTGGCCTTATTAATTCCAAGTTTTAAGTTTTCAACTGCTTTAAAAATATTTTAGTATTTTATAATATAAATAGTTCTAAATCATTCATATTTTCTGAAAGAATATCAATATCATCCGCATAAGCTATGATGTTCACACGCATAAATCCCAAACAGCATCCAATGCCCATATTTAATACATTAGTTATTAATATATTTATATATAATATGAATAAGAGAGGTGACAAAATACCATCTTGCCTGACTCCTTTATCAATCCTATACTAATTTCCATTACCTTCGTCCCAAATAATCTTTGCTGTTTGATTCCTTAAGGGGAGCGTCCGGTTAGAACTACGAAAATAATCGGGAAAAAATTTAAAATACTGAAAAAATTCCTGAGCAATGGCAACTCCTTTAGTAGTGTAATTCCGAAACTGTAGCGCAAAACTCCTTATGGTTCCGTAGTTATCGATGGTTCCCCCCACATTACCCCCCCTTACTACCCACCCTACATCGCGCGACATCCTGGAGAGATGTGTCCGTGGACTGACACAGAATGCAAATGAGAGCTTCCACAGCAAGATGTGGTCACGTGCACGGAAAGCTAAGTTTGGTGGCTTCAAAAGACTATCGTTTGTTGAAAAGTTAGCAATATTGGACCATAACTTGCTCAGAAGCAGGCATAACTTTATCAGAAGGCAAGTCAGCTGAAATCCTTCAGTCAACTCGAAGGCACTAAGAAAATCCCTCTCACAACAAGATAAAGAAAGAAGGTACAGCAAAGGCAAGCTACAACCCAAAGCCATAAAGAAAGAACAAACATCAGGAGACTATGCACCTGGTGACTTCTAAGTTCACATAATTTTCCTAGCCAGTGAGGAGTCTGGGAAACTCTGAAGAGATAATACCTAGCCTTGAGGGAGGGCAGGAAGAGACTACTATCCATTTCAGACCCCATGAGGCATCGTTTTTCGCAAATATCTTCTCAACAAACAGTTGGATGAAAATGACAGTTTGGCACAGCTTGTCTGAGACCGTCCCCTAATTTATGGCAGTAGAGTGCATTGCCAAGTGTGTTTAATGAGGGAGTTTACTCCTGACTTTTATGGCGAAGCTGGTAAGAGCCGCGTAGACATTCGGACAAGTGAAGTTTGAGGTGACGTACTTGTGACGTGTATCAAGCCACGCCCTCATCCTCCCCTCCCGGCTTCCCCTCCCTCCCTCCTTGCCTTCATCCACACACGTACCTCCATACCCACCCCCACCACTTTTGAGGGGGAAGGTGGTACCCCACCTTCCCCCTCACTCTCCCATTTGCCTCTCTCTCTCTCTCTCTCTCTCTCTCTCTCTCTCTCTCTCTCTCTCTCTCTCTCTCTCTCTCTCTCTCTCTCTCTCTCTCTCTCTCTCTCTCTCTCTCTCTCTCTCTCTCTCTCTCTCTCTCTCTCTCTCTCTCTCTCTCTCTCTCTCGTCCACTTGCGTTGTACATGAGATAATACGCCATGCACATGTTACTTGTCTATAATGGCATGCAGATAACCCGAAAGTATATGCTATGTATGGTAGGGTGTTTATCACACGACAGTGATACCTGTTCCAGCGTAATTGGCTGTTGCTTAAGTGCTGTCTTGAGTTTTGTTGGGTAATTATACAACCATTGAAAGGTGTATATGACCCTCTTTCCCAGAAGGGCACGTTGTGCGTATGATGGGATGAGGTAGCTGTGGCTTGATCATTTATAAGACATCGGTTTGGAGTCGGAAAAGAATAAGGGTGGAAATGGAGCGGGGATTCAAGAGCAGAGTAAGAACGAAAGAGGGTCATATACAACATTCAATGGTTGTATAATTACCCAACAAAACTCAGACAGCACTTAAGCAACAGCCAATTACGCTGGAACAGGTATCACTGTCGTGTGATAAACACCCTACCATACATAGCATATACTTTCGGGTTATCTGCCATTATAGAAAAGTAATATGTGCATGGCGTATTATCTCATGTACAACGCAAGTGGACGAGAGAGAGAGAGAGAGAGAGAGAGAGAGAGAGAGAGAGAGAGAGAGAGAGAGAGAGAGAGAGAGAGAGAGAGAGAGAGAGAGAGAGAGAGAGAATAGGTAAATGGGAGAGTGAGGGGAAGGTGGGGTACCACCTTCCCCCTCAAAAGTGGTGGGGGTGGGTATGGAGGTACGGGGGTGGATGAAGGCAAGGAAGGAGGGAGGGGAAGCCGGGAGGGGAGGATGAGGGCGTGGCTTGATACACGTCACAAGTACGTCACCTCAAACCTTCACTTGTCCGAATGTCTACGCGGCTCTTACCAGCTTCGCCGTAAAAGTCAAGAGTAAACTCCCTCATTAAACACACCTGGCAATGCACTCTACTGCCATAAATTAGGGGACGGTCTCAGACAAGCTGTGCCAAACTGTCATTTTCATCCAACTGTTTGTTGAGAAGATATTTGCGAAAAACGATGCCTCATGGGGTCTGAAATGGATAGTAGGAGCCTAATATGCTATAAATATATGTGAATTTCTTATCAAGATTAAGATAATCCTAAAAAAACAAAAAACTTGAAATCACTTCATGTTTTTGCTATTACAGGTGTGCGATTGATGGACAAACTTCATCGGCCCGTATCTCAAAACAGAAGTTTTCTATGTTCAAAATTCTAATTCTCAGCAAGTGTTTGGTTTATGCATTGAAACAAAAACTAAGAGCAAGAACAATCATTGCTCTTCAAATGACCGTAACTTTTTTTTGTATTTATGAACTGTGATTTGTGTTTGATTTTTTTTTGTCAAAAAAATGAAATTTAAAAAAAGGAAGAAAAAAATCAAAAAAAGTCACAACAAGCTAATAACAAAAATATAGTAACGGAGAAAGGAACACCACCATGACGTGACTTAGCCATAATATTTTGAAGAGGAGGGGAGGAATAATAACAAAGACATACATAGCGCTTTGAAAATTTAGAACGGGGTGAAAGGGCACGGACAAAAACGGGGGCTAGAAAGAGGCTTGGGGTCTAATATCGTTGTACATGTTGTCATTATTTCATAACATGAATATCACATTGAGTCACCCATATTCAATGTAGATATGGCATATCCAATTCTAGCCGGACACTCCCCTTAAACAGTGCACTAATAGATACACAATATCAGGTGGTATTCCTTCCTTTAAAAGTGTTCTACCCAATAAAAAATGATTTACTTTGTAGCCTTATATAGCCATAGAAAAATCTATATAATGACTATAAACCTTATTTTCAAATTATATATTGTGATACATTGTTTCTATTAAAAGGAAGCATGCATCAGTTGTCGAAGAGCCTTCCTTGAAATCAAACAGTCTGCAGTTAAACAGTAGTTTATCCTCTAGTAGTATATTCAAAATGTGTTTCTCAATCATTTTTAAAAAGAAAGAAGATTGCATCACAGGCCTGTAGTGTGTAGACTGTAGTTGAATTCCTGGTGTGATCTTTGATAACTGGGTTAATATCTCCCCCTAACATAGTAATAGGGATATAGCAATGTGAGCATCAAACATTGAAAAACGTGGCCACCATGTCAAAAACTAATATGTTGCCCCTATTATAAAGGTATGATGAATATCATCATGACCAGATTCAGGATTTAAAGTTCTTGCAATTTCCCCAATCCTCTCAGCTGAAATATAAAGGTAATTTTTTGTATCTCTCACCCACACTTATTTGAGGAGACTTATATATTAGTTTTCCTCTGGATCATTTTCGTCATTTTCGTCATTTTCCGGCAGAAATCTGCTTCTAAAGGTTTCTAAAATGTCACAGTTTCCATTTTTTCATCAATGAATCTTGAATATTCAACTTTATTTCTCCTAAGTTGAACATCCTTCTAAAAAGACCTCATATCCTTATTCTTGAATTTATCCTCAATAGATAAAGATATTTCATTCAGTTTATTATTCTTGCAATAATTTAAAGCATTTTTGAACTCTCTCTTACTCTCAACCATGTTTCTGTCTTCCTCAGAATCTCTACCCTTACCAATTATCAGCTACTCTATATAACTCTCCCTGGCTGCTCTGTGAAGGTGTTTGATCCTTCTATTCCAGCCTGGGATGACCTTGAAATTATTTACTTTTCTTAAAATTGTCGCAAACTTTTCAGCAGTAGTAGTAGTAGTAGCAGTAGTAGTAGTAGAAGTAGTAGTAGTAGTAGTAGTAGTAGTAATAGTAGTAGTAGTTATAGTAGTTGTGATGATGGTGATTTTACGATGGTAATCTTCCTCATCATAATACAATTATTGATATCTAATCAGGCTTATGGTAATGGACGATGTGGGGTCAGCCCTTTAAGAACTGCTCCTCCATTACCTCTTTGTCCTATTCCTCTTAGCTCTTTTCCCAACCATTCTCTCTTCATCTTCATCCTCCTTTCCTTCATTCCATCCTAATATCCTCTGTATCTATAATAATGCCTCACACACGTCATTCATCCCTTACTCATTTCTCAACTTTATTATTCTACTCACTTCTTCCTCATCTCTCCCTTCACACTGACTCTCACCTCTCCCTTCTTCCATTTCCCTCCCTCCCTCCCTCCGTACCTCCGACCCTCTACTCTGCTTCTTCCTTACTCCTTCCAGTAAACAATCCATCATTCATGTCATCCCTTAGCGAGCCTGGGATTAGCGCAAAATGATTGGTTTCCTTGGGATGAGGCTAGGTGGACGGGAACAGAAGAAGGGGAATGATGTATAGATAAGGAAGGGTTGATAGATAGTGGTGACTCCATAGTTAGGGATTGATAGATAGAGGGCGATGTGTGTGATAGTGGGGATGGATATGACCTTACCTGGGCGTTGACAGATTGCCTGATGGAGATCGATAAGATGATAATAGATAAGCTGGTTGAAATATAGGTAAAGAGAGAGAGGTATACAGAGGTAGGGTCGATGACTATTGGTACATAATTCCATAGACGTTTACATAAACCCTCTATTGAAAGGCAGTCAAGGAGATATCTCGATGGATTGATAGATAAGATGAGTCGTTAATAAACATAGTCATGAATGGTTGATTCAATGGGAAGCTTATCGCGTTACAAAGATTGATATTATTAATGATTGGACGCATCATTCATCAGGCGACGGCCATTGGATATAACTTTCTTGATTATATACTCAACCCCTTTAGTGTTGTTTTTGGTATTTTCTTTTGTTGTTCTTGTACTTCTCTTTTTTTCTTTTCTTTTCTTCTCTTCTTCGTTTGTTTCTTCTTTTTTCCTTCTTCTCTCATTAATATTGTAACTATCATCGTCAATATTATCATTGTATAACTTTCCCATTGGCTTCTTATTGGAATGGCATTTATTGTACATTTATTCCAAACTTTTGTTGTAGTCTGGACGACGAGCGTGTTATAGAAATGAGGGAAGATGTTATTACCTCCGCCAACGAAGTTGGAGGGGTTATGTTTTCACCCCGATCTGTCTGTCTGTTTGTTAGTGTACAGGATTTCTCAAAAAGTTACCAATAGATTTGGACGAAACTCAGTATACCAAGTCTATTTGGTATAAGGAAGAACTGATTTAATTTTGGATGAAATCTATTGACAACTGTTGCCATGGCAACCAATTGATGAAATATTCGGCCGGAGGTATGCGCTCATACTGAGTGCATTATATATATATATATATATTATATATATATATATATATATTAATATATATATATATATATAATCACAACTGTTGCCATAGCAACCAATTGATGAAATATTCGGGCGGGGGTATGCGCTCTACTGAGTGCGCCCCCCCCCCCCCCCCTAGTTAACTATGTGGTAAGAATAGGTCTAGAAATAATGGAGTAGTCGTGGTAATATTTAGTAGTAGCAGAGTAATGATGTAGTAGTAGTGGTCGTGATAGTAGTGAACGTGGTAGTTGTAGTAGAGTAATGATGTAGTAGTAGTGGTCGTGATAGTAGTGAAAGAAGTGGTTGTAGTAGTAACAGTGGTGTCAGTAGCATAAGAAGTTCGTTGTAGTAGTAGTAGTGGTAGCAGTAATAGTAGTAGTAGTAGTAGTAGTTGCAGTAGTAGTAGTAGAAGGAGTAGTAGTAGTAGAAGTAGTAGTAGTGGTAGAAGTAGTAAGAACAGTAGCATATATGAGTAGTAGTAGTAGTAATAACAGTAGCATACGTATATGAGTAGTAGTAGTACTAACAACAGTAGCATATATGAGTAGTAGTAGTAGTAACAACAGTAGCATATATGAGTAGTAGTAGTAGTAACAACAGTAGCATATATGAGTAGTAGTAGTAGTGACAATAGTAGCATATATGAGTAGTAGTAGTAGTAGTAACAACAGTAGCATATATGAGCAGTAGTAGTAGTAACAACAGTAGCATACGTATATGAGTAGTAGTAGTAGTAACAACAGTAGTATATATGAGTAGTAGCAGCAATAATTGGGAACGCTCCATCAGCTGTTGTAGTCAGTCACCTATCAGCGCCACAATTTGCATTTATGCTCAAAAATTGGCAAAGGAGTAACTAAGCTATTTTCAACGCAAATTTGCCAAGAGAAGTAGACATTAATTGCAATGATAATATAATATATGTTCAAAAGACATGTTCATATGAATAGATATCGTGCTTACACGTGCATAATGAAGCTTTGTTTCCCATTTTATAAGATATAACCTTCAGTACCTAAATTTTTTTCATGCAGGTAATTGTGAACAGCATGACAAAGGCCTTTGATGTTATCCTTTTTCAAGTCAACTCGACGCACCTAAAAATCAGTGTCACGTCCTATTTGTTTGTAATCATAGCAGAATAACATTTAGGTACTGAATGTTATTACAATATGGGAAAGACACCTTCATTATTCCCCAGTAAACACGAATTCTGTTCATATGAATATGTCTTTATTATCATATTACATTCTCATTGCAATCAATATCAAATTATCTTTGCAAAAAGCGTTGGAAATAGCTTAGTTACCGCTTTGCTCCAGGTTTTGAGGATGAATTAAGAATTCTGCCGCTGATATTTGTCTATCGGTGTATACAACGGGTGATGGAACATCTCCTATTGTTCGTGGCGGTGATGGTGGTATATATGGTGGTGGTGGTTTTGGTGGTATTGGTGGTATTGGTGGTATTGGGTATTAGTGGTTACAGCTACAATGTCATAAAACAAATAAATGAGTTGCCTTTGAATAGAACAATGGGATGCGTGAGGCAGGAGAGAACATGTTGAACTTGGCCTGTGGAAATATTATAAGGCTTGATAATACCAGTTTACCAGATTTATATGCTAACTTTCAAGCCTGCTTGTTTGTCTGTCTGCTTCCATTTCTATTTTTCCCTGCCTATACGCGCCTTCATTTTTACTTCCCTGCTTGTCTGTTAGCATGCCTGTCTGCTTGTCTCCCTGCTTGTAGGTATGTTTATATATATATCTAGTAATGCCTACCTGCTTGCCTA
This sequence comes from Chionoecetes opilio, assembly GCA_016584305.1. Lineage (NCBI taxonomy): Eukaryota > Metazoa > Arthropoda > Malacostraca > Decapoda > Majidae > Chionoecetes > Chionoecetes opilio. Next base: position 130,128 of record JACEEZ010005455.1, on the reverse strand, counting down.
CCTGTGTGTGTGTGTGTGTGTGCGTGTGTGCGTGTGTGCGTGTGTGCGTGCGTGCGTGCGTGCGTGCGTGCGTGCGTGGCCCCAGCTGCTCGATTCATTCATAAAAGTATCAAGGACGTTGCTGGAACTTTCATTCACCTCTCCTCCAAGCATCTACCCCCTCCCACTCCTCCCCCCCTCCTCCCTTCCACTATCCCTCCCCCCCTTCGCTTCTCCATTCTTCCACACGTTTTCCTCCACCCCATTTCCTCATCGACACCCCCCTTCCCCCTTTTGCCATCTCCTCTAACCTCCACTTTCCCTTACTCCCACTTTCCCTTTCCTCTCACCTTCCTTCTCGGTCACGTCACTCAAATATTGTGCACTCTCTCTCTCTCTCTCTCTCTCTCTCTCTCTCTCTCTCTCTCTCTCTCTCTCTCTCTCTCTCTCTCTCTCTCTCTCTCTCTCTCTCTCTCTCTCTCTCTCTTCTATTTTTGCTCTCGCTCTCTTTTCTCTCTCTCTTTCTCTCTCTCGTAATTCTCTACTCCATCCCTCTGCACTTTCGACTACCCCCACCCGAATGTTTGCCAAGAAGTGTAAAAACATGACACCAACATCCAGGCCACTTTCTTAACCCAGCAGCAAAATGAGGAGGAGGACGAAAATTAGGGAGGCTGAGAGAGAGAGAGAGAGAGAGAGAGAGAGAGAGAGAGAGAGAGAGAACTTTCTCACTGCCTTTTTTTATGGTAATGCCATCATTCCACAGGCGGGCTGCTATAGGCAAAAGCTCGCGTCAACCAAAAGTGTTGACAAAATATTAACAACAACAACTTTCTCTCTCCTTCTCTCTCTCTCTGGGAAAAAAATAGAGAACAAAAAATAAGCGAGGACTGTGACTCTGTTCTTATAACTGTGCATTTTATTGTCCCCGCGGCGTCCCCAAGGGCAGAGTTTACTGACACTGTAGTTTGGGCATAGCTGGGGCCTGATTGACTGCTGATTCCTCAGAAAACGGCAGACGATGTATGTACACCAAGCACAATACTACATTACTTAGCTACTCATCAAGCATTTCAACCATTAACTACGAACGAAAAATGGCTTATATAATCAATTCTAACCTTTTTTTTTTAGTTTCTACGTTAGCGTATCAGTTCTTTATACAATGGTTTTATTTATTTCCAGGTCAATTTGGCTGGAGATATGGGTGTTTGGGGGAGTAGTGTTAGACTGTGCTATCCTTTCCACTATACAAGTAAGTTACTTAGTGTTAATTAAATATTCAAGTAAGTCCTCTGTAATCCGTTGTAAACTGTTAATCCCTTATTTGTTAAACCTTGCGTTAAGTCTCCTGCACAAATGACTAGCTGTGGCCATGGGTGTGGATGGTCCGCTTCGCTAGGCTCAGTAATGTCTGGCAAGCAAGGACACTGCGTCACCTTGGGTTCAGGTGGGGTGCTGCAGGCGTCAGTGCCGGCGCCTGTCCTGTTAACCCCTTCACGCCCAGATCGTTACTTTGCTATATAAAATCATCTGTTGTTAGCCATAAAATTACGAAAACTAACTTAAAATACCAAATTAGTTAGTCGACTAGGATACTAAACAGGTCATATCTCTATTATATTGCTTATATTCACTAAAAAAAATCGTGTTATGGTACCCAAATTACAATGGAAATTACGTTCTGGGTCTCAAGGGGTTAAAGGAGAGTAATCATCTTTATTCCAGAAGCCCACCTTTTCTCTATGCCTGCAGACCTCGGTGAGGAGAGTGTTATATGAGGGTAGAATCCCTGGCCCAGAATCAAGCTTCGGGCACATTCCAAGAGTCGTCAATAATGCAGTGTCTCGAGAAATGGCTTTTGAGTCTTAATGTATATAATGTGTCATGTGATGCCCCGTGGTGAGGACGCTGCCAGACAAAGTGGAGTGACGGAGAGGATATAAGATAAGATTTTCATCCTATCTAGACACTTTGCAAGTACCAACTACAAGGTTATTGACTATACAAAGCGCCGCCACGTCAGCATGAACTAGGCGGACTCGAACCGCTGACCGAATGCACAGGGACGCTGCACATTGGGAACTCACGTCTCTACCAACCTTGTCACCCTGACGGGCTGACGGAGAGGACGTAGTGAAGGAGAGAAAGACGCCGGAGTAAGGGATTGCAGTTATTAATGGTTTATGGAAACACTGCGTGGATGTGGTGTGTGCGATGAGGCCCAGAACACTGCTTGGGTGTGCATGTAGGTATCCAAGGTGACAGTAATGGGAAGGGATGCCGCTGCCTTTGCCTCTTCTGTGTTGTTGTTGTTGTTGTTGTTGTCGTCGCTGCTTCTGATGCCTGCGATGCTGGTGATAGTTAGGATCATAATGATAAATGCTAATGCTGTTAGGGGTGCTAATGATAAGGATAGAAATTATAATTATCTAGTTACAGTGACTAGTTATAGTCATCATCATCATCATTATCATCATCATTATCATTATCATCTTCAACATCATCATCATCATCATCATCATCATCATCATCATCATCATCATCATCATCAATGTTTTTCCTCCTTGTCAGGTCACCGGCCAGACCTCGCCCAGGAAGGCTTCGCACGACTGTACACAAGTAGCATGAACAATCTAGAGATTAAACGGCGACAAAATTAACTCTTTAATTTCATAGTAGCTGATTTATATTTATGACTCCCTGCAATTTATTTTTTCTCCTTTGATTTATCGCTCGCAAGGATGGGGTCGCATGCATTTACTAATTCGAAAGGACTGCTTAAGAAAGCTTAAGAAATTGCTAGCAAGTAGAAATTTTAACATACATGTTTTAAGAGATTTAAGGCAACGCAGGAAACACCAAGGAATTATTATCATAAGTAGAAGACGAAACTGGAAACTGGAGAAAGATATGTACGTTTCGGCCTTATTAGTTATTTGTAGAATTACCTGCAATGTATCTAATAGTCTAGCCGCTAGCGAATAAGTGGATAATCATGCACTTTACGATAAAAGCATGAAACTTGGTACACTGTTGTTATGCATCATAATGGACAATTTAAAGATTGGAGGCATTCTGGATCTGCCCTTTGTCGGCCCTGACGGCCATCTTGGAAAATGGCCGCCCTCGATTCTGGATAAATAATTGTAAATCATATCACACGACTCAGGTATCGCAAATACATAAGAAAGGCATACCATTTATGTTTTAGACCCTGATAGATCGATTTGGACTACTAATGCGATCCCATAGTTATATTTTAGTGCCATATTTAAAGGAAAAATGAAATTAATAAAAATAAATAGAATAACAAGCGGTGTTCAGCTCACACACAGAGCTCGGCAAATATCACTTATTTCAGCAAACACTACTACGTAAAGTACAAAGAACTCACCTTGAATATTACATAGATCTATAGTCTATTGTAGTGTTATTATACTTTAATCAGTAGTTATATAATATATAAGAAAATAACTTTACTGACATAATTTACATACATTTATAATTTCGCCAGAAATCTATTTGAAAGTAAGCGATTCTCGCAGTGACAACGCATAGAAAAGGATGATTATAGCAACATGTGTACTAAATGGTTTGCTTCAAGACAAATAAAACTTATTAACACAAAATTTCATTAAACTAAGCTTGTAAATGTTTTTACTGTGTTAAATGTATATAATACATAACTAGATGTGTACATCTCTTTGTGATTTTAATATGAACATTTCTTCACATATGGACAATATTAGTACTAATGCAAACATAACAATGAACATTTTACAACATTTATCAACATTTATTCTTAGCTATAATATGAGTCACGATTACACCCATGACGGCACTCGCAAAATAATGTGCAGGGCAGATTATCTTTGATACATCTACACCGTCCTCGGCAACCTGTAGTACATCCACACTTGATCACAGCGCGACACGCTGCCCCATCAGGGGGCAGCGTGTCGCGTGTTTTCGAGTGCACCGAAATATTTTTTTTTTTTTTTTTTTTTTGACACATCACAAAGGACTGGCCAAGGGCACAGCAAAAAGAGGTAACACGAAGCCCGCTTAGTTGCCAGTCCCTATAAATAAGACAGTAAGAGAATAAAAAAAGGGGGGTGGGCCAATTTAGTTCGGGAGGTGTCGTGTTACTCTTCTCTTGAAGAGATTTAAGTCATAGGAAGGTGGAAAAATGAAAAAAGGAAGAGAGTTCCAGAGTTTACCAGTGAAAGGGATGAAATAGTAAAGATACTGATTAACTCTTGCATTAGGAAGATGGACAGAATAGGGATGAGAATGAGTAGAAAGTCTTGTGCAGCGAGGCCACGGGAGGGGGGGGGGGCATGCAGTTAGCAAGTTCAGAAGAGCAGTGAGCATGAAAATAAGGGTAGAAGATAGCAAGAGAAGCAAAATTGCGGCTATGATTTAAAGATTGAAAACAGTCAGTCAGAGGAGGGGAGTTGATGAGACGGAAAGCTTTTGACTCAATCCTGTTTAGGAGAGTTGTATGAGTGAATCCTCTCCAAATTTGTGAGACATACTCCATACATGGGAGGATAAGGCCACTGTAGAGAGCAAACAACTGGGAGGGAGAACAAAAAGGACGCAGACGCCATAGGACACTTAAGGCTGATTCACACTGGCGTTTTTTCGGCATTTTTATCTGACGAGAAGTCGGTCTCTTGCAAGACCGAGCGATCGGTGTGTGATTTTTGTTGAAAACCTATTGCGATCATGACACCAGCCCCAGACCCAGACCCCTTCTCGTCAGATAAAAATGCCGAAAAAACGCCAGTGTGAATCAGCCTTTAACTTCTTAGAAGCTGTTTTAGGAAGAGATGAGATGTGAGATTTCCAGTTCAGATTTTTAGTAAAGTATAGTCCAAGAATGTTCATTGTAGAAGAAGGAAATAGTTGAGTGTCATTGAAGAAGAGGGAATAGTTAACTGGTAGGTTTTGTCGAGTAGATATGTGAAGAAATTGGGTTTTTGAGGCATTGAACTAAACAAGGTTTGCTTTGCCCCAGGTGTGCTTCTTTATACAGGGCCTGGCCAGACGTGTCCAATATGGTATCCTACTCGAAGCAGGTGTTGGTATAGACTATCCTGGGTTGGTGGTATATTTTCTATCTCCCTGTGTTTCTGTGTGAAAAGAGTCTGCCTGGCGCTATTTACATAATCATCAGTGCTTCCTCGATCATACAACAGCACCACAAATCTTTCAAAGGTTGGCAGAAGTTCTCTTATAACAGCTGATGTTGGCGTCTGTGGAGGTGTACACAAAGCAGGCGTGATATCTGGGAACATATTCCATATAATCCACGCTGTATGTTTTCCTCTTCCAGCAAAACTGGATATGGTGTCGCACCCAGTGAGTGCATGGAAAGTAGTAGGCAAAGCCGTGCACTGCTGATCGCCCAACATCTGAGCCATGAGAGTTGCGTCGGTATACCGGAAAGACTGCCCTGTTCCAAAGGCTTGACAAAGGCTTGTTCCAATATTAAGCTATTCACATCCTATCCAGTTAGCTTGACTGACAACTAGCACAACAACATCAGTGTCAACAGTCTTGATCGTGATTCTCTTCAAACCCTGGGTGGCACCATCTGCAGCGTGAAGAAGTATCCGAGTGTCTGCCTCCTCTTGTGTGCAAGGGGCCAAGTGTTCTTCAATATGATCGGTACTGAGCTGAGCACTTTATCTCCAAGAGTCATGACCCATGACTCTTAATCATGGCATTGCTCCCCAGTCACTCGTTCACTTAGAAGACTGAACAGTCATGTCCTGTTGCCATCTTTTCGTAGAAATTTTGCTAGTTTCCAGGGAGCTAATTTTTTTCCTTTCACTCTCATTCGTGTGCCTTTACCCCTCTTCGTCCGTGTGGCCGCCTTCAGACTGTCAGGTCTGTAAGTATCGAAGACTACATCAACACGGCGCGCACAGCCTCTGATCTGTTTTCCTATGTAGTTCATGAACTCAGATGCATACTCGTCGAATGTATTTGCTGTGAAAGGCTTCATCATATTTACTATAATTACACCATCAATAACAACCATATCTGCATCAGGTTCCGTGCTTTCAGTATTATCCTTGTGTGGGATCAAATTTTCCAGGCACTGAACTCGTTGCATTTTTCTTTACCTAGCTTTTCCAATTTGTGCATTGAATCAACAACTGCGGCATCTACCACCTCCCGCGTGTCGAGTATTATTAGAGCACCACTGATATCAGAGAACGGGTTACCCGTACTCTTCACTGTTGCGACCAGAGACTTTGTATGATTGGTGGACAACAACTGAGTAGCTGGTTTGTCCTCATGGTGATGTTGGTGAATTTTCTTCCTTCTTGTTAATTAAGTATAGTAGACTCAGAAACTCCCCTACTACCCTTGCCATCTCTGGTCCAGCTACCATCCATCTCAGTATTGAACATAAGAAGAGCATAAGAAAATAAGAAAGCTACAAGATGCCGTGAGGCCTACACGTGGTAGTTCCTGTTACCTAACACTACCTACATCCACCTTTCATCCCCATCCATGAATCTATCCAGCCCCTCTTTAAAGCTGCCCAATGACTCCGCACTAACTACCTGTCTACTGAGTCCATTCCAGTCATTCACCACTCTATTTGTGAACCAGTTTTTCCCTATTTCTTTTTTAAATCTACGCTTTTCCAGCTTGAATCCGTTACTTTTTGTTCTACCCTGGTTAATAGCCGTAAGAACTTTTCCTACCTCTCCTTTATTAACTCCCTTTATCCACTTAAAAACTTGTATCAGGTCGCCCCTTACTCTGCATCTCTCGAGTGAGTGTAACTTTAGTAACTTCAATCTCCTCTCATAACTAAAGTTACGCATCCCTTGAATAATTTTGGTCATCCTTCTCTGCACTGATTATAACAAGGCTATATCCATCCTGTAATATGGATACCAAAACTGAACTGCATAGTCTAGGTGAGGTCTGACTAGAGCCAGATAAGGCTTTAGAATAACTTCCGCACTTCTACTTTTAACACTTCTGGATGAATGAATCCTAACACTCGATTAGCTCTATTTCTAGCCTCAATACATTGTTTCCTAGGTCGGAGGTCTGGGCTCACCCTCACTCCAAGACCTTTTTCACCTGATCTTTTCAGCGATACATTGCGTATGGTGTATCTATTACCAGGATTTTTTCTACCAACATTCATACGCTGCATTTATCAATATTAAATTCCATCTGCATCTGACTACCCACTCATTAAGTTTATCTAAATCTCCCTGCAATATGTTTACATCAGACTGTGATCCAATAATTCTACCTACCTTAGTATCATCAGCAAACTTGCTGATATCACTGCTAATCCCACTATCCAAGTCGTTGATGTAAATAAAAAATGGTAATGGACCCAAAACAGACCCTTGTGGAACTCCACTTGTCACCTGTCCCCATTCAGATTTAGAACCATTAATTGTAACCCTTTGTTGCCTATCACTTAGCCAAGCTCTGATCCAACGAAGAACCTTCCCATCTATTCCATGAGCCTTAACTTTATTTAAGAGTCGCTCGTGTGGTACTTTGTGGAATACCTTACCAAGGTCCAGGTATATTATATCATAATCCTTATCATTATCTGCCGTCTCATAAACTTTCCTATAAAAACTCAATAAATTGGTGAGACATGACCTACCCTTGGTGAATTCATGTTGTGAATCATTGATCAAACTATGTTTTTTCTAAGTGCTCTCTAATGTGTTTTGCAATAATAGATTCCAATAATTTGCCTACCACTGATGTTAGACTAACGGGTCGATAATTTGACTTTAGTCCTCTGTCTCCCTTCTGAAATATGGGGACTACATTTCCTTTCCTCCACAATAACGGTACATCGCCTATCTTAACCGATTTCCTAAAAATGTGCACTAACGACTCACTAACAACCTCTTTGCATTCTTTTAATACTCTGGGATACACTTCATCTGGTCCTGGCGACTTAAAATTCTTCATTTTATCTATACCCTCTTCCACCATTTCCCTAGTTATCACAATATCTCTGAGTTTCTCCTCATCGCTTCCTTTAAACATCTGTTCACTTTCAGGTATTGTCTGTGTATCTTCCTGAGTAAAAACACTTAGGCATAGATAACAGTAGACCTGGATGAGACACTCGCCAACGAAGCATGCTGGACGCTGCAGTACTGGCCCCATGGCCAGTCTGCTGGCCCATTCACTTGCTGCATATGACTATCATATAGACTGGTTTATCAGTATATATGATATACTGTAATCTTCGTAAATGTTTGTTCTATAATATTATCAAATAAAAAACTGTAAAACACGCTAAAGAAATGCCATTACGAGACTCTGAAGAAATATGCATGAACTTAATATTCACTTAAACTCTTCGCCATTTAAAACTTTGCGATTCAACTTTTAAGATGAAACATATCAATAGAAGCGCAATTTATTAGCTTTCCATTGATATATTTCGTTTTCTGATAAATTAATTATCACCATGCATAAATTAGCGTTAACTAAATCAATAAAATCATCAATCGGGTAATTTTCCCGATTGATGATGTTATTTAATTACTTATATATTTCGTTTTCTGATAAATGAATTAGCACCATGCATAAATTAGCGTTAACTAAATAAATAACCCATCAATCGGGAAAACTACCCGATTGATGATTTCATTTATTTATTTAACGCTAATTTATGCATGATTCTAATTAATTTATCAGAAAACTAAATATATCAATGGAAAGCTAATACAATTGCGCTTCTATTGATATGTTTCATGTTAAAAGTTGACTCGCAAAGTTTTAAATGGCGAAGAGTTTAAGTGAATATTAAGTTCATGCATATTTCTTCTGAGTCTCGTAATGGCATTTCTTTAGTGTGTTTTACTGTTTTTTATTTGATAATATTATAAAACAAACATTTACGAAGATTACAGTATATCATATATACTGATAAACCAGTCTATATGATAGTCATATGCAGCAAGTGAATGCGCCAGCAGACTAGCCATGGGGCCAGTACTGCAGCGTCCAGCGCGCTTCGTTGGACCTGTTCACTGTTCACATCCAGGTCTACTGTTATCTATGACTTAGGAAATAATCATTAAAAAATTACACATATCCTCATCCGTATTTATCCTCACCCTGTTCTAATCTTAACGTATTTACACATATCCGGTCATCCGTAAGACCTCACCCTGTTCTAATCTTAACGGCCCCACTAATTCCCTTGTCTTGGTTTTATATACCTGATAAACCTGATGAAAACCCTTTAGGGTCGCTTTTTGCCTGTCCTGCGACTTTAATCTCATAATTTTTCTTAGCTATTCTTGTTAATCTCTTCACTGTCCTCGCCGTCACGTTACTGTTCTTTGCTCACCTGTCCAGCCTTGAACCTTAAGTACATGTTTCGTTTTACTCCAATAGTGTGTTTTAACCTAGTGGTCATCCATTTCGGGTCACTCTTCCTTGATCTTATCTCCCTGTAAGGAATATATTTTTTCTGTCCTGCAATTAAATTCTTTACAAATAATGTATAATACTCATCCGCCCCGACCTCACTACCAGATGTATCCGCGCTAACCTTGGAACATTCCTTTATCCTACTCTCCCCGTTAATCCCCTCCAGGTATCTTCAAAATCCTGCATAATTGGCCTTTCCAGCTGTCACAGCGCTGACCTTGGAACACTCCTTCGCCTCTTTCCCACCCCCCTAGTTAATCCCCTCCAGGTATCTTCTTAATCCTGCATAATTGGCCTTTTCAGCTGTCACCGCGCTGATCTTGGAACACTCCTTACCCTCTATCTTACACCCCCAGTTAATCCATTCCAGGTGTCTTCTTAATCCTGCATAATTGGCCTTTCTGAAGTCAGGTACTCTTTGATTATTAATTAACACTTATTTTTCCAACTTCCCATTTTAAGTAAAACCTGATTTCACAATGATCGCTATTTCCTAACTGTCCACCAAACTCCACCTCTGTAACTAACTCTTCCCTGTTTGTCAGTAATAAATCTAGAATATTATCTCATCTAGTAGGCTCCTTGATCGCCTGGCTTAGGAAGTTATCCTGGATTATATTTAACAATTCCTCTGCGTCGTTGTCTCCTATAATTAAATTCCCAGTTTATATTCCTAAGATTAGAAATCTCCTACCACGCATAGTCGATTATATCTGCAAGCCTTGTTTAATTCTTGCCATATAGGAGTTGAATCCTCTTTACATAAGTTTGGAGGCCTATACACTACACCCAAAACCATTTTCTAAGTTCCCTCCGTAACCTTTACCCATATAGACTCTATGCTGTCATCTGTTTTTATAACATTATTAACACAACACTGCAATGTATCTCTTGCATAAAGCGCAACTCCTCCATCTCGCCTGCCTAACCTGTCCTTGTGAAATAACTTATACCCAGCTTTCTCGACCTCCGGATCAAATACCTTTCCTGACATATCCAACTATGTTTCTGTTAATGCTATTATATCAAAACCCTCTACACTATTCATTCCTCTCAGGAAATCTATCTTGTTTAAAATACTCCTACTGTTTGTATAGTAAACCTTCAAGCAACTCCTCTTCTTGTGTCCATTTTCCCTTTATCTTTAACTAAACCCCTCCTCTCTCTCTTCTTACGAATCACTTTAGTTCCCTGCCTTCTGCAACTCCTCCTAGTGTCGCAAGTTTCCTTTACCCCGACCCCAGTGTCTAAGTCCCCGGTTCTCTATCTTAAAAAAGCCTGCAGTGTATCTACCTCCCTTTCAAGGGATTCAGACAAGATCTGAACTCCTTTCCTCGAAAGGTGCACCCCGTCCCTGTGGTAGAGGTGGTTATGCCCGAAAAAGAGGTCCCAGCTGTCGACAAAGGCCCAACCATTGGCTTTGCAATGAAATGCCAGCCGGCAATTCAGAGCAATAGCCCTGGAGTACCACAAGTCGTCAACAAAGCGTCTTGGAAGGACACCACACACCCCAGGGACTCCACCCCTGTCCCTAACCTTACCTACAGCGTTCTTGAACCGCCTTAGCAATTCCTCACTCCTTACACATTCAACATCGTTTCCCCAAGCGCTCAGGCAGACGATGGGCTTTTTCCCTTGGTCCGCCATGCACTCAACTATCTTATCACTAACATAACCTATCCCCTTCCCTGGGTAACTCACCGACTTCATACGCATCCCATCCCTGTCACAGAACCTGCTGTCAAGGTGCCTAATCTCACTGTCCCCAACAACCAAGATTTTACCTTCCAGTAATGATGTATCGTCTACCGTCTTTACCTCCTTATCTTCCTCTTGCAGCCCCGAGAGTACCTGAAATGAATTCGTGCACACAACATGGTCATTGTTTACCTTTCTCTCCTTCGGGCGCGCTCCACCATGGTCAACCACCTTCCATCCACTAATCCCTGGTGACTTACTAGGAACAACTCCCTTAGTAGTAGCCCGAGGCACGTCTCCCTCTGGTACCACTCCAGGTACATCCCTTGCATGTGCCCCTCCACTCACTCCACGTGGACCTCCACCTCCACACTTAAGAGATCGTATCTCTATCTCCTGCTTCCTCACAACGCTTTTCAATTCGTTCACTTCACTTACAAAGCACCTTTTCAGGTCTTCAATCGCCTCCAGAATAGACTTAAGTGCCACTCCACAACCTTCATTGCACTCCCCCTCGTCCCTTCTCCCTCCTTCTAACACACTCGTTATCACCTCAAACTCCCTCACTCCACTCTCTCCTCCACTCACCACACACTCGCTTCCACTCACAGCACCATCGACTCCACGAACGCCTCCTTTGCACTCTGCCTCAACCATTCTCTTACTCGTATAAGAGATTACTCCCCTCTCTTCCACTACCACACTACCACTCTCCACCACAGCAGAAGCACACAGCGCCACTTCTCTCTCCGCCTCAACCAAAACACCCTCCATCGAAGACGTAGCCATTATAATCCCGAGAGCTCCACCAACACAACCTCACCCCTTGTAGACCTCAGGTCGACTCAGCATTGATGCAGATTGATGAGTACTTCCAACTGTAATCTCAGAACAAGCTGCCAGAAATGAAACCGTGGGCTTTGTGCTGCTCTGATCCTGCACCACTCTTCAAATGAAACAGCAGGACCTTCGTATGGACATATTTGGTAGTCAGTATCCGCTTCCTGACGAAGTTTGTACTATGCACATTAGGTCACTTGATGAGCACGATTGGTTATTTTGACATGCGCTGCTTTCAGAAAGGACTCCGCAGTTCCTGGTGTGGCTATGTTAGCTTGCACGAGTGCTGATGTCCAGTCAAAAAATCACCGAGCACTTTAAGCAACGTTATCTTGATATTGTTACGACCCTATTTACACCCCCTCTCCTTGTAACACACTCACTCTTCGCGAAGCCCTCGTCTCTTTATGAATCACCCCCTCGCCACTCAAAGCTATGCTTCGAGCCTTTGTAGCTACGCTGCTCGGAGGTTCAAGTTAGCGGTCTGAAGCTCCAAGGGATTCACAAGCAGCACACGTAGTTGTGTGTTGCCCAAAGTAAAGTTAGAGATCAACCACTCTCAGCGGAAGCACACCTGCCTGCCTCCACTCTCCACTCTCAGTACCTACAACGACTTATCTGGAAGTTTTCAGCCGCTAAATATTTTTCTTCATTTATTGTATTTATGTTTCTCCCCTCATTTGAGCTTTTGTTGTTAGGACTTTTTTATTATTATTATATTTATTATTCAATTGTTACAACTGTGGGATAATTATCGTACCGAGCCACCAAAATAATCGTATTTTCAGATAGATTATCGTACAACCTTAGCTAAAATAATATAGTCAGTAGATAACTATATACATCATTGAATTCAGCATTCCACATATAAAAATATTTTCTCTTTTCACCAAAATATATAATACTAGCCGCAAAGCCGCCCTCTGGGCGGACTTTTTGGCTAGCTCCTGCGGAGGGCTATTGGTGGGCCACCACCTGTGTTTGGTGGGCCAAAGGCCCACCAAACACAGACTCTCCAGATAGCCCCTTCTAACTTTCCTGAAATCATGGATGTAGAAATGTATGTATTAACGCCAACCCATTCACATCACCCCCAACCCATTCACTCACCCATTACCCATCACCCCCCACCCATTCACTCACCCATTACCCATCACCCCCCACCCATTCACTCACCCATTACCCATAAACCACACACCCATTCACTCACCCATTACCCATCACCCCCCACCTATTCCCTCACCCATCACCCATCACCCCCAACCCATCACCCCCCACCCATTCACTCACCCATCACCCCACACCCATTACCCATCACCCAACCCATTCACTCACCCATTACCCATCACCCTACATCAAGGTTTCCTCAATTCTCGCAACCCACTTTTTTTCACAATTCTCGCTAATAGGCTGTTAAAAAAAGAAAAGAAAAAAGGGATCGGATTACCCCATAAGTGGGCTTAAAACCTTCCCCTGGTCAACCTGGTTCCAAAACTGTGCCATATGATGGGATTCCGCCACGGGGGGCGGAACCTATACCACACACACACACACACACACACACACACACACACACACACACACACACACACAGACACACACACACACGGACACACTTTCGCTTATATTATTATAGATATCCATCCAGTCATGACACACAATTCCATGTTAATTTATATTTTCCTAAATAAATTAAATTAAATAAAACAAAAATATATTTAGTAACACATATAATGACTCAGAAGAAGCTGAACTCGAAAACTATCGCGCGCGCGAAAGCGATAGCTATCATCCTCAAAAGAAAAGAGGAATTCCTGTTCCTCCTCTATTCTTTTATCCCCTGTATTAGTCAGCTGCGCTTAAAAATGATAGTGTGTCAGTTGTCATCGACATATCATATCATGTGTAGGGATGAAAGTAACACCATCTCCCTTTTCCCTTACACACTGCGCTGCTGGAAGAGAACCAATTATGATTCCCGTTAGAAGTCAGTTTCTTACCTTTGTCTTGGTAAAGTTAATCTTGCTAAATACTCTCTCACAATCTGCGTTCCAATGCGGCAAGCAACGGTCCAAATCCATGTCATGCAAAGGACCAAAAATCAACCTCAAAACTCTCTCTCTCTCTCTCCTCTCTCTCTCTCTCTCTCTTCTCTCCTCTCGTCTCTCTCTCTCTCCTCTCTCTCTCTCTCTCTCTCTCTCTCTCGTCGCTCTCACATCCTCTCTCATCTTCTCTCTCTCTCTCATCTCTCTCTCTCTCTCTCTCTCTCTCTCTCTCTCCTCTCTCTCTCTCTCTCTCTCTCTCTCTCTCTCTCTCTCTCTCTCTCTCTCCTCTCTCTATCTCTCTCTCCTCTCTCTTCTCCTCTCTCTCCTCTCCTCTCTCTCTCTCTCCTCTCTCTCTCTCTCTCTCTCTCTCTCCCCTCGCGGAAGTTGACAGCGACAGATTTTTTTTTGCATGACAATTTTTGTATGACTTTATAATCTATAATAATATAAGCGAAAGTGTGTGTGTGGTGTGTGTTGTGTGTGTGTGTGTGTGTGTGTGTGTGTGTGTGTGTGTGTTGTGTGTGGTGGGGTCTGTCCGCGATAGGTTGCCGCCCTGTGGCGGAATCCATCATATGGCACAGTTTTGGAACCAGCTCGACCAGGGGAAGGTTTAAGCCCACGATTGAGATGTTCCGATCACTTTTTTTTTTTTTTTTTAGCAGCCTATTAGCGAGAATTGAGAAAAAATGTGGGTTGCGAGAATTGAGGAAACCTTGATGTAGGGTGATGGGTAATGGGTGAGTGAATGGGTGGGGTGATGGGTAATGGGTGTGGGGTGATGGGTGAGTGAATGGGTGGGGGGTGATGGGTGGGGATGTATGGGTGAGTGAATGGGTGGGGGGTGATGGGTAATGGGTGAGTGAATGGGTGGTGGGTGATGGGTAATGGGTGAGTGAATGGGGTTGTGGGGTGATGTTTGATAATGGGTTTGGCGTTTAATGGAACATTTCTACATCCATGATTTCAGGAAAGTTAGAAGGGGCTATCTGGAGAATCTGTGTTTGGTGGGCCTTCGGCCCACCAATAGCCCTCCGCAGGAGCTAGCCAAAAAGTCCGCCCGGAGGGCGGCTTTGCGGCTAGTGTAATTATATTTGTGAGTCAATTATCGTATTTTCGTGTACGATTCTGAACCATGCATCGTACATCGTACGGATAGTCAAATTATCGTACAAATACGATAATTATCGTACAGTTCACAACCCTGCTACCAGCTAAGTGAAGAGTTGCGTCAGAGTGCAGCAATAGGTCCGTGACCGTGCTGCCAGGCGCACAATGAAACCACTTACTACTCAATATAATACAACTTATTTTGGTACATAAATGTTTCATTCATTCATGCATTCATTCATTCATGCTTCTGTTTTATATACATCAATAATATGCTGAATATCTTGACTATTTAGCCTCGCCATTGAAGTAGAGGCGCGGCAGCGTCAACACATCGTACTGTACCGCTTGACCTTATTAGTCACACTAACTCACTCAAGCAGAAAAAGAGGTTCTATTGTATCACAACACTTGACACTGTTGCCATACAAGCCTATCACAGTGAATATTTACCCACAATATCATTGAGCGCGGAGTATAAATAAAGAAACCCTATATGTACCAGCCGCAGTGAACCCTTAGATAGCTGAGAGACCGTATTTGTACCAGCCGTAGTGAAGGGGTTAAGTACCCTGAACGTTTCGTTCTTATTATAAGGAGTATTTCTAACCCACACAAAAGCTGTCGTAAATGAAAAAATAACACATTGGGATCTGGGGGGGCGAAACCCCCCCCCCCCAGTGAGGTTAGGTTACGTAATCAATGCCCGGGTTAGAATAGTAACTAGCAGGGGGTCTTGGGGGGCATAGCCCCCCCCCCCAGTTATGTCAGAAGAGTATTGGTCAAAAGGGAGTATTGGTTGAAACTGCATATTTACCTAAAAGAGTATGTAGAGGATAAAGGAATGTGTGATTGGTGGGCAAGGATGTCTGAGAAGAGTAGGTACACTCTATTCCAACTCTAAGAGATGGTATGTGAGTAAAGCGAAAGTATTGAATGAATGGTTCAATGATGGAAGCTGGGGTAGTGAGATGTTATTCTAGGCAAGTTCACGACCACTGAAATTGTGGGGTTAAGGCACATAAAAATCACTAGAATGCAGGCTTTCATTTCAACCTAACCCATCTACTGTAATATGTCAAGTCGGTATTATTTCGGTGCTGAGCTGGTGGGGAATCACCCCCGTTCAATCACTAACCTAACCTAGACATATAGTCAACTGGCCAACCTAACCTAACCTAACTGTTCAGGCTATTGCTGGTATTTAATCCCTGAATTCAGAAGCACGGTTAAAATAGGAACACTAGCCGACGAATAAAATAGGAACGTTGGCGAGAATTCCTATCGGCGACAGTTCCAGGTATTGTCTAGTTACTTGGATAATGTATCCCATTAATAATACCCACCCTAAAATGGGTGGGTATTAGATTGGTAGTGGGCTTTCAAAAGTCCTAGGATTCTTACCTACATCATATCGTGTAGATTTCTTCATTCTGAGTATTTTGAACCCCATTTCCCATGGTACAATTGAATAATAATGGCGTTACATGTACGTAATACCGAAAATCTACCGTTATTTCAGCCATAAACTGTTAAGTTAGGTTAAATCAGATTAGGTTAGTTTAGGTTAGAGGTGGGGTTTGGTTTAGTCGTCTAAGTTAGCTTAAATCAGACTAGGTTCGGTTAGGTTAGAGGTGGGGTTTGGTTTAGTAACATGATATCAAGAAGAGAAAAAAATATCAATATCAAGACCTATCAAGATATTATCAAGACCTTCACAAATCCCTTCAAATACCTCTAAAACGTAATTATAAAGTGGGAGAGTTACCCCCTTTAACATCCCCTTACCCCACCTAAAGTCCTAAATGACTCCCCAAAATAATACTAACCTAACCGGTTACCAGTCATTTCCTCCACACGTCAATTCACCCACAAGACATTTCGCCCACATGTAAGAGTCAATTCGCCCACATGTACGAGTCAATTCGCCGACAAGACATTTCACCTACATGTAAGAGTCAATTTGCCCACTCTAAAGTCAATTCGCCCACACGATCCATGTCACGGAGTCATGTAACTTATATCTTCCGCAGGCAGAAATGGAATGAACCACCAGTAACCTTGGGCGAAATTACTCCATAGTGTGGGCGAATTGACCTGTGGGCGAATTGAATCCATAGTGTGGGCGAAATGACTCCATGGTGTGGCGAAATGGCATGTGGGCGAAATGACCGGATATATCCAACCTAACCTTATTATAACCTTATCTAACCCTACCAATAACCTCCTAGTGAGACCTAAGGGCAGGAAAGAAATAGAATTCTACCAGTTCATGTTATATTGAGGTTATAAGTTTGTAATTTGTTGTGTGGGGACGCGCCATATGATATTTGTTTACGTTCTAACTGCATTATGATTGGCTAACAATCTCAAAGGTTGATGAAATCTTTCCTCTGATTGGCCAAGCGACAGTCAGCTGAGTTCCATTCCGCGTGGTCGGAATGGAACGGAACGAGCTTGAAGATCGCATCATCGTGAGCTAAGAACATTCGGACGATCCTTTGATAATACATTTTTGTAGTGTTCGTAGCCCAAGATCTAAGATGGCCGCTATGAACACTCCAAGATAATCTTAGAGGCGGAAAGTGACGAACGTTCGAACATCCAGCCCCAGGCCTCTATGTACCGTTGGCTGCTATGTTCCAGCGGCTGATATGTACCACTGGTGGCTGCTATGTTCCATCCAAGGCTGCTATGCACCGCGGCTGCTGTGGAAACCATCAGCGGCTGCTATGGTTAGGTTAGGTTAGGTTAGGTATACTTTGTGGTTAAGGTTAGGTTAGGTTAGGTTAGGTTAGGTTAGGTATACTTTGTGGTTAAGGTTAGGTTAGGTTAGGTTAGGTATACTTTGTGGTTAAGGTTAGGTTAGGTTAGGTATACTTTGTGGTTAAGGTTCGGTTAGGTTAGGATAGGTTATGTTAGGTTAGGTTAGGTATACTTTGTGGTTAAGGTTAGGTTAGGTTTCATCTAATATACTATAGGAGTAGCCGTGTGTGTGTGTGTATGTGTGTGTGTGTGTGTGTGTGTGTGTGTGTGTGTGTGTGTGTGTGTGTGTGTCTGTGTGTCTGTGTGTCTGTGTGTCTGTCTGTCTGTCTGTTTTGGGTAGCCGAAACTGTAAATTCAATTTTGATGAGAGTAGGCTCACAAAATCGCAAATAAATCGTAGGTGGTAAGCGGCTTGGTCCCATGTCGATTGAATAATTTTGAAGGGGGTTTTGGGCTAAACACACTTTTGGACTATAAAGGTCCGTCCACACTAGCGGGATTGCCCGCGGGCACAAGCGAGCAGTCTGCCTGTTGACGGGCTCACCGCTTGTGCACGCGGGCAAATGAGTAAAATGCCCGTGATGGTAGGTGAGCGATTTCACCAGGCACTGCCTGCGGCGCCCGGCAGTGCGTTGCTGTCAGACATAAGAGGTTAAATGTGGAGCTTTGGAGTGGAGAAGTGGAGCCACTTCTTTTTCTCCACTTTGTCCTTTTTCTTTTTCAGACACATCATTCAGCAATGATTATGGTACACAGTGCCAGCTTCTTACGGTCCTTTCTGCTTCGCATTGTTGTCGTACCGCACACAGTCTTCCTGAATAGAGAACGGCTACACTGCCTGGCTGCCCAGCTGCTCGCCTCTGACTGGGCCAGGCAGGCTCTGCTGTGTGGACGACAGTTTCAGTGTGCCCGCGGGCATTTCCCCGTGACGGGCACTGCCCGGCGGGCTTTGCCCGCTAGTGTGGACGGAGCTTTAGATTACAGGAAAAACTCTGCGGTAACGTCTTGCAGCATTCCACAAACTCAGTAGACTCATGGACGTTTGTGTACGTGTGTGAGTGTGTGTGTGTTGGAATCACACGGAACACAAAGAGTTGGAATCACACGAAACACAAAGGGTTGGAATCACACGGAACGTGGTCTACCCCGAGGCACTTTGACCAGTGACCAACGACAGCAACAACACGATTGGAGTTTGCAATCACATGTTGTCTAATATATACTACTACTATACAAACATCAATACGTGGGTCCGAAGGGCTCACAAGCACTTGTTAAAACCTATAAGGTTATGCATAAATGCATGCATGCATGCATGATATAGGCGGCCTGATTCAACTGGCGGCCCGAATCAACTGTAGCCGGTAAATAGTAGCCCTGTTCGGTATACAAAAGCTAAAGCAGTGGTACATAAGAGCCGGTACATATAAGCCAAAGCATTGGTACAAAGCAGCCGGTACATATCAGCCGACGGTACATAGCAGCTAGGAAGCTTCGTGGGTACTGGGGTCTTCAAAGGCTGGTAACAATAAAAAATAAAAAAATATATAAAATTGAAGTAGAACTTTTAAGTAATGACAGTCAGAAAAAACTGTTACTAGAGTTAAGCAATGTTAGCTTTTTTAAATGATAAATTACTGCATTTGAATTATAAATAGTATAGTAATTTATCAGCATGACTCTAAAGATTGCTAATGTAATGATATAGAGTGATGTAGTATTACAACTGAGCTGAAAATACACTAAATCATGATAATAAAATCGGTAAGTCTCAACTTGAAGAACTCCTCCTCTTCATCCTAATCTGGACTGCTGCCTTTTGAGGTATCCAAGACAGCCTGCTCCGTGACTTCGAATAGCAGCCTCGATTTCACGGCATCCACCTTTTCAAGTTTGAGAAGTCGGACTACAGGCAGCTTGAAGAAGGGATGGATTGCCGTGGCCATCAGAAAGTCCATGTTATCAAAGAGTGAGGAAACCTGGCCTTGAAAGCGTTTACTGAGCCCATGGTGGTCTCGAAAGAAAGCTGCGTACCCTATAGGTCCCCCCCCCACCCTCTCTCTCTCTCTCTCTCTCTCTCTCTCTCTCTCTCTCTCTCTCTCTCTCTCTCTCTCTCTCTCTCTCTCTCTCCAGAGTAAGGCGTCATGAGGGCTTGCGTCAGATGGACGGTTGTCTGGTTCACAAAAACACGATCCCTCGCCATATAATCGACTGCCTCCAGCTGGCTGCTT
>JACEEZ010005455.1:52500-107500 GCA_016584305.1 Chionoecetes opilio | reverse complement strand
TGATGGTGGTGATGGT
The DNA here is from genome assembly GCA_016584305.1 of Chionoecetes opilio. Classification (NCBI taxonomy): domain Eukaryota; kingdom Metazoa; phylum Arthropoda; class Malacostraca; order Decapoda; family Majidae; genus Chionoecetes; species Chionoecetes opilio. The sequence continues at coordinate 107,484 of JACEEZ010005455.1, read as the reverse complement.
GATGGTGGTGATGGTGACGGTGGTATGGTGGTTAGGTAGATAGTTAGCGGCACGTGTTTTACTCTGCCTCACCACGCCGCTGTTTCACTAAGTGTGGCGGCAAAGGAAACACTTAAGAGGTTGTGGGAGGGAAGAGAGACGGCGACAGGGATTAAAGAACGGAGGGAGGGAGGGAGGAGGGTGCATGAGGCTTCATCTTTAGACGGGACATAATGGCACGCCGCCGCGGGTGACGCTCCATGACTCGCTATTCTTGGAGGAAAAATATGATGTGCCCCACAATCGGCCATTACCGCGTGCCGCTGAAAGGAACCGCAAATCCCGCCGGAGGAAGAGGTAGAGGAGGACGAGTGATGGTTGCAGCAGCAGGGTTACGATCACACAGCCGAGGGTCTCCGGCGAATGGGCGTTAACGGTTCGTTTTATCTCGCTATAATGACTTCTTTTGTATCGCATTAAGGATGGATAAAAGCTGTGAAATTGTAGGACATCTTTTGGCGGCGTACAAAAGCGCGCTGTTAGCCGTGTTGAGGGTGAGTAAGAGGCGTGGATGGCGACGCAGCATTTTATTCCGGTATGATATTGCCTCTCGCCGCCCGCATCAAGGGTCATTAGAGAGGAGGAAAAATACATGCACCAGAAAAGTATTCGGTGCTCAGTGCATTATACTTTTTGCATATCTGCGTTTATTAGGTCTTGAAATTATGGACGGCAAATGTTCACCAAATTATCAACTAGAAAAAACTAGTTCCACAGGTATTTCTTTTTTTGTGAGAGACTTTCGTTTTAGTGGCCGGGTGATTTTCGTGTCTGGACTTAAACAAACTTTTTTTTCAAATTCCAACAGCTCATCCTTTTTGCACAGTGTGATGATCTTTTCCCCAATGATGTAAAGTCTGAATCTTCATTTTTACAGACTTGTGACCATAACTCTTTTCCTTGAAACATGTATTCAAAGTTTGTTTTTTCTTGTTCTTTCATGTGGCACGAAGGTTTGTATTGGACGTGAGAGCGAGGCGCGGTCGAGGCTTTGAGCTTTGGTGGGGATTGTGGCCGTGACGTCAATGGGATGACGACGGCGGCGGCAGCGGCGGCAGCGGCGGCGGCGGCGTAATGTTGCAAGGTAATGGTTCGGCGGCGCCTGTGTAGTTTTTGAGTCTCGTCAAGGTCGACTGGCGGGGAATTGAAGGTGGACTTCTTCCCATTTTCTTGGCTTATTGAGACTTATGTTGTGGGACGTTAATTATTTTCCGGAGATTCTCAGGCATGTAGGAAGGACATGCTCCGATGTATCACACCCCGCGGAGACCCCAGCATGCAGGCCCAAGTAGCTCCTCGGGTAGATGAACCCGAAGATGATTGGCTGGGAACGGACGCAAGGGAGATGTATCCGACTTCCATGAAAAATTCCCTTGTGGATTCCTTTAGATCTGTCAGCTACGCTCATGTCTCATTCACTGTGTCTCTCACACATAACCTGACTTTTTATATACAATTTAAACTTTTTATATTCATATATAAGCATTTATTTTTCTAGGAGCCAAAGACTCACCTGTTTTTTCCATTACTTGACTATGTATATCTCTCCAATACGTAGCTTTGATTGGTGTACAGTGGTGGCCTTTCTCTCCCTTAACCCTAACTTTACACTTTTTTTTCCGTTTTCCCATGTATGGCGCCTCTCAAGGACATGTATGGCGGCAGTATAGTTGTTGGGGGCGCGTGGAAGGGCATAATGAAGCCCCGTTTGTGGCACAACACGCGTGCTGTCTCTTGGAGTGTCTCTTGAGCGTTATTCAGACCAAGACCAAGGGAATTATGGTGGCAACAAAGTCATTAATAAATATGAAGTAGGCACAGAGCTGGGCAGTATTTGAATACATTTGTGTATTTAGAAATTTATTAATAAATACATTGGTTTTCATGTATTCAAATACAGTATATAAATACTTTAATGAGTATTTAAATACATTGTATTTAAATACATATAATATAAAACATTGAATACTTTTTTATCAGTTAATTTGCCCATAAACCCTCCCAACTATCAAGCAACCCTGATGTTACAGTGAACCTGTGTTTCCACTTTCAAGGAAATTTCCTTATTTTAAGGAAATTTAGGCCTGAGAAGGAAATTTCTAAGGAAGCGCAAAATCTAAGGAAATCCTAAGGAATTCCATTTTTTTTCAGACATTTCTAGAGATATGTAGATTAAGTTAAATAGCCAGGTGAGCTGATAACACACATTTTATTTGCCTTTGACAAAATGTCCAAAGAACAAATTCTCGGTGCTAATTTCTTATCATATTTTGATATTCATATCTATAACATCTACCGCAGCAAGGATATTTGGGAATAGGGCAGAGGGAGGTGAAGCAAAGGTGGTGGGTGGCGACGGGCTGGCGGGAGTCGCGGGACAGGGGGTAGAGCTCTAACGACAGGTTCAGTTTCTATCCTGCTGTCTGATAAACACTGTTAGCGTGTCTGGGATTCTGTTCTCATCAGTCACTAGTATTCGGTGCTTCCTCCAGCCATTTCTATACTGTGTTTATCTCCAAGAATTTCATATTGTTGCAAGTGTGTGCACACTTTGATGATAATAATGCAACTCGAACATTATGTCACGGAGTGGATTCCATAGTGTCGTAGATGGTTTATAGAATTCTCAAAGGAATGCATACTTATATTGCAAATAGAAGAAAGTTTGGAAATTTAGATTTCATAATTTTGTGCCCTGGAGATTTTAGAATTAAATAAGTGAATACTTTCAAAACTTGATGATTTAATTCATGGCATTAAAATTTGTGTGTATTTAAAATGTATTGACATATGTATTTAAATACAATTAATGTATTTAGTATTTAGTATTTAAATACATTCGTAAAATTTATTTAGTATTTGGTATTTAAATACATTTCTCCCATGTATTTAGTATTTAGTATTTAAATACATTCAATGTATTTAGTGCCCAGCTCTGAGTAGGCAAAAGTTTATGGAAGGGGGTGGCTGTACCCTAGTGTCTGTATGGGTCAGAAGTGACTCAGTTCAGGGAAGGAGACATCATGAACTTGGAGAAGGCTCAGAACACAGTAGGCAGATGGGGACTAGGAGCTTGTAGGAACACTGCTGTAGAGGCCATAAGGGGAGACATGGGATGGTGCACCTTCAGGGAAAGGATAATTAAAGGAAAACTGGTGTTCTACAAGAAAATTGAGAGAGTGAAAATAGATGGGCGAAGAAAATAACCCAGGAAAATAGATTAAGTTCCACCTGGAAGAAGGAACTAAAGAGATGAAAAATAAGAGAAACTGGGAGAGGAATGGAACGAGATGGATATAAGAGATATAAAAAATTTAATTGAGGTGAATGGGCTAGTTAAATGGCAGGAGGGAATGGCCAGAAAATCAACGTTGCGGTGGTACAAGAGGAAACAGAAACCAGAGGGGGTGACCTGGCCTGTAGAAGACTAGGGAAGTAAGTTACTATATAAAGCAAGGCACCTTGGAAGTCAATGGAAGGAATAGGGAACTAGAGAACCAGAAGTGTAGCTGCAGGGTAGGAGAGAAAGAAACTATAGAGCATGTAATTGTGGAATGCAACAATTATAGGAGCCAGAGAGAAAGGTTGATAGTGTCAATAGACGAGTATAAATCCGCGAGGGCATAGATGCTACACAGCACCAGTATTTTCATCTCAGCTTGGATATAAAATACTACCGCGGGCTTTGTAATGAAACCTCTTCTGCTGCTGTATTGGTTCATTAATATAAGTAGATAATTTTCTCATGTGTTTTTGATAACAAAGATAAAGATTAATTGTAAAATAAGCATTAGCATTGGTCAAAATAATTTAGAGCACTCCACAGTCATGAATATTTGTATCAAGGACTAGAAATATACAACTTTTCCTACACAGAGATAACTTTCTTGATTTATACATTTATTTAAATGCAACTGACGAATACCAGCAAAGTATATAAGAAACATTAATGTTTACCACAGTGTGTTGATGCCTGAGGCACAACACTTTGTATCGACCAACACGTGGGTTTAATCTAGAGTACCTCTATAAGAGCGTAGTGACAACTCGATTTATGGGCGTCATCTTGATGCCAGGGTCTCTCCGTCTATCTACTTCCACCTTTCCTTCTTGCTGGAAGTTTGTTCACATCCAACCTGTTCCTAAGAAGGGTGACCGTTCTAATCCTTCAAACTACCGTCCTATAGCTTTGACTTCCTGCCTTTCTAAAGTTTTTGAATCTATACTTAATAAGAAGATTCTTAAGCATCTATCTGCTGACAATCTTCTATCTGATCGTCAGTACGGTTTCCGTAAAGGGCGATCTACTGGCGATCTTCTAGCTTTCCTAACTGAATCTTGGTCATCCTCCTTTAGGGGTTTCGGTGAAACTTTTGCTGTTGCCCTTGACATATCAAAAGCTTTTGATAGAGTCTGGCACAAATCTTTAATTTCCAAACTACCCTCATTCGGTTTCTATCCTTCTCTCTGTACCTTCATCTTTAGTTTCCTTTCAAACCGTTCTATTGCAGCTACTGTAGACGGACATTGTTCTTCTCCTAAATCTATCAATAGTGGTGTTCCCCAGGGTTCTGTCCTATCACCCACTCTCTTTCTATTATTCATCAATGATCTTCTAAGTCTAACTCAAAGCCCTATCCACTCCTACTCTGATGATTCTACCCTGCATTTTTCAACGTCGTTTATTAGACGTCCAACTCAACAGGAACTAAGTGATTCACGGAGAGATGCCACCGAGCGCCTAACTTCTGATCTTTCTATAATTTCTGATTGGGGCAAAGCAAACCTTGTTTTGTTCAATGCCTCAAAAACCCAATTTCTTCACCTATCTACTCGACAAAACCTTCCAGATAACTATCCCATCTTCTTCAATGACACTCAACTGTCTCCTTCTTCTACAATGAACATTCTAGGACTATCCTTTACTAAAAATCTGAACTGGAAATCTCACATCTCATCTCTTGCTAAAACAGCTTCTAAGAAGTTAGGTGTCCTGTGGCGTCTGCGTCCTTTTTTTACTCCCTCCCAATTGCTTGCTCTCTACAGGGGCCTTATCCGCCCATGTATGGAGTATGTCTCACATGTTTGGGGAGGATCCACTCATACAGCTCTCCTAAACAGGGTTGAGTCAAAAGCTTTTCGTCTCAACTCCTCTCCTCTAACTGACTGTCTTCAATCTTTAAATCACCGCCGCAATGTTGCTTCTCTTGCTCTCTTCTACCGTTATTTTCATGCTCACTGCTCTTCTGAACTTGCTAACTGCATGCCTCCCCTCCTCCCGCGGCCTCGCTGCACAAGACTTTCTACTCATTCTCATCCCTATTCTGTCCATCTTCCTAATGCAAGAGTTAATCAGTATCTTTACTCTTTCATCCCTTTCACTGGTAAACTCTGGAACTCTCTTCCTGTTTCTATTTTTCCACTTTCCTATGATTTATATCTTTTCAAAAGAAGAGTAACAAGACACCTCCCGAACTAAATTGGCTCACCCCTCTTTTTTATTTTATTCTCTTACTGTCTTCTTTATAGGGACTGGCAACTAAGCGGGCTTTGTGTTACCCATTTTTTTTGTGCCCTTGGCCAGTTCCTTGTGATGTAAAAAAAAGTAAAAAGAAAAAGAAAAAAGTAGAGGACCTTCATGCAGTTGTTACTACCTAACAGCGAAATGACTTTGTTTCAGGGTCTTGTGCTACATTATTAAATAAAATAGTAGATGATGTGCCTAAAGCAGTTGTTAGGCGAATGGTTGAAGCAATGCCAAAACAAAGGGAAACACAATATTCTGAGGAGCTAAAAAAACATTTGCCATGACTTTGCAATTTTACTCAAACAAAGCATATGATTATGATAGGAATTTTTATTTTTTTTCTCTGCCTCATCCAATGACTCTTCGTTCATGGTATAATAAAGTAGATGGTGAGCCAGGGTTTACTCAGTCAGCTTTTACAACATTAAAGAAACTTACTAAGATAACCAACACAACAACAAGGCAACAATTTGCTCCTTAATAATGGATGAAATGTCCATTCGTAAGCATCTTGATATAATTAATGGTATGTCATATGGATATATCAATATAGGTAATGGCATCATAGAAGATGCAGAAGATGACACTTTGGCCAGTGAAGCATTGGTGGTAATGGCAGTTGCTGTAAATGCATCCTGGAAGTTACCTTTAGGATATTTCCTAATAAATGGTTTATCTGGCAAAGAAAGAGCAAATATAGTTAAGGGACACTTCACCGACTTCATGGTGTGGGAGTCCAGGTCATATCAGTGACCTGTGATGGTCCCTCGTGTAATTTGGCAATGTTAAAAGAATTAGGGGCAGTTTTAACGGTATCATTTACAAACACATCATTTCCCCACCCATCTGACCCTAACAAAAATGTTTGTATTATTCTTGATGTGTGTCATATGTTAAAACTGGTAAGGAATACTTTGGGAACACTGCAGATGAGAGACAAAGAAGGAAGAAAGATTTCATGGCATTATATTGAACATCTTCATAAGCATCAACACTCAGAAGGCTTACATTTGGCAAACAAACTAAGAAGCGCACATGTTCAGTGGCAGAAACATAAAATGAAAGTAAACTTAGCTGCACAATTACTTAGTTCAAGTTTAATTATAGTTAGTTCAATGGTGATGCCATTGAATCCTGCAACAATGACTTTCATTTGCAAGATCTTAAAGACTCTGAAGGAACTGTAGAATTTCTGAGAAGTTTTGACAAATTATTTGATGCTTTAAATTTAAGAAACTCTCTTGGGAAAGGTTTCAAGGCACCTATGAGGGTATCTATCTCAGAGATATGGCTGTCAATTTACAAGGAATCTGAATATTGTATATTAGGCCTGAAAGATGACCATGTTGTCCCCATGCATAAATATCCCAAGAAAAAGACTGGATTTCTTGGCTTTTTAGTGAATATAAATTCAGTAAACAACATCTTTCAAAACTATGTTTGCCAGCCAAGAAGCACCGTTGAAATATCTTCTATAATACAAGTTAAGTCAAGACCATTTGGAGCTTTTCTTTTCTGCAGTTCGGGCAAAGGTGGCTTTAATAACAATCCCACTGCAGTACAGTTCAAGGCAGCATATAAGCAACTGTTGATGAGACACCACATATAGAACATAGGAAACTGCATCCCATTAGATGATACCCATATCCCGAATGTCATAAATGTAGTGTGAAGTTTTCCTTTAGTGTCATGTTTCAGTGAAGCTGAACATTTCAATATCATTGATAATAAACCAGTAGAAAATAACCATGATTATGTAAAAGTGCCCAATATTTTACTTCTTTCTGAGTATAAAGAAGCTGTTATTTCTTACATTGCTGGTTATGTTGCCACAATGGCCAGGAAGAAAACTCACTGCAGTGTTTGTCACGAGACATTATTATCTGCTGATAAAATATGAACAAATGTGAGTTCTTTTATAACAAGGAAAGACAGATGAGGACTCCATCACCCAAGTGAAAGTGTCGTGAAAATTTGTGAAGAAACTGAGAAGTGTTTCGAAATTCTCCTCAAGACAAATAAATATTTCTCTAAAACATCAGCCCATGCCTCTTGTCATCTCCACAGCTGTGTTACATAGCATCTTACATAGTATGCAAGAAACAACATTTTCTGTTGTTTGGAGAGGCATATGTTTGATACAGCTGTTGATGATAATCATGTCCATAAATTGATGAAATTGGTCTCTCAGTGCTACAGTAATGTTAGACTCCATCTCATAACAAAATCAATAGCAGACGAAGCTCTTGGTGTTAAAGTGAGAAAACAGCTGTGAAGATTATTTGTATATAAAAATCCATTTAAAAGCCCGAGTAAATAGGGGACACTTACAGACCTGACGTGGCGGTGGCGTGTGTGTGCACTGATCAAACCCCAGCCATCTAGTACTAAGATATGGCCTCTGCCGGAGATGGATGACCTCCCCAAAAGTCTGGGCATAGGCGTCTTAGGCATGCCTGGGTAAGTTTGAACCCCTTCACGCCCAGATCTTTTCTTTTCTACATAAAATCGTCTGTTGTTAGCCATAAAATTACGAAAAAGTAACTAAATAAACCAAATTAGCTAGTGGACAAGGATACTAAACAGGTCATATCTATACAATTTTGTCTATATTCATTAACATTGTCTAATGGTAGCCAAATTACAATGGAAATTACGTTCTGGGCCTCAAGGGGTTAAGGTACTATAGTCAACGCACGGTAAATTTGTGAAAATGGGGCCTCTTCACTCCCCCCTTCCGAACGCACGGGATTGGCTGAGGTGTTGGGTGAAGGGTGAGAATGCCTTTCTCCATGTTTCTCCCTAAAGCCCCAACACCCAACACCTCAGCCAATCCCGTGCGTTTAGAAGGGGGGAGTGAAGGGGCCCCATTTTCACCAACTTAACGTGCGGCGACTATAGTAATGAGTGTTCGTTCCCAAAGGTTGTATTGCTCCTTCACCTCCCTTCCTCTTCTTCTTCTTCTTCTTCTTCTTTCTGTTTGACGTCAGTTTTTCCCATAATTTCTATGAGGTTAGACGGCCGATGATACGCTTCTGACTACCTCTATCCATTGCCTCAACTTCTTCAATGCCCAATGCTGCCAGATCCTCTTCAAAACACTCGGCCGATTCTTTAAACGTGGACTTCGGCTAACCTAAGACTAACCGTGGCTTTAGACAGGCATTTCCGTTTTCTAAACATTTTCCGGGGGGGATTAGTCTTAAGTTGGTCTAAAACTAACGAGAATAGTATTGGAAATGTTAGACACCCAGGACCCTGTCCAACACTTGAGTCTAATGATATTTACGATACTATGCCAATGCCCATGCTAAGACACAAGTAGCGGTATTGTCAATGCTCTGTTGGCAAAATATAGTGTATATACATGCGTCTACTGCAGATTATGAAGCATCTGAAATATTTTTTTAAAGACCGCGTTTGGCGCCCTACGAAATCTGGTTTGTTTATCTTCCTCGCCCGCCGAGTCAGACTATCTGCAATATAATAGTCACTCACTTATACGACTATACAGCAGCACTTGCATTTAATTAATGGAAACAGAGGAGACATTTATTCTCTTTTTTGGTCATAATAGTCTAGTCTACGCTAACAGCGGTTCCTTACATCCCTCTACGGGGAGGCCACGGCAGAAGTCTCCCATTTCCACACATCTATCCACCTCGGCAGGGATGCTCGAAAATCCCTCGTAAGGGACAACTTACGAGTGTATTATGGCTACAATAACCTTACGAGGGTGGGCTGAGGGAGATGCCCGTACCGAGCCGTCACCGGCCTCTTTCGGAAATCGTACCGCGGACGCTTATTTAACCTAAATAACTCTACAAAACTTAACACAAACCTATCATAAACCTTACCTAACCTAAACCAGACCTAAACATAACTTAACCTAAACCTAAAAACTATGTTTGCCGGTGTTGAGCTAAGATCGGCTGATTTCCGAAATAGGGCCGATTTTAGCTCACTATCGCCAGAATGTTACGATAATACATAGCTGCCACATTAGCCTTTCAGCGTAATATTCTCCCACTGATTACTACAGAGACGTACCCAGGGTATACCTTGATGCGCTGATCATAGGTTCGAGTCTTGCGTGCCCGAAATTAGTATCTATAGACCACTGCTGGCCCTCGCCGTACGTATGCCGTATCCGTGGCCCTGGCGGTACTCTGTTGTAGTGGACGAGAACTGCGCGTTCGCTCTTTAGGTCAGACAAGACACACGGGGGGCTAACACCTCACTGTGACACACGTGACACTTGTGTGCAAGGATAGTATAACTTTATAATATCCTTGCTTGTGTGTATACGTGCGTGTGTACTAGTACGTCAGACATTTGATACCACCACCACCACCGGATCATTATAGCGGCCAAACTTGTATGATGAACTATACGTTTTGATTCAAGAAGTCGACCGATATATATATTTAATATATAGGTTTGCCCTGATATGAATTTCAACTATCAACTAGTGATTAAGGCATCATTAGTTGTGCAACTAAATAATAACTATAACATGACCATGACAATCTTTACTCCCAATAATGGGAAGAGCTATGAAGATCAAGGAAAATGTGGGTAAAAAAGTGAATAAATGAAGAATATAGGTTCATATATGGTATGGTGTGTTTTGTTGTTCTCGGTAGCAGGGCGCGGAGACAAATGACTCTCCCGCTCTCCGTCCCCCAATATATGATCTCCCTGGTTCAGGGCTGCCAACCCAAGCGCAGACGTGGATCAACATAAGACTATGTTAGCTCTCCAAGATGGTGTCTAAAGAACGCGTTCGTGGCATTGGTACCACTAGAGTCTAACATGGAAGCTCCACGTTAGACTCTCCCTAGTCCAAGTTTTAAAAAGCGGCCGACTGCCTCCATGTCTTCCTTGGCCTGCCCGGTGGACGGCGACCTGGCACTTCCACTCCAACGCTTTCCCCAATGTTTCACCACCTTCTCTCCTCTTCACGTGCCCAAACCATCTCAAACAACTTACTCTCACCACTGTACTCTGCTCCTTCAATCCACATTTTCTTGCCACCTCTTCACTGGACACTTTATCTTCATGGGGATGTATTACTGCACTTTATTATAACAGATAATAAGATGGTACTAAATAACCTTCTCTCCTCAGGAACACTGCCTACTTTGGCTTGCTTGACATCTGCAACCCCAAGGCCGGGAACACAGTGCTGGTGAATGGCGCCGCGGGGGCCGTGGGCAGCGCTGTGGTACAGATTGCCAAGATTAAAGGTAGAGTACTTCATTTGCAACTTATCAAAACATAATTTTTGGTGTAAGTATGTATGTATTAGTGATGGACCGAATGTCTATTTTCCGTATTCGCGAATGCGAATGCGAATATTCGGTTTTAATATTCGCGAATGCGAATGCGAATTGCGAATAGTAAATAACATTTCAAGTAATACACAATTTTTTATATCATACAGGTAACTGAAATATTTTGTATGTATTATAAGAGTTCACCCATTAAAAAATAACTGTCTAAAGTATATTCCATTCAAGTTTCTATGTTGCCAGGTTGTGGGACGAGGACCCACTCTTACACGAATACTTTCATGACTAATTATTATTGTAGTTTACACTGTGCAATATCACTGGAGATAATCTCGAAATAATCCCAAACCACACTGGTGTGACTGGACGTCATAACGCAGTAGGTTGCGGCAACACTGTTCTCTTTGAAAGAAAGTTGATTGTGCTCGTGGGTGACAGAGAAGATGCTTAATTACTGCTGTATAGCGCACGAGGCATTGAATTGAGTTCAGTAACAGTGATCTTCAGAGTAGTGGCTGCCACTCTGTTGAAGGGTGAAGGATGGAGTTCGCGTTCAAGGGACTATGGCCTTGACTACCACTACGCCTCCTCACCCCATTCTTTTAACTAACGCTCGGGTAAACTATTGATTTATTTATATTTTTGCTTGTGTAATATTATGTTCACTTTGGTTTTTTTTTTGGTTTTTTTTGTAGGTATATTGATTTGGGCAAAATATTCGCATATTCGCAAACAACTACGAGTGGGAGTGGGAGTGCGAATGCGAATGCGAATATTGAAAAACATGCGAATATTCGCAATTGCGAATGCGAATGCGAACATTCGGTCCATCACTAGTATGTACGAGTATGTATTTTTAATTTATGGAATAAGTTTAATTAGTTGAATAAAGCAGATTACATATGGCAAGATTAGTGAGGAGCAAGGCAAAATTAATACTGGAACAGGCTGTGTCGGCTCAGGTCTTTGATAGGAGAAGGATGATCACGAAAATGTCTGTGCAATATTTTTCACTGAATGAAATATCATCTTTGCCGTTGAGGTATATACAGTAGCATTATAAAGGTAGAGACCCATACGTTTTACCATCAGTTGACTTCATGTGATTGTCATAAGAACATAAGAAAATAAGGAAGCTACAAGAGGCCGCGAGACCTACACGTGGTAGTCCTTGTTACTTAACACTACCTACATCCACCTTCCATCCCCATCGATGAATTTATCCAGCCTCCTTTTAAAGCTCCCTATTGAATCCGCACTGACCACCTGACGAATGAGTCCATTCCAATCATTTACCACATAACTTACTGATTGTGTGCACCTATTCAGGCTGCACAGTGAATGCCTTTGCCGGCTCTGATGAGAAAGTGGCATGGGCAAAGGAGCTCGGTGCGGATTATGCCTTCAACTACAAGACCACTGACATTGGAGATGCCCTAAAGAAAGTTGCACCAAATGGCATCAACATTTACTTTGATAATGTGAGTTCCGCTTTATTTTCTTTTTTACATCATGCAGAGTTAATGAGTTGTTACAGGCAGTGAGGATATTAGTCCCAGGTGTGAATAGAGAGGTGATGGAGGGAAAGTTAGTTAGTGGGGAGTCAATAGGGAGCTTTAAAAAGAGGCTTGACAGTGTTATGGATGGGGATGAAAGGTGGATGTAGGTAGTATTAAGTAACAGGAACTACCACGTATAGGTCTCCCCGTCTCTTGTAGCTTCCTTATGTTCTTATGTGATTTCTCGGCATAAAATCATGGGTTTTTCGTTGCACAAAGTAGACCTATTAACAAATATTTACACCATTTTATGACTATGAATAAGACGAATATGAATAAGATGACTGGCATAAGATATAACCTTGAAGTGTTGAAGTGAGTGGTATTACTTGATAAATATACATGTGTTGCATTAATGTTTGGTCATACATGGAAGAATAATGCTTGTCACAATTTATTTTCTTTATCTACTTGAGTTTTACCAAGATTTTAGTGATGTGTGACCTTTTCCCACCTCCAAAATGCAGAGTAAATATTTTCCTGGAGCTGTTTGCCGACCCTTTCTTTACTTGCCTCCAGACCACCACCTCACCCTGTCTGTCTCTGTCCTGTATCTGCCAAGCTCCTTCAGGAAAACAGCAGCAAGAACATTTCAAAACTAAACAATTACCAGGAACTACCTCGTGTAGGTCTTGCGGCCTCTTGTAGCTTCCTTATTTTCTTATGTTTCTTATGTAATTACCCGCTTTAGATTTTTTTTTCTGGTGCAGCAAGTATCGGTTTTATACCTTTTTATTTTTGTTTAGCTTCTAGTGTCTTTTTTTCTTGTCAATAGTACATAGCAGTTGATTCTTTTTTTGTCAATAGTACATAGCAGTTGATTCTTTTCTTGTCAATAGTACATAGCAGTTGATTCTTTTCTTGTCAATAGTACATAGCAGTTGATTCTTTTCTTGTCAATAGTACATAGCAGTTGATTCTTTTTTTGTCAATAGTACATAGCAGTTGATTCTTTTTTTGTCAATAGTACATAGCAGTTGATTCTTTTCTTGTCAATAGTACATAGCAGTTGATTCTTTTCTTGTCAATAGTACATAGCAGTTGATTGGGAACTTCTATTTGTTCAGGTTGGTGGCAAGTTTACCGCCGAAGCCCTGCCTCAAGGCACATGGCTGAGTTTGGTCGTGTGTCTGTGTGTGGCGCCGTCTCCACCTATAATGATGAAGGCAAGCACATTGGGATGCCGGCTCTCACAAGTAAGTGTTGCTCCCATTTAGACTCATTTCATTTTCGTAACTATAGTCTATTTTTTTTAATGAGGTAAAAAATCCTGACTCCTTGCTGCTACTGACTGATATTTGATGCCAAGAGAAGGGAATACTATGGTTCTTCTTAATTTCAGCTGTATTTGATCATAGTTAACCATATAATCAGGTAAATAGAGGCATCATTTTAAGCATGAGAACTTAAAAAGAATGGAATTTTCGCCTCGTTAAAAAGAATAGACTATAGAAGAGTTGTCTCATTTAATTTTCCTAACTAGAAGGGTTGTTTATGTACTCAACGTCATTCGAAAACAGCAATTCATTTAATATCTACCTTCTTTATTATTGACAGCGAGCTTCGCTCGCTGTCGCTTACCATAAGACCCGTGGAACCAAGTTTCCGCCAAAAAGTTTATAACTACTCCTAATTATTGTCGGATTGAGCTGAAATTTGACATGCAAGTAGTGCTGTCAAAATCAATGGGAGTCGTCGGAAGAATTTTTTTGCGTAAAACAAGCCCTTAATGAGTAATTAGCGTAAACTACTCCTAATTATTGTCGGATTGAGCTGACATTCGACATCCAAGTAGTGCTGTCAAAATCAATGGGGGTCTGTGAAACAAACTTTTTCATAGAACAAACCCCAAATGAGTAATTCACGTAATGAGTTAATTGGCTGGAACGTGGCTCGCTGTCACGTTCCAGCCGCAAGAACTGAGCCAAAAGCAAAGGGGCCAGAGGCTGGACGTCTATACTTGATTTAGTACATTTATAGCTTCTACTTTGGGTAGGAAAATGGTGACCCCATGGCCTGTGCTTCCCCTTGTGGGCTACATCAAACAGGGATTGAACTTAGACTATTATAAGAGTTTTTGTTCCTTGTTAAGTCACCAAACATATTGAACTTAAGCTAATATGAGAGTTTAGTTCCTTGTTAAGTCATCAAACATATTGAACTCAAGCTATTATGAGAGTTTATTTCCTTGTTAAGTCATCAAGCATATTGAACTTAAGCTATTATGAGAGTTTAGTTCCTTGTTAACTAACCAAATATATCCTTGCTGTATGATAAGATAATAAAGACTAAAATTCAATACTATAATGAATATTAATAATATAATCAATAAATGACAAACCTCGAATCAACGGACTAAAAGGGGGTGAGAAGTGGTCCGTTAGAGCCGATTGTCCGTTAGTGCGAGGGTATTTTCCCTAATGTATAATATAATACTAAATATAATACTAAAATGAATACTATAATTCCTCTCCAGGTCCCTTCAGCGAGGCTACCGTGATTTGGAAGCAGCTGCGCTTTGAGGGATTTATTGTGACACGCTGGAATGACCGCTGGATGGAGGGGATTCACCAGCTCAAGGCGTGGATAGTGCAGGTATTCAATCCATTCCTTTAACCCCTTGAGGCCCAGACGTAATTTCCATTGTAATTTGGTTATCATTAGACGATTTTTAGTGAATATAAGCAATATTTTATAGATATGACCTGTTTAGTATCCTTGTCCACTAAGTAATTTGGTATATTCAGCTATTTTTCGTAATTTTATGGCTAGACAACACAAATTTTTTTTATGGCAAAGGAAAGATCTGGGCATGAAAGGGTTAAAAGTATCACAGTAAGAAAGTTAACTGTTAGCCCACACAAATATTTTGCTTTGGTGGGAAATGTATTCGTGAAAACAACCAATTTTGCTCCAAACATTTTTTTGATCGGCACCGGTATTTTGTATAGCTATATTGGGGGCAGTGAAATAGCTGGTTGTGTATGTAGGTAGGAAATTATTTATTTTAATGGACTATCACATCTTGAATACAGCAAATGTCCTCTCTGATCTTTAATGAGTGATACATTAATTGTGATACATTTTTCATTGTCACTCATCAATTTGTTATTTACATAGTCTAATCGTTAAACTTCCCTGGCAGATAAAGATGTTATGAGAGGCATTACGACAATATAGGTTCACAAAGTAACTCTCCTTTTATTTTCAGGGAAAGCTGAAGAACATGGAGAGCGTGGTTCATGGATTTGACAAGATGCCGAGTGCCTTCATTGGTCTGTTTCACGGTGACAACACAGGCAAGGCGGTGGTGGTGCCTTAACACAGGCAAGGCGGTGGTGGTGCCTTAACACAGGCAAGGCGGTGGTGGTGCCTTAACACAGGCAAGGCGGTGGTGGTGCCTTAACACAGGCAAGGCGGTGGTGGTGCCTTAACACAGGCAAGGCGGTGGTGGTGCCTTAACACAGGCAAGGCGGTGGTGGTGCCTTAACACAGGCAAGGCGGTGGTGGTGCCTTAACACAGGCAAGGCGGTGGTGGTGCCTTAACACAGGCAAGGCGGTGGTGGTGCCTTAACACAGGCAAGGCGGTGGTGGTGCCTTACACAGGCAAGGCAGTGGTGGTGCCTTAACACAGGAAAGGCGGTGGTGGTGCCTTAACACAGGCAAGGCGGTGGTGGTGCCTTAACACAGGCAAGGCGGTGGTGGTGCCTTAACACAGGCAAGGCGGTGGTGGTGCCTTACTGAGAAGAGGCTGACAGGAACTCCAGGACAATTACCTCTCTCTCTCTCTCTCTCTCTCTCTCTCCTCTCTCTCTCTCTCTCTCTCTCTCTCTCTCTTTTTTATCCTCGACTTGTTCAGCTGCTTCTTTAGAAAGCCCGTCAGGGTGGCAAGGTTGGTAGAGACGTGAGTTCGCAATGTGCAGCGTCCCTGTGCATTCGGTCAGCGGTTCGAGTCCGCCTAGTTCGTGCTGACGTGGCGGCGCTTTGTATAGTCAATAACCTTGTAGTTGGTACTTGCAAAGTTTCTAGATAGGATGAAAATCTTATCTTATCTGCTTCTTTAGAAAAATATATATAATTCAGGATAGTAAATTTAATGCTGTCAGGTGCATAATGTATTGAATTATTTTGGAGTACATTCTAGTTAGAAATGGGCATATAAACATAGGTACTGTAGGTTGATGAGAGATCGATAATTATTCAAAGGTGGGAGGCTGTGGTGTAAACATACTGTGGGAGGACATCCTGTGGTCGCCTGTGTAAGGAGAGAGAGAGAGAGAGAGAGAGAGAGAGAGAGGAAAGAGGAGAGAGAGAGAGAGAGAGAGAGAGAGAGAGAGAGAGAGAGAGGGAAAAGGAGAGAGGAGAGAGAAGAGAGAGAGAGAGAGAGAGAGAAGAGAGAGAGAGAGAGAAAAGAGAGAGAGAGAGGGAGGAGAGAGAGAGAGAATGAGAAGAATAGAAAGGGGAGAGGGGAGAGAGAGAGAGAGTTCGGTAGCCGTGGTTTGATAGACATTTGTGTGCGTGATACTATTTCAGAGAGATTATGGCGGTGGCGTGGACTGTGGATGTATAGTGAGAGATAATTATTCAAAGAAATATTCTCTCTTTCTCATCTACACCCACAGACCGTCCCTAATGTCCCTCATAATGTTCACACATCCACAGTCTACACCACCATAATCTCTGCAATAGTATCACACCCCACAGGTCGATCACTGCCTCTTGTGTCAACCGATGGACAGCGAGATCCCCTTGTTTCTGAACACTGAGCTTGCAGCAGATCACCGGTTGGTAAACAGGAACTACCACGTGTAGGTCTCGCGGCCTCTTGCAGCTTCCTTATTTTCTTATGTTCTTGGTGGTGGGGGTGTCCATCTGTCTCTGCAGCGAACATGGAGGCACTTCAATGATGCACACAATCTGGGGGGCCGAGGAGATATTAGGTTAAATTTGCGTGCGTATATCTCTGTGTAGTCATACTTAATTTCATTTACCTATATATTATGCTCTATTAAGTTGGCAAGGACACTCATGAGAGCTTAGTCCCGGTGTTGCGCGAAATTTTGTAGGGCCCTCGATTCATCTCTCTTATTTCACTGGTTTTACAGCTGCCCTGATACATGTTACAGGCAACATCGAGGCACTAGCTTTCCATGAGAACACTTACATGTAATAATAGTTACTCAAAAGCTTAAAATATCCACGTCAAGGAGTAAAGACTTCTTAGGTGTAATTATTATCCTTTTTATGGATACCAGTGCATCTAACTCCTCTCATAAAATAATATGTATCTCAGAGTACCCTGTAACATGTTTCAGGGCAGCAGTAATGCTGTAAAACATGCAAATCAAAGAATATACTTAGGTAACCTACGAGAAGGTTAAGCTTTTTCACTTTAATTTGCGCGTTTTACAGCATATTGCTGCCCTGAAACAAATTTTCTGAGACATTTAATATTATATGCGAGTAGTTAGATGGACTGGTATCCAGACAAAGCATAATAATTATACCTGATAAGAACCATACTCCTGTTTGAACTTTTTGACGTGGAAATTTAAAGCTTTTGAGTAACTATTATTACTTATAACTGTTCTCATGGAAAGCTAGTGCCTCAATGTTGCCTTCAACATGTATCAGGGCAGCAGTTAAGCTGTAAAACCAGTGAAATATGGAGGGGTCTACAAGATTTCGCGCGTCGACAATATTTCGTACAACACCGGCAACTCCACTTCCCTCGGCGCGGACCCCAGAGACAGACGCAAAGTGTACATAACGGAGGGAACCGTTCGTCAAAAGCGCGATATATTTGAAGCAAAGTGACAGATGATGCATATATTTTCTTTACAAGACTGTTTTCCTTTTTCAAACTGTTGATTTTTCTATTCCTAGTCACAAGTTTAACCCCTTGAACCCATAATGTAATTTCCATTGTAATTTGACTATCACTAGAAGTTTCTTAGTGAATGAATATAAGCAATGTTTAATCGAAAAGAAAAAAAATTTATGACCTGTTTATTATCCTTGGCAACGAACTATTTTGGTATATTAAGTTACTTATCGTGATTTTATGGCTAAACAACATATGATTCTTTATAGCAAAGGAAAGACCTGTGTGTTAAAGTTGTTAAGCATTTTGTGATAATTAACAAATTTTTTTTCCCCTTTTTTGTCTTGAAATAATGTAAAAATAAAATGGAGTGAGTTGACTGTATATCATTAACCTGATGATTATAATGATAGATAACCTGATGAATATTACTTTATCAAGGGGATTCAAGGCTGATCAAAAGCACTGAAGACAGTTTTGATCACCCTTCATGGCAGCTTCCTGCATGATGCAGACAGACAGTACTGAGTTAATCTGATTAATTTCTGTCTATATTCCCTACCTGGTGATGGAACGTATTGCAAAGAGTAGCGAGCTTCCACTTCTTCCACACACATTGCCAAACTTGTGTTGCGTGTGTTAATAATCCTGGACACTACTGCACTCACCGCGCGCTGGGGACTGACTGCCTCTTCCCTCTTGTGACTCCACGTGGTCAACTTGTCACGTGATCACCAGTGATGACATCATGAGACGTCTGATGATATGGCGGTCTCCCATTGGTTCCCGCCGCGGCGGGCGCGCATAAACATATGAACGTGCTAACACACTCGCTATATTAACACATTCGCTATATTTTTTTTTCTTCTTTTCTTTGCATGTCTCCTTTAGTACATACAACTACGTACAATTGTATGTTCACCAATACACATATTTACACTCCCTACATGTTGCTGATGACAGTCAACACCTAATCCCGACTAATTGCCTCCCGCAGCCGCATAGTCGACGCGCCCTTCTTGGTAAGGCAGTCTGCCAGTTGCTTCGATGTCTCCACCCACGTTACCTCCTTCAATTCCCCTTGATCCAACATATCTCGAAGCACTGATATATCAATCCTCAGCGCTGTTGTCCACCAATTTATAGGTGTATAGGGCTTCCACTACGCTACGGTTGTCCACAAAACATCTGATAGGGATCCTCCCACATCCGGAGATCTCCTGCAGAATACTGGCCACATACACACGCAGTACTAGCACCATCCAGAAGTGCCAGGGTCTCAGCAGCAAGAGTTGAATTGACCACCCGTCGAACCTTCCTCGACTGCCAGTAAATAGGGCCCCGTACATTATTAGTGTCGCACAGAAGATAATAAAGCCCCCTTGAGATCCATGTCCCTGCAGTTGGCGAAGGATGCGTCAGCGTAGCACTCAATGTGGCACTCGTCTAAAGGTCTAATCCTCGGGATAAACAACCCAACATTATCCGTTTTCACACGCTCAATCACCTTGTTTAGTCTCAATATGTCAGACACGTAGCCTTTGGAATTGAAACACTCAGCTCGCACACATCGAACGCTATATCCGGGCGAGTGTGAGTAGCCATCCAATTTAGTTGCCCGACCAACCCACGATATTCTGTTTTCTCTCGTTCTGACAAATCACTAGTCTTCTCCAACGCCCGACGCTTGCTAAGGGCAACCGGATTCACGATGCTCCATACTGAAACTGGTTCGATTGTGAACCGCCGTCCTCTGTGGTAACTACGTTGAGCCCCACATACTTAAAGCACTCTGAATCGAAAGACCCGACTTGGAAGGTCCTACGCAACTGTTTTATGACGTGCTGCTCAAAGTTCATAGTACCAGCCCACAAGAAGTCATCCACATATACGCATATGATACCCTCTGTTCCACCATGTTGGCTCCACGAAAACAATGCAGGGTCCAGGGACGAAATCTTGGCACCGAGATTTATCAGCTGTTCCTTCACCCTCATGTACCATTGTCTGGCCGCGTCGCACAAACCATACACAGTCTTCCTCAGACGCCACAATAAGCCATTGTCGAACTCAGGAGGAGGTATCAGGTACACTTCACGCTCTATTTTGTTCCCTTGGAGGTATGCAGCTTGTATGTCTATTGTGTGGCACACCCAACCATTAGCTGAGGCGAGTACCATTGCCAAACGGACAGCCTCCTTGAACATGTGGGAGAGTTCTTCTGCAGCCCTATGTGTCCTCCTCAAAGCCCCTGGCTACCAAGCGTGCCTTCACAATAGTCTTCCCTTCCTTCAGCTTTTCTGTGACCACCCAACGTACAGATATAGCTTGTTGACCCACATTCTCCACCTCTTCATACACCTCCTTGGTCCTCCAATTCTCAATCTCTTTTTCCTTAGCACACACCACCTCATCTGTATTAAACAACACAAGCATTTCTGTCGCCTCGTCCACTGTTTCCCATGACGTAAAATCTCTGTCCAGATCCATCCATTAATGTTACCATCTTTGTCACTCTTAATGTTGTAGCAGTTGGAGTATCGACCAGTCGCCTTCCCCGCCCGACTAACAATTTTACCAGATATCCACTCACCACTCGCTTCTCAACGCCCTTGATCCTTTGACCCGCTTTAACTCTCACTACAGGAATTGCCAACACACCCGAGGCACTCGCACCCGTGTCCGTCTGCCGAACGTCACCGTTGTGGCCATCCACAGCCACCTGCGCCCCCTCACCCACAACATCAACAATTTCACGAGGATGGTCGTCATCATCCGAGTCCATGTCTGAATCCCCGAATCCAATTTCCACATCACCACGCACACTAGGACTCGCAGAGCACTGGTATTGGACTGAGACACATCTTCCTCATTTGACACTGCCAGCAGGATCAACACTGGTCGGTGCCGTGGCAATGCGACATGTGTGCACCCTAACACACATTCCACCGTGCTTCACTAAAAATTGTTTTCCGTCTTCCCAATTATGGTACCGGTCCGCGCCTTATTACTGTCTAGACGTTTGTAGTAAACATCATCTCCAGTAGTGTAGGTCTCCGGGGTCGCTGTCTCTCACATTATGACGAAGTGCTCTAGTCAGCCTTTCACTAGATTCCGCTACGGTAAATGCTCTCCGTGCCGCGTGAAGTGCATTCAGGTTATCCTTCACTATATCTGCAGGTGTGGCCTCGCCGTCTAGCGCCGGTAGATTATCATAAAAGGCTCCAGGAATCCCAGGGTTCTGGCCAAATACCAGCTGGTTTGGGCGAGTAACCCGAAAATGTTGACAGTGCATTCCTGGCAGCCACAGCCCAAGCCAGAGCAACATCTAAATCACAGCCAGGACAATCCGCCAAAATCTTGCTTACCATTCCTCCCAACACAGCATTGAGCCTCTCACAACACCATTACTCCAAGGGCTTTCAGCTGCCGTCGTTATAATCTTAACATTGAATGCCTCACCTAGAGACCTCATATCTGAATTATTAAATTCACAGCCATTATCTGATAAGATTTTCCTGGGGCACCAATAGCACAACCCAACCGAGAAATATTCCCCGAATAATAGTGCCTGCATTCTTGTCTGGAACAACCACAGATGTACAATATCTTGTATACAGGTCCACTATCCACCAAGAATACTTCTTGCCCCACGACTTAAGGTCCATGGCAATCACCTCGTTAAACCTGCTAGCCAACGGGACACTCACCACTGGTCTCGGCTCGGTTTCTTATACCGTTTGCACACGTCACAGTCACTTGTCACTGTATCAATCCTCCGTTCCAGGTTCGAGTCCCTTATGTCGGCATCTCTCACAAGCTTCTTCAATTTTTCTGCTGTAGGTGTCCAAACTGACGATGAAGTTTCAAGGCCCTTCTCGATGTCCCCGTCCTTGTAGAGTGCCACGAGTGCTCAGCTATATTAACTTCCCAGTTTAGTCATGCCGATAACGGCACCAGATAGTGTCCTGACGATGATGTACGTAGATTGACGACGTCCCTTTTTCCGCCCACTTTGACTTGATTTGTCTCACAGTTGATTATCATTTCGGCTCTTTTCATAGACGATCTACTCAGCAACAACGGTAAATTACAGTTCACCACATCAGAGGTCACATTGGCACGCATATTTCCTATACAACAGGGAAACGTAACTTTCTTGAAGGAAGTCACAGAAATACCATTGCCAATGTGAAGCTGGAATTAGAACATTCCTCTTTCACAAGTCCACGCTCATATTCAGTCAACCCATTTACATACGCTTCGAGCCAACGTGAACCACACACAGTGTTTGTACAACCTGTTATCAAGGACGGCACACCCCTTTGATTCACTCACTAGTTTTCAATAAATTGTCCTCGCTATCTTTATCATTCACATAGCCCACGAATAAGTTCACTGGTTCCTCACGTACCCACCATGGCCTCCTTTGTTTTCGTAGGCGTCAGGGCAATCACGTGCCCAGTGATATATCGATTCACAAATAGCACATTTGGAATTGTACCATATGCCCCCATAGGATTTTTCTTCCTCCTATCCTGTCTTTGACGTCCACTATTACCACGCCCACGGGCATAGCCTTGCGGTCCCCGCCAACCACGTCTACCTCGACTGGTTCCGCCCACATACAGGGCTTCCTCACTTTCACCAACAGTGCCCTCATTTCCCACAAATAAGGGTTCTGATTTTATCTGTATGTGGGCGCTCAGTCCCTTCGCACCACTCGAAATATTCGTTGAGCGTCGCCTTCATATTATCGTATGTAACCACCTGTGTTGCTGACATGACTAATTGCTTCTCTCTTTCCTCTAACAAACATGAAGCCAATAACATAACAATAACACCGAATCATCAAGCTTCAATCCCTGCTTTGTAACACCATGGTACGTATGTTCAAACTCTGACACAAAGTCCTTAATCTCTGCTCTCTCTTTTCTCCGTAGGCTATACAAAGCCTCAAATGCTGCAAATTTCCGTCTTCCTTCATCGACCAAAACACATCATCCATCTCTTCAATAACACTTCCACGCCATCCTCTGCCTCCAACTTGGTCTTATCAATTTCCGACGATGCACTTCTGGCCCGCCCGGAAAGTGACAGATGTATTGCCAGCGCACGCTTCTTCTTTTCAATTGTGGTCAGTCTACACCACACACCTACATCCTCCTTCCACATCTCGTATTCTTCATCATGCTCCAATTTCGGAGGCCACTTCAGTGAACACGCCATTAGTGCAGTTGTGTAACTACGCTCTGCTACCAATGTTAATAATCCTGGACACTACTGCACTCACCGCGCGCTGGGGACTGACTGCCTCTTCCCTCTTGTGACTCCACGTGGTCAACTTGTCACGTGATCACCAGTGATGACATCATGAGACGTCTGATGATATGGCGGTCTCCCATTGGTTCCCGCCGCGGCGGGCGCGCATAAACATATGAACGTGCTAACACACTCGCTATATTAACAGCGTGGATTCTACATCCAGGCTTACTGCAACACTTCATTCATCTTGTCTGCCACAAGTCTCACCGCATTCCTTCCTTCAGGCCGGAAAAACAAACTTCTGATTCCTTTTTCGTCAAGGTGACTTTTTCTTCCTGTAACAAGGTCTGGATTTAGTGCGGGGTTGCAGGGCAGCTGTCTGGGACTCCTGCTGAGACAAGAATATTACAGTAAATTAATACACAGATAATAATACACATTTAAATAGGCAGTAAATTCTTCCTTACCATGTTATTAAGCCAGGGAGGACAGGCACCTAGGGTTATTCATATGAATACTCACTCACTCACTCACGAGGAGAGACATAATAATGTACACATTGTATAGCTAATAAAGAAATTAAATATTTAGAAGGTCTTGCTTATCTCAACAAGGAAAGTTCAACACTAAGAGGACACGTCAAGACTGTTGAGCTTGACAAGAGAGGAGAAGATAGGACTGTGCATGCAATAGGAACTACCTCCTGTAGGTCTCGCGGCCTCTTGTAGCTTCCTTATTTTCTTATGCCCATAGCTTCACAAAAAGACGAATACATCAATGGAACGCAACAGTAGGGCAAATGGTGTGCAGGCAATACATAAAAAATATAGAGCAAGTATAATAATTTGGTACTAAAAGGCGGAAGGAACATTACGAGCTTGATTTATCCTGCCATGTAATTAAGCATTAAGAAAATGATGATAGGGAATAAGAGATGGAAAGGTTTAAAATGAAGAAAGGAAAATGGAAGAAAGCTGAATAATAATAAAAAAGTGACAAAAGGATGAAATAAATACAAATATATACGGCGATCATAATAACAACGACCACAGTGAGAGGAAGGGAGGGGGGCATTAGCAGTGCTGGCCCTCCCTCCCTCTTAACCAACAACAGAAATATTTATCTTACCTCAATATCATTTTCATCCTCCTCCTCCCCCTTTCCCCTCCTTGCTGTCGCTGCATCTTTTGCCCACACTCATTTTCTGGCAGCACCTTGATGTGTTCCTGGCCTTGAGGGTTGCGTAGCTTTTTTAACCAATAAGAACTAAGAAATATGGAAGCTAAAAGAGGCCGTGAGACCTACACGGGGTAGCCCCTGTTAAAAACTCTACCTACATCCACCTCTCTTCCCTATCTATGAATTTTATCCAGCTCTTTTAAAGCCCCCTATGGGACTCCGCTTTGACTACCTGACGCTGAGCCATTCAATCATTCCCCCCCTATCTTGAACCAGTTTCTCCTTTTTTCCTTTTTTGGTTTGGGCGAAGGTTTTCTTGCAGGGGACGGCAGGAATCTTACTCTTAGGTCTTCTGCTGCCTGGATGTGTTCCCAGACCTAAAATCTGCCCCAACACCTGGACCAGGATATATAGCTTATGTAAAACAAAAACATCCTATGCATTAGAAAAGGTAGGAAAGTATTTGAACTTTTTTAACCCCTTACCCCCCCAATTTTTCCTCAACTATAAAAATTGTATTTGTCGAACCAAAAATGAAAAAGCATTAATATAAAAATTAGCTAGTGGACAAAGAACAAAATTTGTCGAATATAAACCATTGTTATTTTAATTTAAAATGCTAAGGGTACCCAAATTACGTTTAAAAATTACGTTCTGACCCTAAAAGGGGTTAACATAGTCTGGGGGGGGAAGAAAGGGGGGCAGAATTGATGTATTTATTGTCATTAATCCTGGAATCTAAATTTTACAGCAATAAAATAGTGCTTAAGAAACGCCGGCCTTTCCAGTGAGGGGAAATCACTCTAGTCTTTCCTTTTTATAAAGTCACTCGTATAAGTTACCCCCAAACCCCCTCTCTTTATAGAGGGGGTAGTTTCCCCCCCCCCCCCCCAGACAGACCACACACCACTCTTATTCACCAAGTTTTTCCCTATGCCCATATCACACAGGGGGAAAAAATGTTTAGCCACCAGTCCCCCATCGTCAGACAAGTTAAGGGGAAAAAATATCTCCATCAACACACACCACACACCCCAGGGGGTTCCCTAGGTTTTTATCATGGGGGGGGGCCCCTTGGGGGGGTACAGTGTGTTGGGGGGGGCACTAGGCAAGCGGTGCTCAGGGGCATTTGATGCCAAATAAAAGGGGTTTTGGGGGATTTTGTCTCACAGGTCCAAGCAGTTTACGGAAGCCTGGGCCAGTGGGGGGGCTCTTGGATTAAATGAGGGGGGGGGCACGTCCCCCCCCCCGAAACTACGCCACGGGCTTTAGCCGATTGACGTTATAATGAAGGTAGAAAGATAACAAGGGCAAAAAGCCAAATATTTTGCAGGGAGGATAAACAACTTCAAACCACACAACTACCTCTCCCCCTCCCTCCCCCCCGCACAGTGCGTCGCCGGACATGATGCGGGGGTGGCCCAAGGGTTTGGACACATATCAGTTGGGGGGGGGCAGGGGATAGCCTTAAAAAAAATTGTTGTTTCTTTAGACCTCCATTATTTTCAGATGGGGGTGGCTCCCCCTTAATCGCCACTCTTTTCCTCTCATTCTTCCCACCCCCTCCCTTTCCCTTACCTAACTTTGCTGCAAAATCTGAAGAAAAAAAACAAAAAAAAGCGCTGTTTGGCCAAAAATATGCCCTACCTCCCAGCGCCGGGACTTGTGATTGGGGGCCAAACCCCCTGCCCTGCCCTCCTGGGGGCCCCTCCCGGGCCCAACACAGCCCCTGCTTGACACTGGGCGCCCTCGACTGCGCTCGCACCGGAATACTAAAGCACCCAAAAGCTGTCAACTCTGCTTCGAAAACTAAACCTTTCCTTTTTTTCCTTCCACGCCGTTCCTTTTGACCTTTGCCAAAATTTTTGATTGTAACGTTATTAAGTCTTAAATGTTATAAATTGGTTGAAATAGTCTGGTATTTTTTGTAAAAATTTTTTTAAACTTTTATTGATGGGTTTTCGTTCGTACTTCGACCTCATTAACACATGCAAAGGATGTGATTAGGTACCTTTTTTTTTTGCCCTATTTTGTGGTTTTTAAAAGGGGATGGATTGTTTTTGTTAGCAGTGGCGGGGCGTGGCATTTCAAGGGGGGGGGGGTTCCGGGGGGGGCACTGGAAAGCGGGGCCACCTGTGCCAATAAAAAGGTTAAAGGATATTCGAAGATCAGAATAAGCTTACCCCCAAACCCCTTTAAACCCCTTTGGGGCTGGTTAAGAACATAAGAACATAAGAAAATAAGGAAGCTAAAGAGGTCGTGAGACCAACACGTGGTAGTTCCTTTATTTAACATACCACATCCCCTCTCTTCCCATCCATGAATTATCCAGACCCCTTTTTAAAGATCCCTATTGACTCCGCACTGACCCCGGACTGAGCCTTTCCCAATCTTTTCCCCCTATCCTGGCATAAATGTTTTAACTATTTTACCCTTATCTAATATCTTCTACCAGCATGTTTGTTTTAATTTTGCCTTATAATATTAGCTTATAGTTTCGCCACAGTCAAGGCTTGATATAGAAATAACGGCCAGTAGGATAACCACCCAAAGGGATAATGCTTGTCACAACCACACCCCCCACACCCCCACGCCTCCTCCCCTTTTAAACAACCAAAAAAGGCCCCCCTGCCCCTATTTTGATCTTTATTAGACCCGAGTGTTTTCACAATAAAAATTCTAATTTTCGGTTATTAAAAAAACCTTAATGGATGGGAAAAATTTGATGGAAAAAAAGGGCTGGGCGGAGTGGCAGACAACCGACGCGTCTTTTCTTCTTGTGCCCTTAGTTGCCTATCGCTTAAGGTCCCCCCCAAGGAAAGATAAGGGGAAAAGGAAAATTCCGTACAAAGTTTCAAAGCAGCTTTTGTCACCCCATCAACCCGGGGGATAGTGGTAAAGAAGAGCACGGGAAGCATTAGAAAACGTAGGGAATCGAGGGTAACTAAAATGCCATAAACCCCTGCACTCCTCTATATATTAAAATACTATCCAAAATTTTATTTTTTTGAAGGTTAGGCTTAAAACCCTTTCAAAAAAATATAAAATTTGGGGATAGTATTTTGAAAAGGAAAAAAAATTATAAAAAGCAATATATATATGGTAGCCAAATTTTTTAAAATTTTTTTTAATTTGCAGGTATTTGAGGTTTAAAAATCATGCAGAAATGATGCAATACTGATTATGTAAAAAAAAGCGAAAAGAAAATCATTATCTTTTCATGCATAATGACAACCCCAAACACCTCCCCTTTTAGACATTGCAATGCATTGCAGGAGATCACAAGAAGTTAGTTGCATATCAAGAATAAAAAAAATCGAACTAAATCATGCTTAATGGCGCGAAAAAAGACACTGTTGCATACCCGAGAAAACACATGAGTTGTTGCAAAACTGCGCCCACATGCAAAAAAACACTCAAGAGTTTTTAAAAAACCCTTTGAGCAAGGGTGTGGAAAACGTTATGCATAAATCATACTGTTGAGAACAAAAAGCACAAAAAAAAGTTTTTTAAAAAAAACATTACTGGAAAAAACAGGCAACAAAAGTATGAAAACGACTATAACAATAAAATATAGAAAGTAAAAGCTTAAGCTACTGAAAGGAAATTAAATGGAAAACCATTATTAAATAACATGCTGTAAAAAACGCAAAAAAATGTTGTTTCGCAGAGCTGAGGAAAAGAAGACAGTACCAAATCCCAAAAGTATTGGGGGTGAAAAAAACAAAAAAAATAAAAAAAAAATAAATAAAATACAAAATTAAAATTTACTATTACAAACAAGTCTTAGGGAAAGCAGCATATGTACCTTTAGAATGCATTGAAAACAAATTTGAGGAAACATTATAGCAGGGAGAATACAAAAGCAAAGCTTAGATACAGTGCATGCAGTACCACAGTAGGACGCAAGGCAGTTTGCAAAAACCATTATAAAGAAATGAAAAAAAGTTAAAAAAAAATTTTAGTAAAATCTTTTTGACAGAAGGCAAAGAACTAAAACAGTTTCCCCCGAGGAAAGAGGGAAAATAAAGGGAGGGAAAACCTAAAAAAAACCTCGGTGGACGAGAGTTTAAACCAAAAAATTTAAAATTGAAAATAGAGGGAAAAGTACTGAGAAGGAGGATGAAAAAAAGCATTTAAAAGATCTTTTAAGGGGATGGGGTAAAGTAAATTTGAAAGGACTAAAAATAGGGGGAAAGGAAAAAAATTGTGATCTACAGCGACAAAAGAGAAAAGGAGGAAACGTACCTAATTGAGCTTGAGAGGTAGAAAAAGGGACTGAAAGTTTTGAAAAAACGGCAAAGCGCAGGGGCAAATGAACACATTGGGGATTTTTTTAAAAATGGGGGAGAAATGGTAAACAGGCAAAAAAAATTGTGCACAGTGTGAAGCAAGGGTGCGTGCCCAAGGACTGGAAAAAGCGAGTGACCCTAATACACAAAGGAGGAGGAAAAAAAAGGGGGAATAGCCATTTTAGGCCCTAGCTGTATGAACATCTAGCCAAATTTTTGGAAGATTATAATGAGAAAATTTAAATTTTGGGGTAGAGGAAAAAAAGATGTTAGGAAGGGCAAAATGGGTTTAGGGAAAGGGGAGGGTGGGAAAGGAAATAAAATAGGAGTTTTGACAAAGGGTGTGTCAGTCCCCCAAAATTATTTAATCTGTATTTAGAGGAAATGATCGTGGAATAGGAAAATCCCGTAAAGGAGTAGCAATTGGGTGGAAGTTAGGAGTCTGCCTTGCTGAGATGTAGTGCTGATGGCAAAAAAAAGGGTGAAATGGAGAAAATTTTTTACATAAAAAAACACGTACAAAATGAGACCCGAATTTGGAAAGGAAATGAAAAATTGGGTTAACATGAAAGGTAGGAGTCAGTGGGTGCTTCAGAATAATGTCCAGAAGTAGTAGATAAGTAGTTACCTAGGAAGGAAGTAACAAAGGGGGGATAGGCGGTGAAAAAACGAGGAAACTAATGAAAGGGAAAGGCAAGGGGGATGACAGGCAGATTTTAAAGGGGTAACAGCATTGAAAATAGAGGTAGGGAGGATTTTTTGGGAAGGGGTGGCTGTACCCTGCCGTTGGGTCAGAAGGACTCAGTACAGGGAAGGGGAAAATCAGCATTTGGGAAAGGGTCAGAAATAGTAGGCAATGGGGACTAGGAGCTTGTAGGAGCATGCTGTAGGGCCATAAGGGTGACAGTGATGGGCACCTTCAGGGAAAGGATAATTAAAAAAAACGGTGTTTTACAAGAAAAATTTAAAGCTTAGTGAAAATAGATGGGCAAAGAAAAATCCGGAAAAAAATAAGTTCCATCGAAGAAGGAAATAGAGAGATGGAAAAGGAGAGAATGGAACAAGAGGAGATAAAGAATCAAAAAAGAAAATTGAGAAAAAAATGGGGTAGTTAATGGGAGGGGGGGAATGGCCCGGAAAACAAAGTTTTCTGTAGTAGAGGAGGAAAAAAGCCAACGGGTGGGCTTTGGGATGTAGGAGACGGGGGGGGAATTTTCTTATAAAACAAAAACGGCACCTTGGAAGTAACGGAAAGAAAAAGGGAAAAATGGAGAACCAAATTGTAGCTACAGGGGGGAGGAAAAAGAAAATAAGAAAATGTATTGTGGAAAGCAAAAAAGTATAGGAGTCTTTTGGGGAAAAGGTTATAGCTCAAAAAGTAAAAAGTCCTAGGAGAGAGGATGGGGGCAGGAGATAGAGGAAAAAAACGGGGCCCTGGTAGGTGTTAGGGTTTTTTGGGGACAGAAAAGGAAAAAAAAGTATTGTAAACCTCACCTGTTCAAAAGCGGCTGGGAGAAAGAAAAAACCCAAAAGACAAAGAATTAGGATGATAATCAAAGGGGTTGAAAAAAAGATGAAAAATGTCGTTCCCCCGGGGAAATAAAAAAGGGTGTTAAAAAAGTTTTGTTAAAGAAGGAGACGAAGTGGAAGGGACCATGAAGCGATCTAAAAAGACAAAGGTACAAGAAAAAGAAAAAATGAGAGTCCTTTAAAAAAATCAAGCACCTCCGGGGCCAGAAAAAGGCAGCCGTCGCTTCAGTTGGGGTGGGGTTGTTCTCACAGCCTCCCTCCCTTTTCTGTTTGCCTACGCAGCGAGATGGTGTTTCGTAGGGCCTTTGTATTGGTGTCCCTGAGAAAATGGGAAAATGTTAACATTATTACATAAGCATAACTTTCTAAAAATAATTTTGTACGTACTATAAATGTATATGGATGTTTTGTATGTTAGTAATTGAGAAGGATGAGCTGTGGGTGGTATGGGGTGAAGCACAGAAAACTGAATGGTAAATGATGGGCACCTTGAAAAAAAAGGGTGAAAAATAGATGCAAGAAGGGTTATATGTTTGTTATATCTGGGATGTGAGAGGGGTGACCCCCTGATAAATGGGAGGTAGTGTTGGACTGATAATATAGAAAGAGAAAAGGGGCAAGAGTGGGACGACTGGTAGTATATGAAATTAAATATTTTTTCAAAAATTAAAATGCAAAAATATCCGTATATTTTTTAGCCTTAAAAACTAAAAAACAGCTTTAGAGGAACGCAAATAAAATTCTGAAATATTCGGGCTTTTGGGGCATTTTGAGGCTTGGACATCCCGGTGACCCTCAGTCAGTTTTCTGTTCCACCCTTTTTGAAAAAAGTTTGTTTTAGTTAAAAAGCAATAATTTAATAAATATGTTATTTTTTTTTAAAAGAAATAGGGGACATAGCAGTAGGGAAAGGGAAAGAGGATGGTGAATAGGAAGGGGTAAAAAAGATGAGGGACATGTGAAATTTTATGTGGGAGAAAGGGTTTTTTACAATTTTAGGGGTAAGAAAGAAAAAGACAGTACAAAACAAAAAAACACTAGCAACTGGAAATATTTTAAGAAAGGAAATACTCATGAGTTTTTTACCCCTACAGCTGCAGGGGTGAGTCACTGGTGCTGGGAGGGGGCACCATGGAGGGGCAGCAGAGGGTCCTGGCACCACCTGAAAACCCTCATTGTTGATATCTTTCTGAGAATGAAAACGGGAAAATTTTTTCGATACAAGGTATAAATTAACTCGGCCCAAATTTATAAGTGGACTAAAAATCAGCAAAATGTTAA
Organism: Chionoecetes opilio; assembly: GCA_016584305.1. Classification (NCBI taxonomy): domain Eukaryota; kingdom Metazoa; phylum Arthropoda; class Malacostraca; order Decapoda; family Majidae; genus Chionoecetes; species Chionoecetes opilio. Next base: position 75,694 of record JACEEZ010005455.1, on the reverse strand, counting down.
CTTATAAATTCAAAACCATCCATTTGCTGTGGTTGTGGGGTGATGTGGTGGGAGGGTGGTGGGAAAGGGGATTAGGAGCCTCCAACATCGGTGTCAAAAAATCTGCAAAAAAAAATATCATAATAACCTGTAATAATTAGAACATTTATACGTACCTGCCAATGCTAAAGCCTATAATTAAAAGAGAAAAAAAAAAAATTTTCCAAAAAACCTGTAAGGGCTGGAAGCCATTAAAAAGAATAATACACCCCAATTAGATGGGGGATGATAAAAAATAATGATAGTCTGTACCCATGTGGCCATTTTCCGGTAGTAAAGGTAGAGCTTCCTCCCCGCTGCCACATCTAGCCCCAAACTCCGCTGATGTAATGGCCTACGAAAAATATGATCATAAAATGTTTGAGAAGGTAACTACGGCTTAAATAAAAAATTATTATATATATATATATATTATATATAATTATATATATATTTATATATAATATATATATATATATATATATATATATTAATATATTTATATTTAATCACAACACCAAGAAGGTTTTTCATGTACGAAACCCAAATTTCCCCTGAGTAGTGTACGAAACGACTATGGTTCGTATACAAACAACTTTTTTGGAGTACGAAAAAATTTTATCGAATGACTGCCCCAAAAGACCCCACTCGACAATCTAACCAATCTCCTAACCCCAATGTAACCACACTACCTAGCTGGGGGGCTCCCCTCCCCCCTTTACCCCCGATAAACTAACCTTATTCCTAAGAGGGGGAGCTGCCCCCCCGATCTCCGGTAACATAACAATATTTTTACCTTAGCCTTACGGGTAGCTCGACACTCTCTTTTCGGGGGGCCCATTCCCCCCGGTCCCAACTTGTTTTGGGGGGGGTGGGAAGATGGGATAACTAGAATAAATCGAATATTTACCGACACATTGTTTTACGTGTATTCTCGTCCCTTACAAGCAATGTGGCTAAAGGGGGAACACGCGTGCACGGTAACGGACTTTTCTGTTTTTTTTTTTTCGCCAGCACGGTGGGTGGGTTTATACCCTTTAGCCCTTTAGAGCTAGAGACATGCCCCGTGATAGCTTAAGAGGCAAGGGGGGGAGCGCCCCAAAAGGGGAGCTCTTTTCAGCAGATTCTGAAATGCTGTTATGGTGTTTTTTAAGGGTATTTGTCATTGGATTTTCTCTTATTGCTCAAATATCCTTTTTAAAAAGACACTTACATCCTTTTTGGCATCATTTGGGGGGAACTGCGCCTCAAACCAGGGTTTTAAGTTTCCCCTTTTTGCCCCCCCACAGTAGCAATAGCGAGAGGGGACGGCTGATTTTTGCGTCTGGGGTTCAGTAGCCATGTGGGTCTTGTGGGCCCGTTTTTTTACATTCCCTGAAGGGCGACGGGGGCCCATCTAAGCGCCAGCAAGCATACGCGGGATTTTTGCGCTATAGGGACACCCCCCTTTTTTGTCCCATCTTTCTAGGGCTCTTCAACTTCGTCTCCTTATTCTAAGATCAGATCAGTTGTGGGTATTATATCATCATACAGAATACGGCAGCCATGAACAGTGGGGGGCACCTGGGGGGGCACCGGATTCTCATGGGGGGCACGTACCACTTGTGTCCCCCCCCCACCCCCAATGCGAACGTGCAACCTTCGCATTGACCGTGCATTTATAGGAGCCATGTATCTGATCTTCCATGTATCATCTTCTACCTTTCATCTTGAGAACCGTAAGGAGATTAGCTGGAACCTTCTTCTTTTTCTTCTTCTTCGTGTGACCTTTGTCGCTTAGTATTCATAGGTCCTCTTCAACTTCATCTCCTTCGTTAACAAACTTGTCAACTCTTTCTTTGTATATTTCACCTGGGAGGCTAAGACATTTCTATTAGTTTTATGTCATTATACTATCATCCTAATTCATTGTCTCCTTTGTGTTCTTATCTCCCAGCACTGCGTTATGAACACTTTTCTGAAGTTTACCGACATCTGGAGAACCATAAGGAAATCAGCTGGTCTTTGGTTCCTCCTCGCTTGGTAAAAGAGTCAAGGCCTGGATGGGGCGCGGGTGAGGCAATGACCACCAATGTACAGTCTTCCAAAAGGGGGAATCAATGGCCTTGCTTAATAGACCTATCAATCAATCATTGGGGGCATACGCCGGGGGGCGCGTCGCCTCGCCCACCCTACGACGCCACTCCCGGGGGTCACCACGCGCGAGTTAGTTCCCATGCAGGCTCCTTTCCCATACCAAGCAGCTCTCGACAAGAAACATCAACTTGCCCCAGCCACGAGCCTTGTGGGCGCTTCCTTGGCCTCCTCCACGCCGGATTGTCTTTTACAGATACAACCCGATGGGAAGGATCGGTTTCAGGGTAGCGTGCCACATGCCCATATAGCCGAAGTTGGCGTTGACAGACTATGCAGGTAATAGGCCTCGATTCAGTCTCACGGTGCAATCGCTGATTTGACACGTAATCATCCCAGCGATACCACATGATTCTGCGAAGACATTTATTATCAAAGGCATCGATTCGTCTCTTCAAGTCACTATTTAGTGTCCATGTCTCACAATCATAGAGTAAGACAGAGATCACAAGCGATTTGAAGAACCGGATCTTTGTCCTCCTGCACAGGTACCGAAAAACCCCCAAAATTTACTCCCGCTGAGCGAGTCCATAAACCCGTGGGCTATGCCAATCCGCTGTAAGACTTCTTGACGTGACCCCGCCGTCATTATGGACTGCGCTACCAAGGTATGTAAACTTTCCAAGGTCTCAATGTCCTCGCCACACGCATGAACAGACTGTACTGCTTCATCTAGTAAGTCTCCAAACACCTGGACCTTGGGGCTTGAGCCAGGAGACCTCAAGTCCCAAAGGCTTTGCCTCCTCGTGCAGCGCCTCGAGAGCCATCACCAGGACCTCCAGCGACTCAGCAAAGATTACTGCATCATCGGCAAAAACAAGATCAGTGATCTTGGTGTTGCCGACAGATGCTCCACAATCACTTTGATCTATAACCTTGTCCAATACCCATCCATACAAGCGTTGAAAAGTAAAGGGCAGGACGCACCCTTGCTCACTCCCGTATTCACAGGAAAAAGCCGGATTCACCTCCCCACACTTCACAGCAAATCTCAGTCCCAGAATACAGACCAGTTTTTCAAACCATAGTCCTTGCAGGAATCCCTCGAAGTCGCAGAAGATCTCAAAGTGACTTACGATGCACTGAGTCAAACGCCCCTTTTTGAGATCATCATAGGCTGCAAGCATCCCCCGTCGAAACTCACGTCGGCGTTCCACCAGGACACGAAGCGCTAGGATACGGTCCCTTGTTGACTTACCAGGCGTGAACCCAACTGCTGAGGACTCTGATGTTTCACCAGATGAAATGCGAATCCGTGTCAGAATAGATGGGCAAGCACCTTGCCTGGTACGCTGAGCAGTGTAATACTGCGGTAATTGTTTGCAGTCCTGACGGTCCCCTTTCCCTTTCAGATAGGGACGAACCCGCCCCCCTTTTCCAGTCAGGAGGGAAAGGTACCTGATTGCCACACGGCAGTCAGGACAGCATGCAACCCCCCGGGGTCATGGCCTCACCCCCAGCTTTGAGGAGCTCCGCACTGATATTACAACACCCCCTGCCCTTTCCACCCCTCAACTTTGCTACAGCCTCTCTGACTTCGTCAAGAGAGGGTGCGGTTTCGTCAATGGGAGGATCGGCATCCACTGCCTGTAACCCAGTGGTGTGAAGCTGCTCAGTTGGAGGGTCCACCGTGAACAACTGCCCAAAGTACTCAGCCCAACGAGCCACCTAAATGACTCGTAAATAACTGGTCTATCATCCTCCTGCTCATATACTTCACATTTGCAACATGCTTTATGAAGTGAACATAATTTCATACAATAAGAATATCTCCCATGAGAATCAAGATATATCTCCGATCCCTAATACAGAATGGAAATCCAAAGACCAATGTGTATATGTATATATGTATGTATGTACAAAAGCATACAACGGTGTGGCATTAACCAGGACGCCATAGCAGACACGTCTATTCATATGGAGTCTATAATGTTAATTAAGATCATCACTCGGTTTTATTGTCACGTCTACGTATATATACAAAATGTATTTACTTTTTTTTCATGGCGCAACATTTTTTTGACGTATATTACAAGTGCCACTGGAAATTATTATCAAACACACACACACACACACACATACACACACACATGCACATGCAGTCAACAAATTCAGCAAGTAGTAGTAACATTATTAGTAGTGGTATCAATAGCAATAGTAGAAAAGTAGTTGAAGTAGTAGTAGTCATCATCATCATCATCATTCCTTTATTTCGTATATACTAATATACAGAGATTCAATTGATGCATAATATGAAACTACGCAAGGAAAACTTATCAATAAATCAAATTTTACTATACATATAAAATGACAGAAGTAAAAAATATAAAGCTCAAAGGACTTCAGGTCCATCTAAAAACAAAACAAAAAAAATTAAAACAATCATTCAAAATTAAAATAATTCACTATTATCTAAAATTCCACATACAAGCAGATACCTGCAGTTATACAAGCTTAAATGTTTGGTGCATAGTGGTTCAGACGGCCAGGTTCATGATTTTGTACCCATGTAATACTAGCTTTGATGGTTTGCAGGTCATATTCTATCAAATTTACGTTATAAAAATCTCTAAATAATAATGATATTGAAGGCAGTGTAAAACTGTTCTTTAAAAAGGGCAAACACCATTTAATGAGGGAGTTATTGATAGCCAAAAGTCTCTTAAGATATCTCGCTTGTACAAATGCATTATAATGTTAGAACAGCAAATTACTTGTCTGTTGAGCCATCTCATGGTTACTGTGGTATCGTGGCAGAGCAAACACTTTTTTCAAGGCATTGTGGTAAGCTATCTGGAATGTCTTATAGCAAGATTTATTTTTCATCCTAACAGTCTGTCATAAGGCCAGACCATACTCTGGAAAGCAAAATGAATTGAATAGGAACATGAGAGTCTGACTGGAAACATTCTTGAAATTTCTATATATATATAATTGAATTTTGCATAAAAACTAGTTAACCTGAAATCTATATCTTTCTCATCACTCAGATTTTTCTGGATACAGTAACCTAAATACTTGTAATTATCCACCAGTGCTATTCTATCTCCACATATATCAATAAAATTGCCTTCATTTTTCCTTCTTTCCTTTGAAAATATACAGCATTTTGTTTTGATTAATTCAAAGTTTCTAACTTTTCCTTCATCTCAGCATATAATATACTTAAAGTTTCTGAAGTATCTGCAAGAACAATTAAATCATCAACATAAGCCATTAAATTGACATTCATAAATCCATATTTACAACCAATGTTTTGAAGATATAGAAGTTATAATTTCATCAATATAAAGTTTGAAAATAAATGGCGACAATATGCCTCCTTGCCTGACACCTTGATTAATATAACAGTAATTACCAGCAGATTTCCCCATCTTACTCTAGCTGACTGATTTCTCAAATAATGCATTAAAAGTAACACAAGGTCAGGTGAAATATCTCTAATAATATTTTTCCCAGCTTACAGTGATTCACTCGAGCAAATGCCTTAGAAAGATTTATAAAAGCTGCAAACATCTTGCCCTTCCCTGCAGTGGGAATGGGACAACTAGCCGCGGCCACCTGGCCGCAGCCCAACTGGCCGCGGGAAACTGGCCGCGGCCAGCTGACCGCCGCGGACTGATAGGAAGGTTAGGGTTAGGTTAGGTTAGGTTAGGTTAGGTTAGGTTAGGTTAGGTTAGGTTAGGTTAGGTTAGGTTAGGTTAGGAATGGTTCCATATGGCGGCCAGTAGGCCGCGCCAGTTTCCCGCGGCCAGTTGGGCTGCGGCCAGGTGGCCGCGGCCAGTTGTCCTAGACCCCCCTGCAGTATATTCATTTGCAATGTCTTTAACTAGCATTACTGCATCTGTTGTTGATGTTTGTATTTTAAAGCCAAATTGTCTGGGGTTTAAATATTTTTTTTCTTGTAAAGTATTTAACACATGCATTTCTATAATCTTGAGAAGGCAAGATGACTGCATCACAGGTCTGTAATTTAACGATGAAGAAATACTGCTTTTTTGGTCTTTAAGAATGGAATTAATATCCCCCTTTAACAGGTCAAATGGAAGAAAACAATACTCAAAACAAATATTAAGAAAAATAGACAATAAGCTCAAAAAATGATCACTTGCTATTTTCAGAAATTGTGAATGAATCCCATCATGTCCAATTTCATTATATATATTTTGTATGAGATCTTTCAATGTAAATTTTGATATTTTCAATCCATGCTTTCTACTTGTTAACCATTTCTCCTTAATAGTTTGTATAATTGTATTATCACATAGTCCACCATTTTCATAGAGAACATCATCCGGCAAGAACTTCCTGGTAAATATGTCTACTATGGTTCCTTCTTTACCTTCTCCATCTATATTTTTTTATTGCTTAATCTTATTATTCTTATTATTGATTTCTTTTCAAAAACATTTTATATCTTTTTGTTCGTATTTTTCTTGAATCGATTCACACATTTCTTCTTTTTTGCATTGATTAAGTGCATCTTTGAATGCTTTTCTGCTCTGAGACATTGCCTCAAAAAGGTCAGTGTCCCTAATCCTCCCTTGTGCAAGCCAAGCCAGGTAATGCTCCCTGGCCCGGGCGTGTAACTGTTTAAGTCTGCGGTTCCAGCCTGGTATTATTTTATAGTTTTCCTTATTAACTTTAGTTCTACGAAACTTGGAAGACGCCTCTTGCACTGCAAGAACAATGTCACTGTAAAGGTTTTGTATCTGTTGCAAATGAGCCTCATGTCTACAACCTAAAATCGGACACTTAGCTACGTCTGTTTCGTGAATGTATTTCACTCTATTAAGGACGTAAGTTTCTATTTCATGAATATTTGCTTCTGCTAGTATATTCCAATTGATAAATCCCTGATGATTTGATTCTTTTGGTTTAACATCTTCTCCATTTTCTCTTTCTGGCACATTTACTGCATTTACCTTAATACAAGCTGTAATGGGCATTTGAGCAACAACTGAAATATCATAAATTACTTTAATATTTGTAATGTTAGTGCTACCATAGCTCTTTCCTACTATGTGATCCAACCATTCACTGCAAGTTTCCATATGATAAAAAAAAGTCAAAGTGGATGGATCTAGATTATTAAAATCAAAACATTCCAACTCATTCCTCAACATAAAACCAGAGAGGTGCTGCCAGGCTCTACCAGTATATGGGTCAGCATTAAAATCTCCAAAGAAGTATATGCTATCGAGTTTCATATATGTGATTATTTGTTCTAGTGCACTGAGAGTTTCTAAATAATCAGTTTGTGTTCTTACTTCCCATATATCACTCTTCACATAAACATTGACGAGTAGCATAGTTACATTAGCAATATTTACAGATAGCACCATAAAATTAGATTCAATAAGAATTGAGTTTACTTTAAATTCAGATTTCTTAGACCCTAGGCAGACAAGTCCGTCTTCACATCTTCCAGCATTTGAAGCCAAAGCCCTGTCAGAGAAAGGCACCTACGCCTATACCTTCATAATTATCATGTATATGTTCAAGAACACCCAAGTTGTCATCAACTAATAAAGTTTCCTGAAGAAATATAAAATCAAAAGAATATTCACATAACTGCCTAACTAAATCTATATTCTTTCTTAAAGAGTCACAATAAAAACTGCAAACACTTATATCCATAGTAAAAAAGAAAAAAAAGAGAAAAAAATATATATAATACCCTAAGTTAGGCTTACTACTATAAAACTTATCAACGACCATGTCCTCTGGCCATTTATCCGGGTTAAAAAGAGAATCTCTCTCTGATAAAAGCACTGCTATTTTATAAGCATTCAAATTTGTAGATTTAATCTCTAGTTTTTCAATGTTTAAAATATTTATATCAAAGTTATCCTTTATATGTTCACTTATATAATTTTCTGTAACATTGAGGTCAACACGGCCCAGGAAAACATCTATTGTTCTTCTGACAGCTCTCATCTGCTCACCGATGCCTTTTCCGGTGCCTCTTACTCCTTTGTTTTTATTCTTACGACGTTTATAGACCTCATTCCATCCGTTCTGGTTATTTTCCATAGGACGATCTGCTTCTGAGCACCTCTGTATCCCCGGGTGCAATAGTACCGAGGTGCCATTGGTCCTCCGCTGGTCCGTAGTGGTGTTATATGCTTGGATGAGACTCACTCGAACCCTCTGCGTCTGTTCGTCCTCTTGTTTCTCGACCTTGTCCTGCTGGTGGTGTTGCTTTGTGTGTCTCGCTCCGACCTCTTCTTGCAGTGCTGTGAATCTTTGGGCGAACAGAGGCTCCAGAGTTTTGATGTTTTGTCTCCGTTAAGGTATTATGGGGTGTGAAGGATGCTCATTGACGTTTCTCTCAGGTGAAAGGCTCAAAGCATCTGAGTACAACAAAGGTGATCTATGAACCTGTTGCTGGTGTTCACCTAGAGTAGTATTCTCAACTATTCTAGTTACAGAATTCATAAGTTGTGGCTGAGTCTCACTCGAGTTTTCATCAAGTGCAGCTCGCATATCCTCTGAGTGAACCATAGATGAGCGAGCTGCCTGCTGTTGTGATTCACTTTGGGTTGGTTTTCGAGCTGCTTCATTTACTTGAGTCAGTCTAAATGACGTTAGGTCCTCCAATACATTTTCCTCGCTCACACTGATATTCTTAGTGGCTTCTTCTAGTCCCAATATTGCTTTTGAGAATTTATTATGCAGTTGTGTCATCTCCACTCTTACCTGTCTCACAGCATCAGCAGTATTACACACTTCAGTCTTGACGTCAGTTATTTTTGGCAAAGTTTCATTTATCTTACATATTTCCTCTTTAAGATTACAAAGAATGGGTGCAATCAATTCCATGCCCATGGGTGGCATTTTCTTATGTGAATCCGTGACAAAATTTACCTTTGGTTTTGAAGCATCGGACAGCTCTTGAAACGTTTCGAACACATCACGTAGGTCCTTCTTCTTCTTTTCTGGAACTCGACGCCATATCACATCCTTCTTCACCAGTTGGCACAAGGCAGTTTTTGCTGATTTAATTTCCTCATGCGAGTAAACGGAATAGGTAACCTCAAATAAGGACTCGCCTGAAAAATCTGCCTTGGCAGATTTCACGAAACATAGTAGATCATTGAATATTATTTCTTCATTTGCCGCCATTATTCCTGTATGGCACCTCAGTTCACTGTTTTTACACCTTTGCGCGTGCGCAGACGAGAACTTCACTCCACATCGGGATGCACAGATTTTCTATTAAAATAACAGTTAATCCTTTACAGGGAAAATTCTTGTCCCACTCATCAGAGGCGCGATGACTTCATAGGTTGTTAAATCCAATCCGAGGGATACAGTGGTGGTGAATACAGCAGTAAACTAGGGGGTGGGGGCACTCAGTAGAGCGCATACCTCCGCCCGAATATTTCATCAATTGGTTGCTATGGCAACAGTTGTGATTATATATATATGTATATATATATATATATATAGTATATATATACATATATATATATATATATATATATACATATATATATATATATATATATATATACATATATATATATATAATATATATATATATATATATATATATATATATCATATATATATATATACATATATACATATATATATATACATTATATATATTATATATATATATATATATATGCACTCAGTATGAGCGCATACCTCCGGCCGAATATTTCATCAATTGGTTGCCATGGCAACAGTTGTCAATAGATTTCATCCAAAATTAAATCAGTTCTTCCTTATATCAAATAGACTTGGTATACTGAGTTTGGTCCAAATATAATGGTAGCTTTTCGAGAAATCCTGTACACTAACAAACAGACAGACAGACAGACAGACAGATCGGGGTGAAAACATAACCCCTCCAACTTCGTTAGCGGAGGTAACAGCTCAGACATGAGCAGCTCCTCTCAGCCTGGACGCCATGTTGGCTACCCAGTCCCGACTGGACCCGACCGACCCAGTAGTTACGACTACTACCCAGTAGTAGTCGTAACAGTAATAGTAGTAGCAGTAGTAAGGGGGGAGAGAGAGAGAGAGAGAGAGAGAGAGAGAGAGAGAGAGAGAGAGAGAGAGAGAGAGAGAGAGAGAGAGAGAGAGAGAGAGAGAGAGAGAGAGAGAGAGAGAGAGAGAGATTTTTCCATCATACATTCGTGCCACATATTCTGCTGTTACATCAATCACCCTTGTACAGTTAGTTAGTGGGACTCTCTCACACCGTCAGTCAATCTAGAACACTGCATCCAATATCTTATCAGAAGAGAGCTATTCACTTTTGCCTTATACACTAAATGAGCGCTATGGAGAAAAAAAAGGCCAATACTTCCTAAATGGACAGGACATTCAAATTTACAGTGATACGAGAAGGAGAGAAATAAAATAGGCTGCCGAAGGAAGCCACAGGGACCCGGGCAGCATATTCCCATTTTTTGGAAGAGTATGCGGCGTTTACTCTTGAACACGTCAGGTTAGGCTACGTTAGATTACGGTTAGGGTTAATTAGGTTGTCCTGGTTCTTACAGTAACTTTGTGTGAGAATTACACTGAGGGTATTTACGAGAAAATCCTAGGGTTAGTTTCGGATCTACAGCCAAGCGTCTTCACTTGGAAATCACATACTCGCATAGAGAACGGGAATATGCGTCTGGGCACCAAGGGCATGAGGGTATGAGGGCGGTGGTCTTTTGGGCGTGATACTAAAGGGCGTCTTAGTTTCCCGCCCATCCGTAACATCAATTGGAAGTTCTTCGATTTCGTAACAAACAACAACATACCAAACTGGTTTTTTTTAACGAGGTGAAAAATCCTGCCCCCTTGCTGCTTACTGACTGATATTTGATGCCAGGAGAAGGGAATACTATGATTCTTCTTAATTTCAGTAGTATTTTATCATAGTTAACCATATTATTATATATAGGTAAACATAGGCATCATTCTAAGCATGAGACCTTAAGATAGAATGGAATGTTCGCCTCGTTAAAAAGTAGACTATAGGGGGTTTTTTCGTGTTAGGAGACGATGATGAGTCACGACCAAATATTTTTAGCACAGAGGTTAACTTTTCACCTTTTAAGAAAATTAATATATCAGCGTAAATAGTAAATGCAATAATAAATGCAAAATAGTAATAGTAAATGCGTAAATAGTAAACAAATCGTGACGCTCATTTTAGTGTTGCATATTATTCATAGTGAAATTTAATAGAACATTAGAAAATCAGGGACATTGTGGTTAAGACTCACGATTGATAACAAAAGTCAAATATGCTGTTATAATAGTATATAAGGTAAGGCAATGTTAAAGTAAAAGTGTTATAATATCTAAGGTAAGGTTCCTTTTATTTTTGCCCTTGGCCAGTCCTTTTGATGTAATAAAAAATAAAAAATAAATAAATAGGCGAGAAAATGTCACCACAAAAAAGTTAAAAGGCATTTATAAAGACCTTCTTGGTGATCTATGACCCTTGGCGTCTTGGCTCACCAACCAGGGGTGTGTGTTGCAGTGAGTAATTTACACTCACTATTTTTTATGTTATCAATTATCCAGTAGGAGACACATTCAAGTATTAACCCGTAAAGCGCGGCTATGCCCATTTGGTCACTCACTAAGAAAACGCGAGTATGCCCAATTGGGCGGCCGCCAAATTAAAAAAGGTGGGCTAATTTTTCGGCCGGTGAAATCTGGCAACTCTACTTTACCTGAGAATGACCCAGGGGTCACACATAGGCTCAGTGACCCAGTGACCAGCATAGAAGGTGAAGGTGCTAACAGGGCTCTCCCTATCGCGGGCAGAGCTATTAGAGAGGAAGACCCTTGCAGCCTGTTTTCTATGAACGAGCTGTACCATGGATTCCATAAACCTCAACGCTCTTCATCTTGCAAGTACAATCATAGAATAACCACAAGACTTTAGCAAAAAAAAAAAATTTTAGCGGTTGCACAAATATATGGCGAATACATTGATACACATTCAAGTTTGTTTAGCGACTATAAGAATTCTGGCAAAAGTACCGCGTACACAGATATTGTCACACAGGTATCCGCAGTTTACGGGTTAAGGGTATTGCATTTATAGATGCTAAAAATCTACTGAATATGGAGATTGAAGTATATGTGATATTCTTATGGATCATTTATGATAATATAAAAGTAGCTTCATGACTGAGAGGCGTTGTTATATGGAGAAATTAATTAAGAAAGAATGAACAGTCTATCATGGTGCCCGCAATTGAGAACGGAAAAAAATAGAACATGGTAACTCTGACCTCTCGTCTATGGCCCTAAGACGAACTTAAAAATGGCCCGTAGACGAACATGAAGGGAAAAAAGGAAAAATAAAATAGTTAGAGATATTTTTTGCTAGATGCCAGAAATCACGTGAGGAGTTTGATTGAGAAAGATTTTGACATTTTCTATTTATGAAGGAATTTTTGGCAAGTTGAAGAATAGATTTGGCATGATTACGGGCAGAAATATATAAGGCATGAATTTCAGGAGATGGATGGTTACGGAACCGTCTGTGAGCCGCCTCTCTATCTTGAAGTGAACAGCATGAGAACAAGCAGAATTAAACCAAGGTTGACGAGCTTTAAGATTAGAGAGATAAGATAAGATTTTCATCCTATCTAGACACTTTGCAAGTACCAACTACAAGGTTATTGACTATACAAAGCGCCGCCACGTCAGCACGAACTAGGCGGACTCGAACCGCTGACCGAATGCACAGGGACGCTGCACATTGCAAGCTCACGTCTCTACCAACCTTGCCACCCTGACGGGCTGTTAAGATTAGAGAAAGTCTGTGGAATGTATGCCTCCATGCCAGAGACAATGACCTCAGTAATGCGCTCTGCACAAAGTTTTAGTGCAATTTGTAGTTAAAGTTGCATATAAATGGTGTGCAGGCACATGGTGATGATTAGTTTACAGACATTTTATTGGAATGGACCAAAATTACACGAGTTTCCCTTTTGAGGGGGGAAGAGCAGACTACACGATTTTTCCTTTTTGCAGGGGCCATAGCCCCGGTGCCCTCTCCCCCCCTTAAAACCGCCAGTGTAGCCAACCAACGTCTTCCAGGAAATGATGAAAACTCGTAAGTTTACAGCCATGTCTTAACCCCAGAACCACGGCAGGTGCTGTGCTGCTGCTGGTGGAGGGAAGTGGGTGGTGGTGGTGTGGTGTGGCTTTTGTTTGTGGTGGTGGTGGTGTGGGTGTTGGTATGTGTGTGGCTGTGATGGTTGCGTTTCTATTGGATCAGGAGTTCGTATATTTTTTGCTTTTGGTAATTGTCTTGCTGTCTAAGTGTGTTACTCACCCATGGTCTTGTCCACGCGAGCTGGCTCGCGATCGCCAGTTTCACCCTCTCAGTGCGAACTTGGAGCTCATTATTACCGATCTTTGGGGCAATGATGGGACCTCACACACCACACACCCCCATCCCCTTGCTCAAGGGGGACAGTAACCGCCCGAATTTGTCAGTGAAAAATCTCCAGTAGCAGCGAGGATTCGAACCGCGTATACCCACAGAATAGGAGGCCAGCACGCTATCAATCTGAGCATCGCGCGGTGTGTGTGTGTGTGTGTGTGTGTGTGTGTGTGTGTGTGTGTGTGTGTGTGTGTGTGTGTGTGTGTGTGTGTGTGTGTGTGTGTGTGTGTGTGTGTGTGTGTGTGTGTGTTTCTAACGGTGGTTTTATGACGTCACGATAAATGGTGAATGTTTAAAGACGAAGAAAATAATGATTAATTTCAATGAACAGTATTATTATTATAGTGAATCCATTATTATTGTCTGGTTTTTGCATGATATTGTGTTTACTGCGGTTCTTTACCATTTTAACCACCGATGCAGTTACCTTTACATGACTGTCAAGTTAAATACAGGAAATTAATATCATACCTTGATGTAATACTTTTTTACAGTCACTATGCCATGTTTTACGCCACGACTCTCGCAATCAATCACGTCTCCCAACATTCTGCTTTCAGCCACATGTAAAGATAAGGAATCGGCCTTGTCTTGTTTTACTGCTGGTTGTTTGTGGTCAGCCTGGTGGTCAACCTCGTCGCGTCCGTTGCCCGTGTTGCCATGCAGTGAGTGTAATGAATAGGATGCAACAGGAATGTAATGAATGTACATGTTGACCTGAACACCCTGCGCTGAGGTCGTGTAGCCACATGCCACTAAGGGAATACAGCCGCCGCCCCCTCACCTACCTCACCAGCCCCTACCACATATATAAGCTATTAGCCCGGGGCACTGTGGGTAATAGCCAGCAAGCCGCACTCTTACCTCTTACCTTCGTCCCTCACCGTTAATTAGTGAGGCCATCTGCATGTTGGGTCCACCGTCGGTCTCCCCTCCCCCCTCCTGTGCTGCATCACGCCCTCATAGCCCGGCCCAGCAACGGCCTTCTATATACAAGGCCTGAGCGATGGGCCGTGACGTCATCAGCCTCGGTCATCTCACCCGCTCCGTCCTCTCCCTCGCTCTGTCGGCTACGTATATTATACAGTAATTTATAAATGCTATTTATAAATGTTATCTTCGTAAATGTTTGTTCTATAATATTATCAAATAAAAAACAGTAAAACACGCTAAAGAAATGCCATTACGAGACTGAAGAAATATGCATGAACATATTATTCACTTAAACTCTTCGCCATTTAAAACTTTGCGAGTCAACATTTACCATGAAACATATCAATAGAAGCGCAATTTTATTAGCTTTCCATTGATATATTTCTTTTTTCTGATAAATGAATTAGAACCATGCATAAATTAGCGTTAACTAAATAAATAAAATCATCAATTGGGTAATTTTCCCGATTGATGATGTTATTTATTTAGTTAACGCCAATTTATGCATGGTACTAATTCATTTATCAGAAAACAAAATATATAAGTGAATAAACTACATCTTGCCTCTCACTCACTCACTTGAGAGAGAGAGAGAGAGAGAGAGAGAGAGAGAGAGAGAGAGAGAGAGAGAGAGAGAGAGAGAGAGAGAGAGAGAGAGAGAGAGAGAGAGAGAGAGAGAGAGATATTACGAGTGCAAATGAAGATATGAGTTAACGACACTCGCTCACTCTGAAATATGCATGACCGAGACCAGGCAGTTACGGCACACACCTGGTCATAGGGAACCGCGGGGCTGCATTTGCATAACGCGGCTAAAAGAAGTCAGTGGCTAATGAAAGGTTGTAAGGAGGAAGTTTCTTTTTAGTTGTGCCAAGTGTGGTGCGTTAAGTCTTCGCAAAAATTCCAGGGATGAATATGGAATTCTCTTTTGGGGTTTGGTAAAGTCAATATATAGCTGTGTTTGCTGTATTTTCTTATTATTACTACCCTTCTTACTGTTGTATCTGCCGCCTCATCTTCGTCTGTCTGGCCTTCCTCCCGCCCGTCCAGCCCTGAACACAGGTGCAGATCACGGGAGGCACACAAGTCTGAGCAGTAGACGAGTCACGCCCCGCCAAGGCAAGGTGCTATTTCCAAACTGTTAAAGTGACGCAAACAAATGTGCAAGGCAAAAAACACTGGGCAGGAGGTCTTCCTCTTCCTCGCATCGGCCAGCGCGTGAACCTCTCTCGTGTATCTCACACGCACTCACGCACGCAGGAAAACACACACACACACACACACCACACACACACACACACACACACACACACACACACACACCCTATCTGCAAAATACGAGATTGAACTATTAAGAGAGAGAGAGAGAAGAGAGAGGAGAGAGGAGAGAGAGAGAGAGAGAGAGAGAGAGAGAGAGAGAGAGAGAGAGGAGAGAGGAGAGAGAGAGAGAGAGAGAGAGAGAGAGAGAGAGAGAGGAGAGAGAGAGAGAGAGAGAGAGAGAGAGAGAGATCAGATCAAAACGTTTATTGTGAATAATGTACACATTATACATAATACATATATAAGAGAGAGAGAGAGAGAGAGAGAGAGAGAGAGAGAGAGAGAGAGAGAGAGAGAGAGAGAGAGAGAGAGAGAGAAAATCAGAAATCAGAATCAGAAATTTATGTATATATTATTATACAGTCGGCGCAAAAAAACTTAGGACGCCTAAAAACTTAGGACGGGAATAACGTCCTTAGCTGTTTTGCCTATTTCGGTTGGAGCGATTGAATTTTTTTACGTTTTTTGTATATCTGGCAGTGCATTAGGGTGCCTGCTGTAGATTCCTCGCTGCTGCCCGCTCTGTATCTTCCAAGTTATCATAGGAAGAGGAACGTTGGTGTGTTTGGTTCTCCAACCTTCCTACACCCCCATTCGCCCCTCCATCTTCTGCCGCCTCCTCCAGGTCTACTAAAGCATTATGCCGGGCAAATCTCTATTAATTGTGAAGAAGACACCTATAGTAATTTTGTATAGAAGTGGGAAAACCATGGGCCAGATAGCGAGGGAGATGTGTGTTTCCAAACATACCGTCTTGGTGTGGCGCAGGCGAGCGCAAGATGGTGAGTAGAGACTGTTTTGGCGTGAAGAAAGGGTCAGGGGGACCAAGAAAAACTTCAAAGAAGACTGATCAACTGCTCAAAACGTTTATTGACATCAACAATCCTTTTGAGCAGTTGATCAGTCTTCTTTGAAGTTTTTCTTGGTCCCACTGACCCTTTCTTCCACGCCAAAACAGTCTCTACTCACCATCTTGCGCTCGCCTGCACCACACCGAGACGGTATGTTTGGAAACACACATCTCCCTCGCTATCTGGCCCATGGTTTTCCCACTTCGATACAAGGTTACTATAGGTGTTTTCTTCACAATTAATAGAGATTTGCCCGGCATAATGCTTTAGTAGACCTGGAGGAGGCGGCAGAAGATGGAGGGGCGAATGGGGGTGTAGGAAGGTTGGAGAACCAAACACAACAACGGTCCTCTTCCTATGATAACTTGGAAGATACAGAGCGGGCAGCAGCGAGGAATCTACAGCAGGCACCCTAATGCACTGCCAGATATACAAAAAACGTAAAAAAAATTAATCGCTCCCACCGAAATTGACAAAACAGCTAAGGACGTTATTCCCGTCCTAAGTTTTTTGGCGTCCTAAGTTTTTTTGCGCCGACTGTATATTATTAGTAGAGGACCCTACCATTGAGCCCGTGAACAATTTCTCCTGATCAAGGTTTGAAGGTGGTTTTTAAATGACTTGAGGATACTGAACAAAATAAGCCCCCATGTCCCTCGCAAAAGTGCGGGCTAACTCCGCCAGGGGGCAAAATCCAAGATGGCCGCCGTGATGGTCCTGAGTACCATCAGAGCTGTAATGACTCTCACAACACCATCCATGCAACCCTCACCACCACTTAGCAACCTTGCATCCACACCACAGCCTGCTACACTTCCTCCCATCTTATGCCGTCATCACATCAGCCACACCACGTCATCCATGCACCTCACAACCATATCTCAGCCACACTATGCCACACATTTCCTCTGTCTTCCAATTTGCACTCCAACTTTTCATTCCACGGCACCTCCTTCGTATCTGACTTCATATATGTGTATATGAAAGTATGTAGGTATGTATGTATATGGTATAAATAGGTAATACAGAGCATCATGTTTTTGGATGGAGGTGCTTTGCGGATAATGTTATACATTGTTGGGGCTCCGGGCAGTGTGGGCGCGGTAATGGAGGCCCCGCGTGATAACACAAGCCCAGGGGCGGAGGAACCAATAAAAAGCCAATAAAGTATGAGATAATACTACACACTAGGGATACGAAAGTGATGCCAGGGCAAAATAACACAACAACAAAAAACAGTAACGCTCGACGCCCAACACTGATAATGAAGGGCTTGCGTCCTGCTTTATCGGCGAAGGTGCGAAGGGCGGCTCCTCACACGCCCTCCCACAGCAGGTTGTGAAGCCTCAAGCACCGTCACCACACCCATTACGTCCGCGGCCTGGCCCACACCTGCGAGCCGCTACAACACCTGTCAATGTGTTGTTTACTCACGCAGAAGGAGAGTATCGCACTTCAACCCAGCTGTGGACTGAGCCTCGGACCCTCAACCATCAAGTCATGTGGCCAATCCCGGCATGGACCTTGCCTTGGCTAAGCATGCTTGAATAAAACAACAACATAATCACGACCTGTTTTTGTCTTAAAATGCTGGTGATTTTTCAGGAGAGCGCCGAATAGAACTCAGCCACATTTTTAAAATAATAAGTTTACTTGCCAGGTAGTTAATATCCAGTTTTATGAATAATAAACTTACGTGTAGTCTACTTGTTTCTTTTGATGCCTCGGTTTTTAAAGAGAGAGAAGAGTAAAGGCCAAACATTTGTCTCCTGATCAATTCACTTACCAATTTGTTAAAATTAGCCTGGTGTCGTCCATTATGGTGCCGCGTCAGAAGCCTGGCGTCTGAATTTGATAATACACCGCTAAGTCTATCTTGTCCAGACCGATCATTGGCAAAAAGACCCTTTGACACCCACTCCTCAGACGCAGGCAACAACGAACAAGACTAGTGTCTTATTGTAATCCCTTAACTAAACTTACCTTCATGACGTAAAGATATTTTGTGGATGATGGAGAGAAACCATCTCGAGACAAAGCCATGTGTGACTTTTATGCAGCTATTAAAGCTTTCAGACCATTTTGTCTCATTTTCATCTGAGATTCGCTTAGCCGTTACAAATTGTGTTCATATTGGTTGGCGTTATTATTTTTTGTAGTTTCGACTAAAATCGTCATGGCATATGATTTATTAGTCTAGACTCTAGAGTCTAGATTAAAGACTACAGAATTTATGACTCCATGCTGCCTGAATTAATAATCATGAGTCACTTTACTATGAGGCTATTTGTAAGAGTTAAAGGCAGACTAAGTGAGAAGAAACCTTTTATTGGGGCCTCTTCCTCTGATGGAAGTGTGAGTTTTCAGGTGTTAAGACAAAGTAGTACGGGATGAGGGACAAGAGGCAAGTTTTTTAAAGGTGTGATATCGGTAGCAGAGTGGTTAGCGTCTCCGAGTGGCCTTCTCGCTGACCTGAGTTCGATCCCTGATGAGAACAAAAACACACTTAAATTCTTTCTGCAACGTCGAGTGACCTAAGAACACCCACACACTGCCCATTAACTCTACCTTCGATTGCGAGTAAATCGGAGAAAACAGGGGAGAGGCATGACTAATCATAGGCGTCATTATAAAAATACTGCCTGTGCCACAACTGGCGAGGGCCAACCATCACAACCCTCGAGTGAACCTCCAGGGCCTACCATCCGAGCCCTGGAGGTCAATGTCTTTAGACACGGCAAGGCAGGTACAGGGCGAGGCTGAGGAAGGATGAAGGGAAAGCAGGTGAAGTGAAATGTAGTAAACCATATAGTACTTAACATGTCGAGGAGAAAGAGGAGATGGTGGAATAAAGAGGAAATGGAAAAAATGATAAGGAGGTGGTGGTGACTGATCTATTCCCTCCAACATGGCTGCCTCCCCCTTCCCTCCTCCAAGTCGTATCCTCCCCCCCCTCCAGGCCCAGGGGTGTGGCGGGGTCAGACACGCGTCATTAATAATCCCTGAAGACCAAACCACCCGACCCTGATGAATGGCCGCACCGCAGGAATTATGGATTATTTATTTTCCTTAGTGCCATTTTACCAATTCTTACAGCGTGATGAATGAAAGATTGATTTTTTTTGTATCGCTAGGGGGCGGGGATCACTTAGCTTCCAGGGGATGCAACTTAGAGGAGAGAAGACAGAGGCGAAGACATTGGTTGAGTAGCAATTGACGTCATGGGGAACCTCGAACCTCTCCCAGAAACACCTCAGAAGCGCGTCACTCAGCCACTACCGCCGGCGCCACAACGACAGGCAGGTAATGGCAGGGATCCGCCGCTCCTCGATAAATATTTCACACAAATGATCGTCAATTTGGAGCGCCGCGTGAATAGGGAGGATTCAAAAGCCGCCCCGCCATAGAAGAGGAAGATATCCGCGGCGTAATGACAGGGCGATCCTGGCCACTGGCTGACTCATGTAGAGGTCATGTTTTAGCCAGGAGAGGACATGGTAGATCCGTGTTATGTGTGGAGGGTTTTCTGATGACACCGCCCTTCTTATCGAGCCTCCACGCCACATACGAGGCGGTGTGGTTCTACTTCTCCAAATGACTACTTATTTGAACCGCACATGTTTGTGAGGCGACTAAGACATACAAGGGACTTCAAGGCTCAAGACACACACACACACAGAGAGAGAGAGAGAGAGAGAGAGAGAGAGAGAGAGAGAGAGAGAGAGGAGAGAGAGAGAGGAGAGAGAGAGAGGAAGAGAGGGGAGAGAAGAGAGAGAGAGAGAGAGAGGAGAGAGAGGAGAGAGAGAAGAGAGAGAGAGAGAGAGAGAGAGAGAGAAGAGAAGAGAGAAGAGAGAGAGAGAGAAGAGAGAGAGAGAACAGAGAGAGAAGAAGAAGAGAGAAAGAACGAGAGAGAGAACAAGTAAGAGAAGAGAGAAATAGGCTGAGAGAAAAGAATGAGAGAGAGAGAGAGAAAATATAAGCAAGGATGAAAAGAACAACAGACTAAAGAGAAGAAGACAGTACAACGAAATAAGAATAGAAAATAGGTGAAAATGAAAGAAGATGACAATTTTCAGAGAAGAATACGGGAGAAGGGAAGAAGTACAATGAAATGAATGACACAGGAATGCAAGAATAGCTTGAGAGATTAGAATCAAGTGAAGATGAAAGTGCAAGGATGTAAAAAGGTGAAAACTGAGAGGAAAAGAAATGTGGAGGAAGATGGAGAGAAGGAGAAAATAAATTAAGAAAGAAGAGTTGAAAAAAAGGATGAGGGAGAGAAGGGAACTAAAATGAAGGAAGTGTGAAGGAATAAGGAATGGAGGAAGGGAGAGTGGGGGATCTTGTCATGACCTCCTGTTTCCACTCTTGGTCATGGAATGCCATTGGACAACTAAGCACAGAGAGAAAGAGAGAGAGAGAAGGAGAAGAGAGAGGAAGAGAGAGAGGAGCGGAGAGGAGAGAGAGAGAGAGAGAGAGAGAGGATTGAGAGAGAGAGAGAGGAGAGAGAGAGAGAGAGTGAGAGAGGAGAGAGAGGAGAGAGAGAGAAGACAGAGAGAGAGAGAGAGAGGGGAGAGATGAAGAGAAGAGAGAGAGAGAGAGGAGAGAGAGGAGAGGAGAGAGAGAGAGAGAGAGAGAGAGAGATGAGAGAACGAGAGAGAGAGAGAGAGAAGAGAGAGAGAGAGAGAGAGAGAGAGAGAGAGAGAGAGAGAGAGAGAGAGAGAGAGAGAGAGAGAGAGAGAGAGAGAGAGAATATCGCAGATAGTTTAGAAAGTTAATAAAGGCAAAACACGTATTTACTACATATATTCAAGAACGTATTAAGGCAGGTGTGCGGATGAAGCTTTGACCTGCGAATGTAATTATATAAAAAAAACTGCCTGTCGGTTCTTATTTACTGAAACCCACAGAGAAAAAAAAAGAATAAAAATAACAACTTCATCTTCATCACGAACAACAACAGTAAGGATAACAACAATAACAACATCAGCAACCAAAAAGAGAAGAAAGTTAGATGAGGACACGAAGGAGGTGGAGGAGGAGGAGGAAGAGGAGGAAGAGGAGGAGGAGGAGGTGAAGGAAGGGAACCTGAATTCACAACGAAGTGCATAATGCGTTTCCAAAGTCATCGATATTGACTGGAAAGGAAAGGGAGTAGCCTTTGTGTGTGGGGTGAGGATGAACACTTCGAGAGGGTGGTGAAGAGAAGGAATAAAGGGGATGGGGAAGGGGAAATTAAGGGTTCTGGGCATCTTAAAAGAGACGGAAGAAGAGCAGAAGAAGATTGAGAGGAAGATGAGGAAGAAAGACTGACGTTAGAGAGTTGGCGAAGAGGAGAAACAGAAAATGAGAAACTATGAGAAGAGTAGGAGGAGGAAGGCAGAGAATAAGAGGAAGGAGAAACCAGAAGCAAAATAAGAGCGATAAAGAGGAAAGATAGCCTTCGATGAGGAAGAAAAAGAGGAGAAGCGCGAGGAGGAAAATGACTCTTGTAAATGAAAGAGAAAAATAAAACCTTTGAGTTGATGGAGACGCGAGCAAATTACATAGAACCACAAACAACACAGACCCCAAAATCCAAACTAGGTAGACTGTCCCTAGCCTAAAGTAAATATCATCAAAGTAAACAATGAAAAGCTGCATCAATTATGGGTGAATGCAACCATGGAGCCAGAAGGACGCTCAGTCGTGTAACCTTATTGGAAACCCATGTTGGAGGCGTGATGGTGAATTTGTTTTGTTAACTAATTATTATGTAACACAGCAAAAAGGAGTGGAGAGAGGAGAGAGAGAGAGAGGAGAGAGAGAGAGAGAGAGAGAGAGAGAAGAGCAGAGAGAGAGAGAGAGAGGAGAGGAGAGAGAGAGAGGGGGGGCCACATTATGTAAGGCCATGCTGATTAGGTTAATATTCCTTTAATTAGATAGATTGCCTATAAATATTGATCAGTGGAGTGAACATTAGTATTGACACTGACATTAATGAGGATTTTATTAAATTATGTTAAAGATTCTCGGCAATTTAATCTTGGTGATGCTGCGCTTACCTATTTATCTACTATTATTTCTACTACTCCTACTACTACTACTACTACTACTACTACTACTACTACTACTACTACTCCTACTACTACTACTACTACTACTACTACTACTACTACTACTACTACTTACTACTACTACTACTACTACTACTACTACTGCTACTACTACTACTACTACTACTACTGCTGCTACTACTACTACTACTACTACTACTACTACTACTACTACTACTACTACTACTACTACTACTACTACTACTACTACTACTACTACTTCTACTACTACTACTACTACTACTACTACTACTACTACTACTACTACTGCTACTACTACTACTACTACTACTACTCCTACTACTACTACTACTGCTACTACTACTACTTCTACTACTACTACTACTACTGCTACTACTACTACTACTACTACTACTACGAGCTCGATCGAAGAGGAAATTGTTTTGCATGCCTGG
>JACEEZ010005455.1:0-40000 GCA_016584305.1 Chionoecetes opilio | reverse complement strand
GAGTTGATGAGAGTCTACTCTGTTTAGGAGAGCTGTATGAGTTGAGTGGATTCCTCCAAAACATGAGAGGCATACTCCATACATGGGCGTATAAGCCTCGTGTACAGAGCAAGCAACTGGGATAACATCATAACAAGAAAATTTCTAGAAGAAAATACAGAATTGGTTGACATGTGTGCAGATGTGCGGCGACTTCCCATCCTAGAAGCGCTGTATATAAAAGAGATCAATCCCAAACTTAACGTACAGGCAAACGACCTACAAGCTCTACCCAGCATGAAAAGAACAAAAGCAAATAACAGCCTACTCATAGAAAAGCCAAGCGAAGACCAAACAACCAATCAGCGTCTCCCACTCAAGAAGACGAGAAGCAAATGCTATCTACCAATCAACGACATCGGTAATAGGCTGCGTGGCAGGCAGACCGGCTATAAATAGCGCTTCACTTCGCATCTTAAAGTCTTCTGTCAACCGAGCTGCTCTTCAGGCCTCCCAACTTCTTCTCAACGACGCTATGGAGCATGGCTCTCGTTCTGCCACATGGTACATCACAGCCACCAGACAAACGCCTCACCTCCACCTTTCCCGATTCACTCCACCTGTAGTACGACAGCTGGTCCGACTAAGGCTCGGCTTCCATTGCTCCACCCAAATACTTGGTGACGACCCTGCCCCCTGTCCTCACTGTTTCGCAGAGCCACAAGATCCCCTTGAGCACTAGCTGCTCCACTGCCCAGCATCCCACTCACTTCGCCATCTGATCCCTGCCTCCCCAGAGCCGGAATATGTACGGGCTGCACGTGTCGTTGCCTCCTCACCTTTACCTACGCTCGCTGCCCTTGTTTCCTCCTACCCTCCCCCCCGTTAACATTATTTATAAATACTGAACACTCTGACGGGCTTTATATTTAGCCCGTGCTTCTCTCTTCAGAGAAAGCAATAGGGAAAAAAAAAAAAAAAAAAATCATCTGAATCATGCTCACTTCAACTCCTGAGGAGAAAACATCTTCCATATGCTGCTGAAAAAGGGTTCTTAGACCCGAAATCGCGATACAGCAAACATGACAAGCTACGGCGAAGTCATAAAAGTTATTACAAAAGAGAATAAGACCCTCTTAAGACAGAGAAAATATCTCTAAGAAGATAATAAACGCTGAACTAGCTATCACTTTTAACGAGATATATATATATATACTAGCCGCAAAGCCGCCCTCCGGGCGGACTTTTTGGCTAGCTCCTGCGGAGGGCTATTGGTGGTGGGCCTTCGGCCCACCACCTGTGTTTGGTGGGCCTTCGGCCCACCAAACACGGACTCTCCAGATAGCCCCTTCTAACTTTCCTGAAATCATGGATGTAGAAATGTATGTATTTCCCCCACCCATTCACTCACCCATTACCCATCACCCCCCACCCATTCACTCACCCATTACCCATCACCCCCCACCCATTCACTCACCCATTACCCATCACCACACACCCATTCACTCACCCATTACCCATCACCCCCACCTATTCCCTCACCATCACCCATCACCCCCAACCCATCACCCCCCACCCATTCACTCACCCATCACCCCACACCCATTACCCATCACCCCACCCTTTCACTCACCCATTACCCATCACCCTACATCAAGGTTTCCTCAATTCTCGCAACCCACTTTTTTTTCACAATTATCGCTAATAGGCTGCTAAAAAAAAAAAAAAAAGAGTGATCGGATCATCTCATAATTGGGCTTAAAACCTTCCCCTGGTCAACCCGGTTCCAAAAATGTGCCATATGAGGTGATTGCGCCACGGGGGGCGGAACCTATACACACACACACACACACACACACACACACACACACACACAGACAGACAGACAGACAGACAGACACACTTTCGCTTATATTTACCATTACCCATCACCCCCCACCTATTCCCTCACCCATCACCCATCACCCCCCACCCATTCACTCACCCATCACCCCACACCCATTACCCATCACCCCACCCATTCACTCACCATTACCCATCACCCTACATCAAGGTTTCCTCAATTCTTGCAACCCACTTTTTTTTCACAATTATCGCTAATAGGCTGCTAAAAAAAAGAAAAAAAAAAGGGATCGGATCATCTCATAATTGGGCTTAAAACCTTCCCCTGGTCAACCCGGTTCCAAAAATGTGCCATATGAGGTGATTGCGCCACGGGGGCGGAACCTATACAAGACCACACACACACACACACACCACACAGACAGACAGACCACACTTTCGCTTATATTTACCATTACCCATTACCCCCCACCTATTCCCTCACCCATCACCCATCACCCCCCACCCATTCACTCACCCATCACCCCACACCCATTACCCATCACCCCACCCATTCACTCACCCATTACCCATCACCCTACATCAAGGTTTCCTCAATTCTCGCAACCCACTTTTTTTTCACAATTCTCGCTATTAGGCTGCTAAAAAAAAAGAGAAAAAAAAAGTGATCGAATCATCTCATAAGTGGGCTTATGACCTTCCCCTGGTCAACCCGGTTCCAAAAATGTGCCATATGAGGTGTTTGCGCCACGGGGGGCGGAACCTATACCACACACACACACACACACACACACACACACACACAGACAGACAGACAGACACACTTTCGCTTATATTATTATAGATTACCCATTACCCCCCACCTATTCCCTCACCCATCACCATCACCCCCCACCCATTCACTCACCCATCACCCCACACCCATTACCCATCACCCCACCCATTCACTCACCCATTACCCATCACCCTACATCAAGGTTTCCTCAATTCTCGCAACCCACTTTTGTTTTCACAATTCTCGCTAATAGGCTGCTAAAAAAAAAAAGGAAAAAAAAAGTGATCGGATCATCTCATAAGTGGGCTTATGACCTTCCCCTGGTCAACCTGATTCCAAAAATGTGCCATATAAGGTGTTTGCGCCACGGGGGCGGAACCTATACCACACACACACACACACACACACACACACACACACACACAGACAGACAGACAGACA
This sequence comes from Chionoecetes opilio, assembly GCA_016584305.1. Taxonomy (NCBI): domain Eukaryota; kingdom Metazoa; phylum Arthropoda; class Malacostraca; order Decapoda; family Majidae; genus Chionoecetes; species Chionoecetes opilio. The sequence continues at coordinate 36,963 of JACEEZ010005455.1, read as the reverse complement.
CACTTTCGCTTATATTATTATAGAATATATATATATATATATACATATATAAATTTTATATATATATATACATATATATATATATATATATATATATATATATATATATATATATATATATATATATATATATATATATATATATATATAAAAGTAAACATTTTAAGTAATCGGAGTCAGAAAAAAATTATATTGTTACTTAGAAGAAAAAAATGCTTATTGTTTTGAAAATATATTATTGCACTTAAATCATAAATATTACAATAATTTAACAGCATGACGCTCAATATTGCTAATATAATGACTTGGATTAATGAATTGTCACAACTAAACTGAAGATATAGTAGATCCTGATAGAATTAGCAAGTCTCACCTTGAAAAAATCATCCTCTTCGTCTTCATCTGGGCTGTTGCCTTCTGAGGTATCCAAGACAGCCTGCTCCGTGACCTCGAAAAGCAGTCTTGATTTCACGGCATCTACATTATCAGGGTTAAGAAGGTGGACCACATGCAGCTTGAAGAGGGGGTGGATTGCTGTCAATCAATTATTGGGGGCATACGCCGGGGAGAGCGTTGCCTCGCCCACCCTACGACGACACTCCCCGGGGTCGCCACGCGCGAGTCCCCATGTAGGCTCCCTTCCCATACTAACCAACTCTCGACAGGAAACATCAACCTGCCCCAGCCACGAGCCTTGTGGGCGCCCTATTGACCTCCTCCACGCCGGATTGTCTCTTACAGATACAACCCGATGGGAAAGATTGGTTTCAGAGAAGCGTGCCACATGCCCATATAGCCGAAGTTAGCGCTGACGGACTATGCACGTAATAGGCCTCGATTCAGTCTCACGGTGCAATCGCTGATTTGGCACGTAATCATCCCAGCGATACACCATGATTCTGCGAAGACACTTATTACCAAAGGCATTGATTCGCCTCTTCAAGTCGCGATTTAGTGTCCATGTCTCACAACCATAGAGTAGGACAGGGATTACAAGCGACTTGAAGATCCGGATCTTTGTCCTCCTGCACAGGTACCGACAACGCCAAATACTCCTGCTGAGCAAGTCCATAAAACCGTGGGCTATGCCAATCCGCCGTAAGACTTCTTGACGTGACCCGCCATCATTATAGACTGCGCATAACCAAGGTATGTAAAACTTTCCAAGATCTAAATGTCCTTGCCGCACGTATGAACAGACTGTACTGTTTCATCTAGTAAGCCTCCAAATACCTGGACCTTGTTGTTGAACCAGGAGACCTCAAGCCCCAAATTATTTGCCTCCTCGTGCAGCGCCTCAAGAGCCATCACCAGGAAGGACCTCCAGCGACTCAGCAAAGATTGCTACATCATCGGGAAAAACAAGATCAGTTATCTTGCCGAGGGATGCTCCACAATCACTTAGATCTACAACTTTGCCCAATACTCAGTCCATACAAATGTTGAAAAGTGATGGGGCAAGGACGCACCTTGCCTCACTCCTGTATTCACAGGATAGAAGCTGGATACACCTCCCCCACACTTCACAGCACTCTCGGTCCCAGATTGAAGGATTGCTGTGGCCATCAAAAAATCCATTTGATCAAAAAGGGAGAGTCACTGGTGGGCAAGCAGCGTTCTCTGGACGGTGCGCGTAGCCGCGCAGGAATCATGTTCAAAATTGAGAGTTTGCAGAAGTGCTTCCGCAAACACAAATCCGCAAACATTTACACTTCCACAAATCCGCAAACGAATTCGGACTCCCACAATTTGCGGAAGTTGAGGTTTGCGGAAGTGTTTGCGGAAGTGCCCACCATATGACACACACACACACACACACACACACACACACGTACGTGTGCGGTAGGCTGGTTGTCCGGGTGGCATATTGCCGTTCTCTGGAATAGTGTGGGGGATGTCTCGAGCCAATCACCGTTGTCCAAGCTCCCAACGTCACATAGGGGTGGAGCTTAATTAAGTGATCGCTGGGTTATAATCTGTGTTTTATCTAAAACAAATTTAGTATAGGTTAGGTTTGGTTGGGTTAGGTTAGGTTAGTTTAGTTAAGTTAGGTTAGGCTAAATTAAACAATTTAATAATTTTAATCTTAAGTAAAACATATATATTTTAGCCCAGCGATCACGTAGGCTCCACCCCAATGTGACGTCACGAGCTTGGACAACGGTGATTGACTCGGCAACCCCGTACCACATATTAAGCCAGATACCGGGAATATGCGCCGGGTGGTCATCCTGGAGTGTGAGAGCCATCACTCCTAAGTCTTGACCAGAGGTTGCGGCATCGAGGAGCTGCCTAAACGATGGCCCTAATCACTCCGGGGCCACTCACGACCTCATGTGTAGGGGGCGGAGAGGGGCGGAGAGGGGCGGAGGGGGAGGGGGGTGAAAGGTGAAAGGGAGGAAGTGGAAAGCGATTTTATGAGATGGAGGCGGCATCCGGAATAGGGCAGAGAGAGAGAGAGAGAGAGAGAGAGAGAGAGAGAGAGAGAGAGAGAGAGAGAGAGAGAGAGAGAGAGAGAGAGAGAGAGAGAGAGAGAGAGAGACGAAGAGAGAGGAGGAGAGAGAGCGAGAGCGAGAGAGAGAGAGAGAGAGAGAGAGAGAGAGAGAGAGAGAGAGAGAGAGAGAGAGAGAGATTAGCCAATATATTCATTATAGTGAAATTTGCGGAAGGATAAATAAAATGAAAAAACAAAAAACAAGGTTAAAATGTGGTACTTAAATGTCTAATTATAGCGTAAATAATTGAAAAAATAAAACTTTACTGAGTATCATTTCCCTTCTCGTGGACTTCTCGATGGCTTTGATACACTTGCGTAGTATTTATATGGCCACGACTTTGCCCCTCGGCCGCGTAAGATGTCAAAATTAAATACGCTTAAGTAAAATAAGGAGAAAGGAAAGGAAGCTGAAGCAGAAAAGAGTTTCGCAAGCTATGGCTCAGAAGTAAAGACGTTTAGCATTATGTATGTTACAGGGAATCGGTATAATCAGGGATTTCACGAAATCCCTAGTTATCTTGTGAAAAATTACAGATAATAGGTTACTGTGATCACAAAGCCAACATTACTTATGTTGTTACTTAATCATATTCCATTTTTATTTTGGTCATCGTTATCTTATATGCTATAACTGATTTCCATATGTTATGTACAATACATAGGCCAGTTAAGGGTTAAGATTAATTAAAACACACAGCGTAACAAATTATTATATTTCCTTTAGACATATTTTTCCTCATAGACAATGTCAACGATAGTATGAAACTATGCTAAATATCATATTTGGGGTAAATATATAGTTTTTAAGGTTAGTTTTATTATTCGCAATTGAGATAGATATCATATATACCTATTTTTTGTAATTTTTCATAGGATCACTGGGGATTTCGTGAAATCCCTGATTGCACACATTTCCTGTAACATATATGTATGGCCTACATCCACGATGGGGATGAAAGGTGGATTTAGGTAGTGTTAATTACCTTGTGGAAATTATCCACCAACCACCCTCTCATAATTGGTAGAGTGGTGGTTTTGTTTCCCCCCCCCCCCTTGTGAGTGAGGTATTTTCCTCTCGACATAGGAGGGTGAGTAGGAATGTATATATATAATTATAATGGTAATAGGTAATATTAAGGTAATTTAAGTAAATACCTTAAATAAGATAGGATACATTAATATTCCCAGTGGTTAATAAGCATTGCACTTAGACTAGTCAGGACTAGATAGACTCAGTTAGACTAGATAGTTACTCAGTTAGACTAGATAGGAGACTAGTCTCCTATCTATGTCCCCCTGAACTTCCCGCTGATAGAGAGATCCTAAAATAAATTGAAGTCAATGGTGAGGACTATACTGGGGATACTATAACATCAGGAGATAACTCTCCCCACGATCAAGTATATGTCTCCATATTCACTTGTACCTCTATCAGGGCTATACATTTAAAAACAGCCAAAGACCAAAGTGCCGAAACCACTATTGAAATGTTCCGGCGCTATGTGGCCTGGGGTGATGCTACCTGAAGCGGAACTTCAGTTTTCGCCGGCCCCCAGTTGTGGAAATTATCCACCAACCACCTGCTCATAATTGGTAGAGTGGTGATTTTGTTTCCCCCCCCCTTGTGAGTGAGGTATTTTCCGCTCGTCATAGGAGGGTGAGTAGGAATGTATATATATAATTATAATGGTAATGGGTAATATTAAGGTAATTTAAGTAAATGATTAGTACTGGGATAGGATAAATTGATATTCCTAGTGGTTAATAAGCATTGCACTTAAATAATTAGCACCTTCGTTTGAAGCGCGGTCAATGGCCACCGCCCATTAGATTCTATAGTTACTGAAATTGGTATACGTGGCTCGGTAGGGTGGCGATCGCTGCCGCCCACTTACGGGAGAATCAGTAAACTTCCATACCCTCGCGGAGTAACATCTATTGATAATATATACGTGTTTGTATATATAAGTTCACTCCACACCTCTATCGAGTTAATATCTCTTCTCTGATTATAATGAAGAGATTTGTACATACGTTCATTTTGTACATATAAGTGATAAACCAATAGGACGTATTAAAATTCAACACAAGTGATTATAGCCGCGCGTCATGGATAACTGGGTTATGAAAACCTACTGACGCCCATAACAATACACACCGCCTCCAGCCAAAGCCGTCTGTATACGCAGGCTTTCTACATAGAGACGGCTTTGCTCCAGCCCTCCGCCTCTGTCGATCACGGCGATCACTTCGGATCACGGAACAGGCAGTATTAATCAAGCCTACGTAATTCAACCCTACTATCCACTGATAAGTATCCTAGTTAGTTGATTAGCTGCGGTATTGTGTTGGGATGAGATAGAATATGGGTTTTGATTAGGTAAGACCTCATATTATTGATATTAAATATATGTATGTGACATAAATTCCCATATACCTACTGTTAAAGTAACAGAAACTACCTCGTGTAGTTCTCCCTGCCTCTTGTAGCTTCCTTATTTTCTTTATGTTCTTATATATAAAGGAGAGGAATAGTTGTAAACCAAACATGAGAATTGTACAGAAAAGTTTAATACTATAGTCAAAAAGAAGGATAAAATAAATATATATATATATATATATATATATATATATATATATATATATATATATATATATATATATATATATATATATATATATATATATATATATATATATGAGAAGGGGAAAGAAATATAGTTGGAATATGTAAATATTGTTTATAAATTTGAAGCTAATATCAATAGGCGAAACTATAATAAAATTAAATGAGTTAATAGTGGTGTACAAAACAATTAGTGAGAAAGGAAGATGATAGGCAATGAAGATGGTACAAATAAGGCATGAGAGAGAGAGAGAGAGAGAGAGAGAGAGAGAGAGAGAGAGAGAGAGAGAGAGAGAGAGAGAGAGAAGAGAGAGAGAGAGAGAGAGAGAGGTATGAATTGAGAGAAGATGAGCAGCACCCCACCAGCATCAAGGGAAGTAGGCTACGGGAGTGAGGGAAGGTGGGAAGGAGGGTGTAGAGAAAGTCGACACAGGAAGAGAGAGAAAGAAAAACAACAAGACTGGTTTGAGCCGAGAGGAAAGACTGGTTTGAGAAGAAATCAGAATAGAGAGAGAGGAAACAAGGGACGGATAAACAGGAAGAGAACAAATATAAAAATAATTATTATAATAGATAATACTCATAGTGATAATAATAGCAATAACAATACAAAAATTTTATTATGAGAATCTTTTAAAGATGTAATCAATAAAATATGAACGCAAAATAGAAACTTAGTCAAAAATGTCAAATATGCGATGAAAAAAGGGAAGCACAAAAAATTAAATAGGTAGGAAGGATTGAGGGAAAGATAAATCGAGAAAGGCGAGATAGAACAAAACTTCTTTCCGAGGTAGAACAAGACTTACTTTATTCTTAGGGGTGAAGATGAGAGAATTTACAATGGAGTAGGAAGAACAGGGCCAGGGTGAGACACCATTGGGCCCTGGTGCTGTAAGTGATACTCAATCAATCAATCATTGGGGGTATACGCCGGGGGGCGCGTTACCTCGCTCACCCTACGACACCATTCCCGGGGGTCACCACGCGCGAGTCCCCATACCAAGCAACTCTAGATAGGAAACATCAACTTGCCCCAGCCACGAGCCTTGTGGGCGAACCTTTGGCCCTCTCTACGCCGGATTGTGTCTTACAGATACAGCCCGGTGGGAAGGATTGGTTTCCGGGCACTGTGCCACGTGCCCATATAGCCGAAGTTGGCGCTGACGGACTATGCAGGTAATAGGCCTCGATTCAATCTCATGATGCAATCGCTGATTTGACACGTAATCATCCCAGCGATACCCCATGATTCTTCGAAGACACTTATTACCAAAGGCATCGATTCGCCTCTTCAAGTCACTATTTAGTGAACATGTTTCACAACCATAGAGTAAGACAGGGATCACAAGCGACTTGAAGATCCGGATCTTTATCCTTCTGCGCAGGTACCGACAACGCCAAATACTCGTGTTGAGCGAGGCCATAAGACTGTGGTTTATGCCAATCCGCCGTAAGACTTCTTGACGTGACCCGTTGTCATTATGGACAGCGCAGCGCTACCAAGGTATGTAAAACTTTCAAAAATCTCAATGTCCTCGAGAGAGAGAGAGAGAGAGAGAGAGAGAGAGAGAGAGAGAGAGAGAGAGAGAGGAGGAGAGAGAGAGAGAGAGGAGAGAGAGAGAGAGAGAGAGAGAGAAGAGAGAGAGAGAGAGATGAGGAGGAGAGAGAGGAGAGAGAGAGAGAGAGAGAGAGAGAGAGAGAGAGAGAGATTGGCCTTTTTTTTTTTTTTTCTCATCAGGTATTACAATTATCATACATAGATATAATGATCAGAAGTCCTGGTCCATTGAGCCGAAGCTCTTGTATGGACTTGATGCTTTAACATGTATGTGTGGACAGACGTAGCTTCTCGTAAGGCCTAATATATTAACACTAACAAACAACGGAAAAACCCCCAACTATATGTACATATATACGTACCTAAACATAGTTTTGCATGATTATCATTAATCATTATATAACTAAAGCTAAAGCTAGAACAAAATAATAATTATAGCAGTAAAAATAAAAATCGTAATAATAATAATAATGATATTATTGAAATAATAATAATAATAATAATAATAATAATGATAATAATAATGATAATAATAATAATAATAATAATAATAATAATAATAATAGCAAAACTAATTATAATAATTAGTCATCAATGATGGTAACAATGTTAATAATAATGATAAAAGTAATAATAAAGATAATAATAATGATAACAATTAACAGTGATAAAAATGATAATAGAATAGCAATAATAATTATGATAATAATAATAAAGATGATAGTAACAATAATGATGGGAATAATAATGGCTGTGAAATTGCAAATTTCATAGCAGCTTTAGAATATGAATAACTAAAAAATATTAGAATTTTACTGATACTATAGCAAGATAGTAATAATAATTATTATACAGATAACAATAGTAATAATGATATTGATAATATTAATGATAACAAAAATAACTGATATAAACACTGATCTCTATAAGGGATTAGAATATGAAAATAATAGTGATAATAATGATAATAATAATAGCAATATGATGATAATAATAATAATAATAATAATAATAATAATAATAATAATAATAATAATAATAATAATAATAATAATAATAATAATAACGATACCAGCAAAAAGATAATAATGATAGTAGCAATATTAGTAATGACAACAACAACAACAGTATTTGCAATTATAGACACAATGGTAAAGTATGACTTCATGTGACTAACAAATATCAATAACTGATTCTTAATTTTTCTTTTAACTGTAATTTGAATGGATCAATTGGCTTTACTATCTGGCTTTATATCCGGCGTAAGTTGGCTCCACAGTTTTGTTCCTCTAGTCAGGACACTCTGTTGGGCGTGGGAGGTTGTGCATAAAGGAATTTTCAGGATATTTGATCGTCTCATTTGGATGTTGTGAGTTATGTATTGGAAACCATAGTCTATTGGATATGTGTTGAGTGCTTTATAAACAAAGGTCATGGTTTGGTAGGAAATTATATCATTTAACTTTAAAAGTTTGTAACCTCGAAATATTGGATTAGTGTGGTCATACTGTGTGATATGATCCGAAGTAATTTTTTTTGAGTAATGAATAGACTATCTATATACGTTTTATATGCCCCACCCCAGATTGCAGAACAATACAATAGATGTGGGTATGCTAATGAAAGATAAATTTGTTTTAAACAATTGGTATCACAAACATTTCTAATTCTATATATCACTCCAGTTATCTTTGAAATTTTACTTTTTATATCCTCAATGTGTGCTTTCCATCTTAATTTACAGTCAATTGTGACTCCTAAGAACCTAACTTCCTGTGTTTCTTTAATTAAGATGTTATTCATTCTAATACTAATTTGTTGTGGTTGGGTCATCTGTGGATGCGATAGCATATAGTTCGTTTTACTGATGTTAATTGTTAATTTGTTACTTTTTAGCCAGCTAACTACATGTATTCATTATTCATTGTATTTTGTAATGTAATTAAATCTTTTCCTTGAAGGAAAATATTAAGGTCATCTGCAAAAAGTATGAATTTGAGTTTTCTAGTACATAAGCTAATATCATTGATATATAAGAGAAATAGTAATGGTCCCAAAATTGATCCTTGTGGTACACCACACTTAACATTTTCAGGAGATGTTATATTACAAAAGACTGTGAACTGCTTTCTCGAGTTAAGATAACTTTCAAACCACTTCAATGCTTGCCCACGAATTCAATATACCAATAATTTCCTCAATAGTATAGAGTGATTAATTGTGTCAAAAGCTTTGGATAAATCGCAAAAGACTGTTAGCTGGTACATCTTATTATCTATGGCGTTATACATATTTTGGCAAAGCATGTGTATTGCTAAATCTGTTGAATACTTGGGACGAAACCCATACTGGTCATCTGTTAAGAGTGAATTTTGAGTTAAATAGTCCATTAATCTGGTTGCGACAAGTTTTTCAAAAATTTTACTTATGCATGGAAGAATCGAAATAGGTCGGTAGTTAGAGAATAAAGAATTGTCACCTTTTTTGTATATCGGAATTACTTTGGCAATCTGCAAATGATCTGGAAAGCATCCTTCTGCAAAGGATTTATTTATGATATACTCAAGAAAAGGGGAAATGACTTCTCTGCAATCTTTGATGATTCTAACTAATATTAACGTCGTCATGGCCTGGGGCTGTAACCTTTATATTGGAAATTTCCTTACTAATTTCTTGGCATGTTGTTGGTCGGAGATAGAAAGAAAATGGAACAGGTTGAAGCAGGTAGGACTCAAATGGCACTGGGGGTTCTTCTATGTTCTGTGCTAGATTTTTGGCAATATTACAAAAATATTCACTGAACCCTTTGGCAATAGCAAAACTGTCTGAGATGGCTTCGCCTTGTGCTGTAAATGTGGATGAATGAACTTTACATTTTCTTTCCATTATATCATTCACAATATCCCATGTTCGTTTAGAATGTCCTGCACTTTCGATTATCCTTGATTTATCATCATTTTCTTTTGCTGCTCGTAGCACAGATGTTAGCATGTTACGATATTTCTTAAAAGTTAATTCGTAAGTTAACGGCCATTTTGCGTAAATCTTCTGAAGTCTATTTCGGTGTTTAATAGATGTGTTTATTGCACTAGTGATGTATGGTTTACTGGAATGTTTCTCTTTAATCTTATACTCTTTAACTGGAAAATATTTATCATAAAGTATTAAGAAATGTTTCATGTAATTATCAAAATTATCATTGACATCCTCTCCCACCATGTCAGCTTCCCACCTGTAGTTCATAAGATCTGACTTAAATAAATCAACGTCATTATTATAAAACCTCTTTCTTATTGTAATTTGAGGGCATTGTGAGTCCAAATCAGGTATCTTGAATGAAGAAAAAATTGGAAAATGGTCACTTATTGAAGTGTAAATTATGCCACTTGCCTGATAATTGTGTAGATTGTTTGTCCATATATGGTCGATAAGGGAAGCTGATGTACTTGTCACTCTTGTTGGCTTGGTGACAGTTGGAAAAAATAAGTGTGAATTAAATAAGTTTATAAAGTCCCTCACTTTTTCATCGCATTTGAGAAGGTTTATATTGAAATCCCCCATAATGTAACAAGGCAAAGATTGCCTTGACGTTATGAATTCCATGATATCCTCAATAGATCTTAAGAATTCTGCAAAGTTTGCATTTGGTGGTCTGTACATCATACCTATTATGAATTTATACTCTCCCGTTACTTTCACAAATAATAGAGAGAGAGAGAGAGAGAGAGAGAGAGAGAGAGAGAGAGAGAGAGAGACAGAGACAGAGACAGAGACAGAGAGAGAGAGAGAGGGAGAGGGAGAGGGAGAGGAGAGAGAGAGGAGAGAGAGAGAGAGAGAGAGAGAGAGAGAGAGAGAGAGAGAGAGAGAGAGAGAGAGAAGAAGCACCTTTAAGCTGTAAACTATTTTCCCTTGAAAATAATTATACATTACGTTACATGGTATAACTAGCCGCAAAGCCGCCCTCCGGGCGGACTTTTTGGCTAGCTCCTGCGGAGGGCTATTAGTGGTGGGCCTTTGGCCCACCACCTGTGCTTGGTGGGCCGAAGGCCCACCAAACACGGACTCTCCAGATAGCCCCTTCTAACTTTCCTGAAATCACGGATGTAGAAATGTATGTATTCCCCCCACCCATTCACTCACCCATTACCCATCACCCCCCACCCATTCACTCACCCATTACCCATCACCCCCCACCCATTCACTCACCCATTACCCATCACCCCCCACCTATTCCCTCACCCATCACCCATCATCCCCAACCCATCACCCTCCACCCATTCACTCACCCATCACCCCACACCCATTACCCATCACCCCACCCATTCACTCACCCATTACCCATCACCCTACATCAAGGTTTCCTCAATTCTCGCAACCCACTTTTTTTTCACAAGTATCGCTAATAGGCTGCTAAAAAAAAAAAAAAAAGTTATCGGATCATCTCATAATTGGGCTTAAAACCTTCCCCTGGTCAACCCGGTTCCAAAAATGTGCCATACGAGGTGATTGCGCCACGGGGGGCGGAACCTATACCAGACACACACACACACACACACACACAGACAGACACACTTTCGCTTATATTTACCATTACCCATCACCCCCCACCTATTCCCTCACCCATCACCCATCACCCCCAACCCATCACCCCCCACCCATTCACTCACCCATCACCCCACACCCATTACCCATCACCCCACTCATTCACTCACCCATTACCCATCACCCTACATCAAGGTTTCCTCAATTCTCGCAACCCACTTTTTTTTTTCACAATTATCGCTAATAGGCTGCTAAAAAAAATAAAAAAAAAAAAATCGGATCATCTCATAATTGGGCTTAAAACCTTCCCCTGGTCAACCCGGTTCCAAAAATTTGCCATATGAGTTGATTGCGCCACGGGGGGCGGAACCTATACCAGACACACACACACCCACACACACCCACAGACAGACAGACAGACAGAGAGACACACTTTTGCTTATATTATTATAGATTACCCATCACCCCCCACCTATTCCCTCACCCATCACCCATCACCCCCAACCCATCACCCCCCACCCATTCACTCACCCATCACCCCACACCCATTACCCATCACCCCACCCATTCACTCACCCATTACCCATCACCCTACATCAAGGCTTCCTCAATTCTCGCAACCTACTTTTGTTTTCACAATTCTCGCTAATAGGCTGCTAAAAAAAAGAAGAAAAAAAAAAGTGATCGGATCATCTCATAAGTGGGCTTATGACCTTCCCCTGGTCAACCCGATTCCAAAAATGTGCCATATGAGGTGTTTGCGCCATGGGGGGCGGAACCTATACCACACACACACACACACACACACAGACAGACACACTTTCGCTTTTATTAATATAGATTTAAAAAAAAAAACCAGAGAGAGTGAGAGACTTAGACCAAACAAAATAATTCATTCGCAACCAACCCAAAAAAATTAGGATTGAGGAAGCTGAAGTCATTCGTTTGATGAGGTATGATCAGATTGAGCCATGGTAAGTATTTAATGTTGGACCTTTAAAATAATTTACGTTACGTGGCTTTACACTATTCAGGCATTAATTATATAATATAGAAAATATTAAGGAAAACACTAGATAAGCATTCTGATTGAAAACATATATAGATAATTATGTGTTTATGATATGTGATATGATATGATGTGATAATTATATAACTGTTTAGAAATTAGATTAACTTCATTGATTAAGTTTGCTCGATATAATCAGAAGAGTAATTTGACTATATTTCTCTTATCAGAAACACTTAAGAGGCATCTGCTTGAATATTATACAGGAGTGGGATGTTATTAACGAGGGGTGAAGTTGTTAACTAAGGCGGTGTTGATATAAACTGTAAACTAGGAAGCAGGGATGGAAAATGGTAGATGAGATGGGTTTTTTTTAGTTTGGTTTATTGCCATATCTTTAGAAGTACATAGATTACATAATTATTTACAAATGTGATCTTAGGCATTATTCCGCCGTGCAACAGCTCCCTGGTGGACAGAAACAGTGTAAAAAATATTATAAATATATGAAGGGCGGCAATAATTTACTTACAAATTAAAAGAAAATGTTAGCTACCATAATAATTACCCAAGTTGAATTGATACAATTAAACACTAATCATGCCATTGAAAATACTAATGATGTGAAGGACATTGATATTAATCCCTAATGTTTTGATTCTGTTGATGGAAAAGTCTTAAGTCTATTTTTAAATGTATTAAAATTAGTAACCCTTTTCAAATTATTTGGTAAATTGTTCCAAAAATTAGGACCAATACAGTGGAGTGAATATTTATATAATGTTGTTCGTGGTTGTGGACATAGCAGGTCAATATGGTCTCCCATTGTACCTTGACTGTGGTGAAGAACTTTAAATAGTTTATTACTATCACTACTAGTATTTATAACATTGTAAATTGTAAGTACAAGAAAATATTTCTTTAAAAACTCAAATTTCAGTAACCCTAAATCATTAAATAATAAATCTGTATGAGCATACTTGCCTTTAAAGCTAATTGTTCTTATTATTTTATTTTGTGCAATGAAAATATCTTTTACAGTGGAAGGCCAAGTACATCCCCAGACAGACAAACAGAAAATGATGTATAGATAACATAAGGAATAGTATATGCTTCGCAATGCTTCAGTCGTTAAGTTGTGTCTAATTCGGTATATAATTCCACATATTTTTGAAAAGTTCAAACTTACAGACCGAATAATGTATATGTTTTTTCCAGTTTAAATTTTCGTCAATAATAACACCCAGAAATATAATATGAGCGACTCTCTGAATTTCATTTCCTCCAAGGTAAACTGAGCCTAAGATATTAGCAACAGAACGATTTTGAAAAAGTATATAATTAGTTTTTCTTATGTTTACATATAGTTTATTAGCTAAAACCCACTTTGATATTTTTTCTAGTTCACTATTAACTTTAATATGTAACTGATCTAATGCCTTTTTAAGATAAGATTTGTGTCGTCTGCAAAGAGAACATAGCTGAAGTTATAACTGGCATTACAAATATCATTAATATATAACAAAAATAGTAAAGGCCCCAAAATTGAACCCTGAGGCACTCCCTTATTGATACTTTTCAGCGTGGATATATTGTTGTTACAAAACACTGCTTGTTTCCTGTCTGTCAAGTAGCTAGCGAATAGTTTTAGTGGTACACCTCATATTCCCAAATTTTCAAGTTTATCTAATAATATTCTATGATTAAGTGAGTCGAAAGCCTTGGACTAGTCTAGAAATATTCCTACAACATGAAACTTCCTTTCCAGACAGTTATTTACTTCATTTGTAAACTTTGTTATTGTATTTTCCGTTGATTTTTTTTTGCGAAAGACAAACTGATATTCAGATAACAATTTAAAGTTTTCCAAAAATCCACTAAATCTTTTTATAATAGATTTTTCAAACATTTTACTTATTGATGGTAAAATAGATATTGGTCGATCATTGTTTTCATCTCCTTTATCGCCTGATTTATGGATGGGAATTACTTTCGCTGTTTTTAGTTTATCTGGGAAACATCCTTCCTTAAAACATTGGTTAATGACATAAGTAAGTGGGACATCAATGTACTGAGCAGTGTGTCGCAGGAGACTTGGGGGGATGTCATCATTGCCTGCTGCTGTGTTTTTCAAGGATTTATGGTGCTGTTGAATTTCCTCTTTGGTAACTGGATACAAATACAATGACATTTCTGCAGGATTATTAAAATATTGCTTGTGAGAATTTAAGTGTATGTCATTGGGATGATTTGAATTTTCTGGTATATTCAAAAAGTGATTATTGAAGATATTTGCAGGAAGATCAATGTCATTTTTCAATTTTACTTCATTACTGTGACTACCATTTTTCCTGCCTATCAAGTTGTTTATAACGGTCCATGTTGATTTAACATTCCTTTGTCCAAGTTTTAGCTTATCTTTATGATAATTATTTTTGGCAACACGCAGAAGGGTTACGAGCTTGTTCCTGCATTTTCTATATCGAGGTCCATATGTTAAAGGCCATTTGGCAGCCAGTCTTTCCAGTCTGTGCTTTTCTCTGATACTGTTTCGTAAACCCGCTGTAATATGAGGACTTTTAATATGTTTATTATTAATCTAAACCTTTCTTTGTGGAAAGCATATTTGGAAGTTTTCATTGTATAGAGTATAGACTATAGAATTTATCAAATGCCTCATTTGGATCATTAATATTTAAGATCTGTATCCAATTTGTATTTGCTGTCACTCTCATAAATTTGTTGATGTTTATCTCAGATAGGCACCTCTTTTGAATATGACTGGCTTTCATAATTAAATTTTCGAACAAATTGTGAGTAAGCTGGAAAATGATCCGTTATGGGCCTGTCACACCATGGCGTATGGCCTGAACGTATGCCGACGTATACAGAAAATAGTTCGAAAATTGTCAGAGTCCAAGAACGTCCAACTTCCCAACGAATTGCATCGGAAAAGTCGACATCGGTGTTGGAATGGACGTATCCATAGCGAATCCATAGCGTATTGAACGTATACATAGCGTATGACTAATGTATTGATAGCGTATCACTAACTTATAACAAAGTTATGACGGCGTATCACAGCGTATGCGAGCGTATGACCAACGTATGCTTAACGTATTCGTAGCGAATGTCTGCCGTGTTCGACGTATCCTCAGCGTATCCTCGCCGTACAACGAACACGTGACCTATGCCGCTGTAGAACGTATAAATACCGCGCCGATCTCAAGCACATCATTCCCGCCGATGTCATCAAGCAGTCAACATGCCTCCCAAGAAGAAGCAAGCAGCCAGGGGCCGACGCCGAGGAGGAGGAAATGGCAAGAAGGCCAAGATTAATGCTCCACCATCGTCTCCTTCACCATCAGACTCCTCCTCAAGACACTCCTCACCTGCTGGGTCTGAAGCTGAACCCATACCTGAAAGTACATATTAAACAAAGGATTTAATGAAACTGTAAATATAAATAAGCAGTTACACCAAATAGTTATCAATGAAACATTTTGAGATTATATTCTAAATACCTACCACCTACATCTGCCCAGATGAACTTGTAGTCGGCATCTACAAGCGCCAGGAGAACGATGGAGTAGAACCCCTTGTAATTATAATACATGGAGCCACTTTTTGGAGGACACTTGCAGGCAACATGCTTCCCATCAAGTGCCCCTAGGGTATGGGGGAGGTTCCACTTGGCCATGAACTGGTCAGAAATGGCCTGCCATTCTTGAGGAGTGCTTGGGCAGGTCATCACCTCGTCAAGGTACTCGTCTATGATTGCCTGGCACACTTCTCTCACCATGAGTGACTGGGTGTTGTGAGGGACCCTCCAGCCAAACTTCATGGAGGCATACTTGTTCCCTGAGGCAAGGTGACGTAGAGTCAGGGCAAGCTTCAGGCCAGGCTCGATCGGCTGCCTGTAGCAGGTATTCTGCTTTGTTATCCTGGGCCCCACTCTGGCTACAAGCTCGTCGAACATCTCTGGGAGCATCCTCATGAAATTGATGAAGGAGGCCTGGTCCTCGTTCCGGAGTTCCACTAGAAACTGGTCGTACATGCCAAACTGTGGTCGCCTTGCGATCCATTGTCTGGTCCAGATCCGCCTCCGTTGCTCCCTTCTCCTTCTTCTCCTATAGGCACGGAGCTGCAAAACTGCCAACTGGTTCACATTCTGCTGATGCTGGAGAACGGCTGTCATGTACTCTTGTCGCAGCCTATCATCCGCCATGGTCTCTGATGATGATGGGTTGAAAGCACGACAGACCATGAAGAAGTGAGGATGAGTTACTCAAGGGACCCACATATATATACTCAAACCCCCCCATAAGTTCCCAAAACGCCGAATGCTCGCTAGCTGTACGGCACATACGCTAGCTGTACTGTAGAAACACGTTATGTACGTTACACGATCGCCAGGCATAAGTTGTGCATAAGGTGGATACGTCAGAATACGTCGAGACTCGTTGGAGATACGTCAGGCATAGGTTAGACATACGGCACATATACGTTATCAACTCGTTATCACTACGTTGGCTGTACGTTTCCCCGTCAGCCGACGTACATCAACGTATACCAACTTACGAGTAACGTACCTCTAACGTATGTCAGCGTATGTCAACGTTGTCTAACGTACCACGAACTTTCGGGGAACTTATGCAGAACGTATTAAGCACACGTTCAGTACGCCGAGAAATTTTGAACATGCTCAATAATTTTTCGCGGGTTCGACGTGTTCCAAATTTTCACAGCTTATTACAGCGTGCTCTTAACGTAAACGACGTATCCCCAACTTACCCCTAACTTATATCAGCGTACACTGAAGACACCACATATTTTCGATATTTCGCATACGTTGGCATACGTTCAGGCGATACGCCATGGTATGACAGGCCCTTTAAAAGTCTGTGTAAAGAATACAATTTTTTGAATTTTTCTCTTTTCTCTTTCTGACACCAGGATCACTTAATTTTAGTAGATCCAGATTCCAGTCCCCCCCAAAATAAACATAAGTATACTTTTTCACTTCAATGAAATCAAACAAAAGATCAATAGCATTGAGAAATTCAGAGATGTTTCCTTTAGGTGGTCTGTATACAGAGGCTATACAATTAGTCTCCTTTTCACTGCAACTTATTTATACACAGACGCATTAAAATGTTTCTCCATCATACAGCAGTCAGGATGTGGTTAGCCGGGGTGGAATGTACACACATAAGCACACAGTAAGACACACGCACTCACACACACACACACACACACACACACACACACATACACACACACACACACACACACACACGCACGCACACACACACACACACACACACACACACACACACACACACACACACACACATACACACATGCACACGCACACATACATACACACACATATACACCCACACCCACACACACACACACACACACACACACACACACACACACACACACACACACACACACACACACACACACACACACTCACGTACATACCTAAAGGGAAGAATGTGGTTAGTAAAGCATTTTGCGGCTACTGAAATAGCTGCCTCTCTCGTGCAGGTGTCAAGTACTCTTTTATCTATGAGACATATACATCTGCTCCCTTACTAAATAAATAGCACGTAGCAAGTAATGCTTCTACCATAGAATAAACTGATAATATAACTACTCTATATTAATATCTATTATGTTACCATTTATTTATAAGAGATGCATAATAAGCTACGTGACATCTCTCTAACCTTGTCGGCTTCTCTATCTTGCTGATTCTGCAGTAACTGGGTGAAACCGGCACAATGAGTGCCACACCCATACATACGTTTCTACCCTTATATATGCCTTAACAAAACGATGTAACGGTCTTTTTTTTGGAGGGGAGGGGAGGAAGTTCCATTCTACCATACATGCACCAACCAAGAAAATAAAATAAGAACATAAGAACATAAGAAAATAAGAAAGCTACAAGAGGCCGTGAGACCTATACGAGGTAGTTCCTGAAAAATAAAGTGTAGTATAATGCGAGTACCTAGTGGCGATAATAGGAGACAACCGAATACAGACTAAAACTTGATCCTAACCACATAATAACTACTTTCTCTCTTCAGCTCTCCTTTTACATCCCTTCTCTCACAACTCAAAGCCTGCCGCAGGGACGATCATGGCTAATCTATCCACCTCCCTGAACACCCCCATCTGCACCCCCACAACGGGAGGTTACTGAAAATGGGGGGAGTAACCTGTTTTTATGGGTTTATAAGGCGGAGATAGATGAGATTGAGAGAGAGAGAGAGGAGAGAAGAGAGAGAGAGAGAGAGAGAGAGAGAGAGAGAGAGAGAGAGAGAGAGAGAGAGAGAGGAGAGAGAGAGAGAGAGAGAGAGAGAGAGAGAGAGAGAGAGAATGTAAAGAGAAAGAATTGTCAAGAACTTATTAGGAAGGAGATGAGAGAGGTGGAAAGGAAAATTATAAAATTATAGTGGTGCAAAAAAATTATTAGGGTAAGGAATGGAGATGGGATGCTGGGGTAAGTGTGTGTGTGTGTGTGTGTGTGTGTGTGTGTGTGTGTGTATTGTGTGTGTGTGTGTTGTGTGTGGTGTTGTGTGTGTGTGTGTGTGTGTGTGTGTGTGTGTGTGTGTTGTTGTATTGTGGTATGTGTGTATTGTGTGTGTGTGTGTTTGTGAATGTGTGTGTGTGTGTGCATTCATCTAGTTGTATTTTACAGGGCCTGAGCAACGCTCGTATGGCCCCGTCTCCATATCAACATTTTTATCATTCATCCTTAGTGCTTAGTTTTGGCCGAAGCCACCACCACGGGAAGCAGGTCACAAACCCCGGCTAACACCCGGTACCCATTCACTGCTGGGTGGACAGGGGCTCGGGTTTTAAGGAAACAGCCCATCTGTTTCCGCTGCGCCCGGGGATCGAACCCGGGACTTCTCGGTTGTGAACCGAGCGTGCTTCCCCTACACTACGGAGTACCCAAGGCAGGTGAGGCAGGTGTGTGTGTGTGTGTGTGTGTGTGTGTGTGTGTGTGTGTGTATGTGTGTGTGTGTGTGTGTCATTCACTCATGGTCATGTCCACGCGGGTTGGTCTCGCGATCGCCAGTTTCACCCTCCCGGTGGCATATTCCTGTTTTCTGGAACAGTATGTCGCGTTTACTTCACATACAACCACATACTTGAATAGAGTTGGGGAATATGCTTCCCGGGCAAGCTTGGAACTCATTATTACCGACTTGTTATTAATGCTGGAACCTCACCCCCCCCTCCATCTCCTTGCTCAAGGGGGAAATAACCCGTCCGAATTTGTCAGTGAAAAATCCCCGGGAGCAGTGGGGATTCGAACCGGCTACCACAGAATAGCAGGCCAGCGCGATCCCTTTGACCAGCGTGTGTATTCATGTATTCATCTAGTTGTATTTTACAGGGCCAGAGCAACGCTCGTATGGCCCCGTTGTTGTGCTTGAGTGTTTAATAGCTAATTAATTGGTCAACTGGAGAGAGAAAATCTGATTCCAGTGGAAGGTTACTTTTAATCACAAAACGTCAACATATATATAAAAAAAAGATTTAAACAATAAATATTATATTGGTCTATGGTCAACGCGCTAATGCAGTGCGCGCTGAGTAAGGGGTGTGTGCTAAGATAGCGAGTTACATGTTGGTTAATTCTTGTTACAAAAGAAAACATAAAGTAAAGAGGTATAAAATTATATATGAACAATGAAACTTAATTAAATTAAAAGTTACAATAGTTTGGGCTGCAACCACAGGTTTTCTCTGTGGAGCAGTGGTTTGTAGGGGAGACCGCTACAATACTCCCCTCCTAGTGGCTTGTAGGGGAGACCGCTACACCGTCTCCATATCAACATTTATTTTTCTCATTCATCTTTAGTGTTGGCCGAAGCCACCACCCCGGGAGGCGGGTCACAAACCCCCGGCTAACACCCGTTACCCATTCACTATTGGGTGGACAGGGGCTCGGGTTTTAAGAAGACCGCCCGTCTGCCTTCGCTCCGCCCGGGGATCAAACCCGGGACTTCTCGATTGTGAGCCTAGCGTGCTAACCCTTACACTACGGAGTTCCCGTGTGTGTGTGTGTGTGTGTGTGTGTGTGTGTGTGTGTT
This sequence comes from Chionoecetes opilio, assembly GCA_016584305.1. Lineage (NCBI taxonomy): Eukaryota > Metazoa > Arthropoda > Malacostraca > Decapoda > Majidae > Chionoecetes > Chionoecetes opilio. The sequence goes on along the minus strand of JACEEZ010005455.1, from coordinate 16,605 downwards.
TCCTCTCACCAATCCCTTGCTCTCCGTCCCTAAGTTGGTATTGCTTTAAGGTAAGATTCAGGTTATGCCCCCCTCTCGGTGTGAGGAACTACACCTTCCTCGTTCCCGCCTACCTGAGGAGATAATTACCACTTTTAACGACCGGCGATGGATCGCCTATCAAGCGCTAGTTGGCCGGTGCCTCGTCAACACTCCCAGCTTGCCCCGTATCCAGGGGTAACAGGGTACTCCAGCCACTGTGATGACGGAGCCTAGCCGCGCAGGGTAAGGCAGACAGCAATAGCTCTCCACCTTGACAACACCTCCACCACCAAGCTGCTGTTCTCAACTTTTAAATGCACTTCTGAAGACATGGGCGCTCTTCTAAACGGCCCTTCACTGTCCCGACCACCATTCAACACTCTCCACTGCCTGAAGTGGTAACTACGGTGCTGAAGATTGCTGCTGCAATTCTCCTTCCTCCAGGCTGCGGTACAGGGAGTTCTTAGGGTGACATGTCCCTGCTCTGATATCACTATTGATCTTTGCAGTTAGTTGATTGGTTCCTGTTACTTGGCTGCTAGCCAGTTATTTATATGTTAATTATTGTGGAAATATAATATATCGGGGTAATCATACTCCTTTACTTTCTTCCCCACCTTCTCAAGATTGATAATATTAATGATAACCACTCGGCCTCCACCAGATTGACACTCTCTCTCTCTCTCTCTCTCTCTCCTCTCTCTCTCTCTCTCTCTCTCTCTCTCCTCTCTCTCTCTCTCTCTCTCTCTCTCTCTCTCTCTCTCTCTCTCTCTCTCTCACACATTCACACAAAAAGCCACCCGACTGAAAATTCTGGTCGGATGAACATTTTGCTTCTATAAATGTTGAATATAAAGTGACTTGTTTATGTGAAAGTTTCCATTTTACTTATGCAATTATTTTTTCTTCATTGTTAAAGCTGCGTGACTCCTCTCCAGTCATCGTCTTTGTCTTCCTTTGGTGGTACGTAATTTTGGATTCAAGGAGAAGTTGTAAGTAAGTTGTGCTTCACGAGAATGGAAAGTAATGATGAAGGGTAAGAGAGGAGGGAGAAAAGTGGAAAGGGAGAGTGGTTTGGGGAGAAAAGGAATAGAGGCGAGAGAGGGAAAAACACAATAGAACTTAAATAAAAAAAAGGAGAGAAATAACGGGGAGAGAGAGAGAGAGAGAGAGAAGAAAAAACATGGTTATCTTCCTGTTGTTTGTCTTGGATATAACAGTTCTGCTTCTCAGTTTATCACTCAGGTGCTCGAAGCAACATTACATACCTGGTATTTCGCGGTACTTACACTGAAAAGACAAATTGAACAGGAAGAACTTGTCAGCCTGGAATTTGTGTTATTTTTCATTCCTTATCTCTGTTATTGCGTGTTACGTGAGGCAAGTAAGTTAGGTGGTTCGAGATACCCGCGCAGTTATCTTAGCGAGTGTTGGCTGGAAGTCGTGGGTAAAGGGGGTGTTGCAGAGGTCTTTTTAGTGTGGTTGATTGAATGTTGTTTATGTACTTTGGGTGATTTATGTTTGCTGGAGTGGTGAATTCATGTATACAGTGTCTTGTTGGCATGTAGTGTGTGTGTGTGTTTGTGTGTGTGTGTGGGGGGGGGGGGGGTCATCTAGTTGTATTTTACAGGGACAGAGCGACGCTCGTATGGCTCCGTCTCCATATCAAATTTTTTATAATTCATCCTTAGTACTTAGTTTTGGCCGAAGCCAGCATCCCGGGAAGCAGGTCACAAACCCCGGCTAACACCCTGTACCCATTCACTGCTGGGTGGACAGGGGCTCGGGTTTTAAGGAAACAACCCAACTATTTCCGCTCTGCCCGGGGATCGAACCCGGGACTTCTCGGTTGTGAACCGAGCGTGTCCCCCTACAATACGGAGTCCCCTGTGTGTGTGTGGGGGGGGGGAGTGTGTGTGGGGTGTGTGTGTGTGTGTGTTTTGGGGGGGGGACGAGTACTATGCTGTATGTAAAGTTGGTCAATTATGGGTGAAAGGTTTAGATTTAATCCCATTTATTAGTTTTTTTTCACTTTTGCGCGCAGGGTGTGTGTGGTGTTTTTTGGGGTGGTTAACAAAGAAGCTTTAGTCATTTTAAATAATATTAATGCCTTCAACCCATTTTTTTAAATTTCCCTACCTTTTTTTTCTTCGTCTGTTTTTTCCATCCCTTACCCCCCGTCTTGTAACCATTCCTTCCTTAGCGATGTATCTTTTTCCCACCTCCCCTCCCTCCACCCCCTATCTCTGATCACAATTAACTCACCATTATGAGGCTTACCCCCCCAAAATGAGCAGGGACCGTGCTAAGAGTTATGGCTCAATATAAACCCACCCATACAATTTTTATGGCCCCGCCGCCCTAAAAGCCTGCCAACGCGCCGCTCCCCGCGATGGCTCCCTACCTTTCCCCCCCCCCTCCTGATAAACCCCTTCTCCCTTTGCCCTTCTATTTTCCGTCCATTTCATCTTACTTCTTTCATTAGTCTTTTTCTGTTTTTTTCTTCCTTTCTTTTTTTCCTTTTTTCGGGTCCCGTCGTGATGGATAGTCTTCCCGCACGTCCTCCCTCCTCCTCCCTTTTCCTTCTTCTCTTTATTCTTCTTTCTTCCCCCCCTCAGGTCCTGTTGTTTTCGTCATTTCACCGCAAGAAACCACCTCCAAAAAAATATTCGCACATCTCCCTTTTTCCCCCTTCTGCCACCCCCCTCACCCTCGCCTTCTTTTTTTCTTACTCTACAGGACACCCCCTTAACTGTCCCCCCTTTCCCCACCTAGTCTTCCTTTTTTATTTTCCCCCATCCTGCCCTTTTTATTTTTTTCTCTAGTTTTTTTTCGCTCCTTGTCAAGGGTATGTTTTTGCAACGCTGGAGGTCATTAGTGATCCCATCTAATTTTTCCCTGTGGTGGTGTGTGTGTTGTGTGTGTGTGTGTGTTTCCTTAACGTCTATCGGGTTTTTCCATTGCATGTAAGGCTTTTTGATGTTTGTCTGTATCTAAAAAGCTTTTTTCCCGGATCTGAGTGAGGGTACCTTGCCATTAGTCTGCATCTCCTCATTCCTTCTTCCCTATCCTCTTCCCCTTTCCCCTTCTCCTTCTTTTTTTTATTTTTTTTTCCCCTCTTGTCTCTTCCTTCATCTTCTTTGGTTATTTGTAGTTAGGTTGCTTTTCATGTCTCCATCTCTTTCTTCTTCCTTTTGATGTCAAGTATTGCAACAGGCGCCTATCTTATGTTGGGGCCCCCAACACACACACACCACACACACACACACACACACACACCAACCTCCTTTGGGGTACCTCCTTTGGGGTATCCCTAGTGTGGGGAAGACGCCAGTTCACAACCGAGAAGTCCCGGGTTCGATCCCCGGCGGAGTGGAAACAGATGGGCTGTTTCCTTAAAACCCAACCCCCTGTCCACCCAGCAGTGAATGGGTCCCGGGGTGTTAGCCGGGGTTTGTGACCTCCCTTCTCCGGGGTGCTGGCTTCGGCCAAAAACTAAGCACTAAGATGAATGATAAAAAAAATGTTGATATGGAAAACGGGGCCATACGAGCGTTGCTCAGGCCCTGAAAAAAAACAACTAATAATACAACTAGATGTAACCACACACACACACACACACACACAAAAACACACAGTTATCATTCAAAAAATCTCCAGGATGAACATACTTATGCATGTTTATCATTTTTGTTCCCCCTATTTCTTCACCTTCCGTCAAGTACAGTTATCCCCCTTTTTCTTTCCTCCCCCCTCCCTCCATCCCCCAGCACACACCCGAGGGCGTAGATGGCATGGCGATGGATCTTTCAAACGTTATCAGATGCGGTGTGGTGGTGAGGGCCGGGGTATAAACACTGATCTATATAACCTGGATCGCGGAAGCCTGGTTTCAGCACTGGTTCCAACTGTCCGCCACCCTTGCCGTAACCAAAACAAAGCCTTGTTTCTGCGGCTCGCGTTGCTGTCTGGCTGTGTTTAATCGCCTCGTCATGCCAAGCTATGCTTGCTGTCTGGCTGTGTTTCGCCTCGTCATGCCCAAGCTGTGCTGCTATGTCCTGTACAAACAGACCAGGGCCTGGAAGTGGCAAATCTTTTCCACCTGTGAGTAAAACCCACACACACACACCACGCACCACCACACACACACACACACACACACACACCACACACCCACCCACCCACCCCACACCACCCACACACCCACCACACACCCCCCACACCACACACCCAACACCCCCCCACACACACACCCACCAACACCCCCACACCCACACCACCCCCACCCACCCACCCACTTTAACCCCATCTACCCACTCAGTCCCCAACTACTTTTAAAAAAAAAAAAAGGGGGGATAGGTATTTTTTTTTTTATATAAGTGATTAGATATAAGTATATTTTTTTATACTTGTTACAATGGACCCTACCCAAAACACTCACAGTTTTTTTACTGGGTGCATTGTGGGATAAGGGGGGGTGCCGCGGGGGGGACTACAAAGGGGAAAACTACGCGATGGAAGAATTTAGAGTTATTTGGCCAAAAATTGATATTCCATGCTATTTTTACGTCCCTCGTTCTCGCTGACAACCAAGAGAAGACCTGAGGTAATGGCTGAGGGCAGGGCTTAAAAACCAAAAAAACAGAGTATAACAGACCCTCTAAAAGGTAGAAAGGGTGGGTACGTAATGTTCCCTACCACTTGTTATTCTTAATGGACTCTGCTTGACTTTTCCGGGTTTGAACCCTTTTCACATCAACCATCACCTCAGGTTTCCCTTTTTGTTGTCAGCGACCCGGAAATATAGCCCTGGAATATAAATTTCGACCAAAAACAACTCAAAATTTTTTTATCGTGTGGCTTCTCTTTGTGGGTTTTGAAATATCGGTTTTATGATTAAATTAAAATACCTTTTTAAATTATTTCCTTTTGTTGTTTTTCCTCATAATAAGTAGGGGTACATCATGGTTTAAGTGACTTGGCGAGCCAAGCATACTCTTGAGTCATACCCTTTTCCCGGTTCTTCCCCACACTTAAATTCCCCCCACAAACATTTCGCCACATGAAAGATAAATTCCCCAAACATGTAAGATCAATTCGCCCACTCAAATAAATTGCCCACACGATCCTGTCCGGGTATGGATCCTTTCTTCCTCTAAGAAAAAGGAATGAACCACCAGAAAACCTTTGGCAAAATGATGGAAAATTTTCTAGTTTTTGACCAACTCCCACTTCCCTAAACAATTTGGGGCCCTTTTGGGAATGGGGGAGTTTTCGGGGGGGAAAATTTAGTTTGGGGAAACACGAAATTAAAAGGTTGTGTAGGGGGTAAAATTTCCCCCTAGATCTGGGGTAATTTCCTTTAGTCTAGAGAAAATTCCCAACCCAAAATAAACCAAAAATAACAAAATTTAACCCTACCCCCAGGGGCTTGACCCCGATACCAATGTAAGAAAACCTAAAAAACCAAAATCTAACCTAACAAAATCAACCTAACCTCCCCAAAATTAAACTACCCAACCAAAACCTAAAAAAATCAAACCTAACCCCTAGTAGGGGGGGGGGGGGTTCTCGACACACTAAACAAATATAACCAAAACCTCCTAGCTCCCTAGACCCCCATATGTGGCGAAATGAAACATAGTGGGGGCGAATTGCCCTGGGGCAAAATGACTCCATGGTGTGGGAAAGGGATGTGGGCGAAATGACCGGGGATACCATCCCACATCCCCAAACCCTTTTGCTTTATTTTCTTTTTCTCACCCAAAAACAAGACAAAAACCACGGTGACATTCCCCCCTTACCTCATGGTCCCTGAGGAAAGGGATGTGTAAGGGGTATTTTTATCCTACCAAATCGGGAAAAAACCGCTGACGGGAATGTTAGGGTTTGATTTTTTCTTTTTTTTTATCTTTTATCCGTCCATAAAAAGTTTTTAAACCCTAATTTCCCCTTGCCAAAACCCCCCCAATCTCCCCGCTAGGAGGTTTGGTTTTATTTGTTTAGGTGCGAAACCCTCCCAACGCCCCGTAGGGGGTTGGTTAGATTTTGGTTTGGGTTTGTTAGGTTTGATTTGTAAGGTTGGATAGGTTAGATTTTGGTAGGGTTGGTTAGGTTACGGTGGGTCAACCCCCCTAGGGGACTTAATTTTTATTAGGTTAGGGTTTTTTTGATTAGCAATTTTCTAGACATAAGGAAAATTACCCTAGATCAGGGAAAATTTTCCCTCTACACAAATCTTTAATTACGTGTTTTTACGCCAAATTTTTTCCCCACCCGAAACCCCGCATTCCCCAGGGCCCCAAACTTGTTTGGGGAAGTGGGGAAAAGGTCAAAAAACTAGAAATTTAAACCCCAAATTCCCCCAAAGGTTACTGGTGGTTCATTCCATTTTTTGCCAAGGAAGATTACTCCATGACTCCCGGGCAGGATCTTTGGGCAATTGACTTAGATGGGGGAAAATTTTCTTCAGTTGGCGAATTTACTCTTCGGGGCGAAATGTCTTTGGGCGAATTTCGTGTGGGCGAAAGACCCGGGAACCCTGGTATAGCCCAGAGTGGGATGGATCGTCAAGTAACACTAAAAATGATTACCACTACTTATTTTGAGGAAGACAACAAAAGGAACTCAAATTAATAAGGATTTTTAATTTATCATAAACAGAAATATGTACAACTACAAAAAGAAACCCACGACGATGAAAAAATTTCGAGTTTTTTGGTCCAATTTTATCCCGGGGCTATTTTCCGTGCTCGCGACAACATAGAGAAGCCTGAGTGAGGTTGAGGCAAAAGTTTTAAAACCCGGAAAAAAATCACGCAGAGTTCATTAAGAAATAAGCAAGTGGTAGGGACACAACTACCTACCCCGTTTTTACCTTTTGCGAGGTTTTAGAATCGTTTCTTGTTTGAAACCTCTGACATCGCCATTACCCCGGGGTTCTCATAGTGTTGTCGCGAGAACAGGCCCACAGTAAAAATAGACCCGAATTCAATTTTGCGCAAAATAACTCTAAATTTTTTCATCGCCCGGGTTTTCCCCCCGAGGTCTACCCGCGGCGCCCCGCCTTATCCCCCAAGGGACCGATTAAAAACCGGACGTAGTTATGTCTGGGGCCCCTATGGGAAACGGAAACAACCTGAGGGGGTTTTGATACAAATTTTCATAGCGTTCCTAAACGGGGCTGTTCTAAGGAGATAGCTTTATTTTGGAAGAAAAAAAAGAAAAAAAAAATTACCTTGTGGTTAAAGTTAGGGTTAGGTTTCATTACAACCTATAAAGGTTAGGTTTGGTTTTTATTTAAAACCCTTTTGGTAGTTAGGTTCATAAAAACCCATAAGGAGGTTAGGTTTATTTAAACCTTTTGGGGACTAGGTTAGGTTCTTAAAAACCCAAAGGTAGGGGTTTGGGTTTTATTTAAAATTTTATTTTTTTTTTGGGGGGGGGGGGGTTGCGCAAAAAAAAAAACTTCCCATTGCAAAAGATATTGTAGGCAAAAAAAAATAGTTTTGTTCTTTTAAAAAGCCGCCCCAACCTCGTCCATTTTTTACCAAAAGTTTTTTGTAGTCATATGAAAACCATAGCGTTGTACACTCGTCAGAGTTTAACTTTNTGGTTGTGTGTGTGTGTGTGTGTGTTTCCTTTTCACCAATCCCTTGCTCTCGTCCCAAAGTTGGTATTGCTTAAGGTAAGATTCAGGTTATGCCCCCTCGGTGTGAGGAACTACACCTTCCTCGTTCCCGCCTACCTGAGGAGATAATTACCACTTTTAACGACCGGCGATGGATCGCCTATCAAGCGCTAGTTGGCCGGTGCCTCGTCAACACTCCCAGCTTGCCCCGTATCCAGGGGTAACAGGGTACTCCAGCCACTGTGATGACGGAGCCTCGCCGCGCAGGGTAAGGCAGACAGCAATAGCTCTCCACCTTGACAACACCTCCACCACTAAGCTGCTGTTCTCAACTTTTAAATGCACTTCTGAAGACATGGGCGCTCTTCTAAACGGCCTTTCACTGTCCCGACCACCATTCAACACTCTCCACTGCCTGAAGTGGTAACTACGGTGCTGAAGATTGCTGCTGCAATTCTCCTTCCTCCAGGCTGCGGTACAGGGAGTTCTTAGGGTGACATGTCCCTGCTCTGATATCACTATTGATCTTTGCAGTTAGTTGATTGGTTCCTGTTACTTGGCTGCTAGCCAGTTATTTATATGTTAATTATTGTGGAAATATAATATATCGGGGTAATCATACTCCTTGACTTTTCTTCCTCACCTTCTCAAGATTGATAATATTAATTGATAACCACCTCGGCCTCCACCAGATTGACTCTCTCTCTCTCTCTCTCTCTCTCTCTCTCTCTCTCTCTCTCTCTCTCTTCTCTCTCTCTCTCTCTCTCTCTCTCTCTCTCTCTCTCTCTCTCTCTCTCTCTCTCCTCTCTCTCTCTCTCTCTCTCTCTCTCTCTCTCTCTCTCTCTCTCTCTCTCTCTCTCTCTCTCTTCTCTCTCTCTCTCTCTCTCTCTCTCTCTCTCTCTCTCTCTCTCTCTCTCTCTCTCTCTCTCTTCTCTCTCTCTCTCTCTCTCTCTCTCTCTCTCTCCTCTCTCTCTCTCTCTCTCTCTCTCCTCCTTCCACACAAAAAGCCACCCGACTGAAAATTCTGGTCGGATGAACATTTTGCTTCTATAAATGTTGAATATAAAGTGACTTGTTTATGTGAAAGTTTCCATTTTACTTATGCAATTATTTTTTCGTCATTGTTAAAGCTGCGTGACTCCTCTCCAGTCATCGTCTTTGTCTTCCTTTGGTGGTACGTAATTTTGGATTCAAGGAGAAGTTGTAAGTAAGTTGTGCTTCACGAGAATGGAAAGTAATGATGAAGGGTAAGAGAGGAGGGAGAAAAGTGGAAAGGGAGAGTGGTTTGGGGGGGAAAAGGAATAGAGGCGAGGGGGAAGGGAAGAACACAATAGAACTTAAATAAAAAAAGGAAAGAAATAACGGGGAGAGGGAGAGGAGAGAGAGAGAGAGAGAAGAAAAAACATGGTTATCTTCCTGTTGTTTGTTGGGATATAACAGTTCTGTTTTCTCAGTTTATCACTCAGGTGCTCGAAGCGACATTACATACCGGGTTTATTCGCGGTTACTTACACTGAAAAGACAAATTGAACAGGAAGAAAACTTGTCAGCCTGGAATTTGTGTTATTTTTCATTCCTTATCTCTCTTTTTGGGGTGTTACGTGGGGCAAATAAGTTAGGTTGTTCGAGATACCCGCGCAGTTATCTTAGCGAGTGTTGGCTGGAAGTCGTGGGTAAAGGGGGTGTTCAGAGGTCTTTTTAGTGTGGTTGCTTGAATGTTTTTTGTACTTGGGTGATTTATGTTGCTGGAGTGGTGAATGTATGTAACAGTGTCTTGTGGGCATGTAGTGTGTGTGGGGGGGGGGGGGGGGGGGGGTTCATCTAGTTGTATTTTACAGGGACAGAGCGACGCTCGTATGGCTCCGTCTCCCATATCAAATTTTTATAATTCATCCTTAGTACTAGTTTTGGCCGAAGCCAGCACCCCGGGAAGCAGGTCCCCAAACCCGGCTAACACCCTGTACCTATTCACTGCTGGGTGGACAGGGGCTCGGGTTTTAAGGAAACAACCCAACTATTTCCGCTCTGCCCGGGGATCGAACCCGGGACTTCTCGGTTGTGAACCGAGCGTGCTACCCCTACAATACGGAGTACCCCTGTGTGTGTGTGTGAGTGTGTGTGTGTGTGTGTGTGTGTGTGTGTGTGACGAGTACTATGCTGTATTGCTGAAGTGTGTCAATTATGCGGTGAAAGTGTTTAGCATTTAATCCGCAGTTATTACCGCTTTTTTTCACTTTTGCGCGCATGTGTGTGTGTGTGTTTGTTTGTCTGGGTGGTTAACAAAGAAGCTTTACGTCATTTAAATCATCATTAATGTCCTTTCAACCCCATTTTTTTTTATTCTCCCCTACAATTTTCTTTTTCTTCGTCTGTTCTTCCATCCCTTACTCCCACCGTCTATGTAACCATTCCTCTCCTTAGCGATGTATCTTCTTCCACTCTCCCTCCCCTCCAACCCTCCCTATCTCGTGATCACCATCTAACTCACCATTATGAGGCTTTATCCCCCCACCTGAGCATCGGCACCGCTGCTACAGAGTTATGGCTCAATATAAATCCACCCATACAATATTTATGGCCCCGCCGCCCTAATGCCTGACCAACGCCGCCGCTCCTCCCGCAGATTGCTGCTCCCTCACCTTCCTTCTCCCTCTCTGATAATCCCCTTCTCCTTCTGCTCATTCTACTTCTCACGCTGTCTTATTTCATCTAACTTCTTTCTCATTAGTCTTTTTTTCTGTATTTTTTTTCTTCCTCTTCTTTTTTTCCTTCTTTTTCGTGGTCCTCGTCGTGATGGATAGTCTTCCTGCACGTCCTCCTCCTCCTCCTTCTCCTTCTTCTCTTTATCTCTTCTTCTCTTCCCCCCTCAGTGTCCTGTTGTTACTGTCACTTTCACTGCAAGAAACCACCTCCAATCTATTCGCACATCTCCTCTTCTCCCCCTTCCTGCCACCCATCCTCACCCTCGCTCTCTTTTCTCTTAACTCTTACAGGACACTCACTTAACTGTCCCTCCTTCCCTATCTCTAGTCTTCCTTTATTATTTATCCTCCCATCCTGCCTTCTTCATTCTTCTCTCTATGTTTTTCTTCGTCTCCTCTTGTCAAGGGTCATGTTTGATGCTAATCGCTGGAGTCATTATGTGATCCCATCTACATTTTCCGTGTGTGTGTGTGTGTGTGTGTGTGTGTGTGTGTGTGTGTCTTCCTTAACCGTCTATCTGGGTTTGTCCATCTGCATGTAAGTGCTTGTTGATGTTTGTCTGTATCTAAACGCTTTTTATCCCGGATCTGAGTGAGGTGTACACTTGCCACTTAGTCTGCATCCTCCTCATTCCTTCCTTCCTCTACTCCTCTTCCCTTCTCCTCCTTCTCCTCTCTTTCTTTTACTTTCTTTCCCCTCTTCGTCTCTCTCCTTCACTTCTTTTGGTTATTCTGTAGTTAGGTTGCTTTTTTATGTCTCACTATCTTTTCTCTCTCTCTCTTTGATGTCAAGTATTGCAACAGCGCGCCTATCAATTATGTTGGGCCGCCAACACACACACACACACACACACACACACACACACACACACTCCTTAGGGGTACCTCCTTAGGGGTACTCCGTAGTGTAGGGGAAGCACGCTCAGTTCACAACCGAGAAGTCCCGGGTTCGATCCCCGGGCGGAGTGGAAACAGATGGGCTGTTTCCTTAAAACCCAAACCCCCCGTCCACCCAGCAGTGAATGGTACCGGGTGTAGCCGGGGTTTGTGACCTGCTCTCCGGGGTGCTGCTTCGGCCAAAACTAAGCACTAAGGATGAATGATAAAAAAAAATGTTGATATGGAGACGGGGCCCTACGAGCGTTTCTCAGGCCCTGAAAAATACAACTAGAAAGAATACAAAATAGATGAATACACACACACACACACACACACCACACACACACACCACACAGTTATCATTCAAAAAATCTCCAGGATGAACAGTACTTATGCAAGTTTATCTTTTTGTTCTCCCCTATTTCTTCACCTTCCGTCAAGTACAGTTATCTCCCTTTTTCTTCTCCTCCCCCCTCCCTCCATCCCCCAGCCCCCCACACCTGAGGGCGTAGATGCAGGCGATGGATCTTTCAAACGTTATCAGATGCGGTGTGGCTGGTGAAGGGGCCCTGGTTTTAAACACTGATCTATATAACAGGATCGCGGAAGCCTGGCTCAGCACTGGTTCCAACTGTCCCCCATCTTGCCGTAACCAAAACAAAGCCCTTGTTTCTGCGGCTCGCGTTTGTGTCTGGCTGTGTTATCGCCTCGTCATGCCAAGCTATGCTTGCTGTCTGGCTGTGTTATCGCCTCGTCATGCCAAGCTGGTTTCTGCTATGTCCTGTACAAACAGACCCGGACCTGGAAGTGGCAAATTTTCCACCTGTGAGTAACACCACACACACACACACACGCACCTACCACACACACACACACACACACACACCACACACCCACCCACCCACACCCACACCACCCACACACCCACCACACACACCACACCCACCACACCCACACACCCACACCCACACACACACACACACACCACACACACACCCACACCCACACCCACTCCCCACCCAGCCCATCCACTCTTAATCCATCTACCCACTCCAGTCATCCAACTACTAGTTAAAAAAAAAAAAGGTGGATATGGTATACTTTTTTTTATATAAGTAGATATAGATATAAGAAATTTTTTTATACTTGTTACAATGGACCCTACCCATAACTACGTCACAGTTTGTTTACATCGGTGCATTGTGGGGATAAGGCGGGGTCGCCGCGGGTGGACCTACGAAGGGAAAACTACGGCGATGGAAGAATTTAGAGTTATTTTGCGCGAAATTGATATTCCAGGTGCTATATTACTGTGCTCTGTTCTCGCTGACAACACTATAGAAAAAGACCTGAGGTAATGGCTGATGTGCAGAGGTTCTAAACCAAGAAAACAGAGTCATAACAGAGGCCTCGTCAAAAGGTAAGCAACTGGTAGGTACGTAATGTGTCCCTACCACTTGCTTACTTCTTAATGAGACTCTGCTGTGACTTTTTTCCCTGGTTTAGAAGCCTTTTCACATAAAACCTTTCACCTCAGGTCTTCTCTATGTTGTCAGCGAGCACGGAAATATAGCACCTGGAATATCAATTTCGACCAAAACAACTCGAAATTTTTTCATCGTCGTAGGCTTCTCTTTGTAGGTTGTACATATTCATGGTTATGATTGAATTAAAATACCTTATTAATTGAGTTCCTTTTGTTGTCTTTCCTCATAATAAGTAGTGGTACATCATGGTTTAAGTGTTACTTGGACGAGCCAATGCATACTCTTGAGTCTATACCACGGTTACCGGTCATTTCGCCCACACTTCAATTCGCCCACAAGACACTTCGCCCACATGTAAGAGTCAATTCGCCAACATGTAAGAGTCAATTCGCCCACTCTAAAGTCAATTCGCCCACACGATCCATGTCACGGAGTCATGGAGTCACATATCTTCCTCTAGCAGAAATGGAATGAACCACCAGTAACCTTTGGCGAAATGATGGTAAATTTCTAGTGTTTGACCATACTCGCCCACTTCCCCTAAACAAGTTTGGGGACCTGTGGGAATGCGGAGTTTTCGGGTGGGGAACAAATTATGCTTCGGAAACACGTAATTAAAGAGTTGTGTAGGGGGTAGAATTCCCTAGATCTAGGGTAATTTCCTTATGTCTAGAGAAAATTGCCTAACCAAAATAAACCTAACCTAACCAAAATTAACCTACCCCAGCAGGGGGCTTGACCCACCGATAACCTAATGTAAGCAAACCTAACCTAACAAAATCTAACCTAACAAAATCTAACCTAACCTACCCAAATCTAACTTACCCTAACCTAACCTAAACAAATCTAACCTAACCTCCTAGCTAGGGAGTGGGGGGGGGTTTCGACCCCACTAAAACAAATATAACCTAACCTCCTAGCTCCTAAAACTCCATAGTGTGGCGAAATGACAACATAGTGTGGGCGAATTAAACCTGTGGGCGAAATGATCCATGGTGTGGCGAAATGGCATGTGGGCGAAATGCCCGGATACCTATACCAACATCCCCAAACCCTTTGTTTTTATTTTATCTTATTACTCCATCCATAAACAAGTAGCATAAACCACGGTGACATTACCCATCCTTACCTCATGGTCCCTGAGGTAAGGATGTGTAAGGGATATTTTTATCCCTCCCACAAATCGGGGAAAACTCGCTGACGGTAATGGTTAGGTTAGATTTTGCTTTTATTTATTTTATTACTCCGTCCATAAACAAGTTGCATAACCATGACATTACCCATCCTTCCCAAACCCCCCCCAACCTCCCCCGCTAGGAGGTTAGGTTTTATTTGTTTAGTGTAGTCGAGAACCCTCCCAACGCCCCCGCTAGGAGGTTAGGTTAGATTTGGTTAGGTTAGGTTAGGTTAGATTTTTAAGGTTAGGATGGGTTTAGATTTGGTTAGGTTAGGTTAGGTTATCGGGGGGTCAAGCCCCTGCTAGGGTAGCTTAATTTTGATTGGGTTTTAGGTTTTTTTTGATTAGCAATTTTCTCTAGACATAAGGAAATTACCTAGATCTAGGGAATTTTACCCTCTACACAACTCTTTAATTACGTGTTTCCGACGCATAATTTGTTCCCCACCCGAAAAAACCCCCCCCCTTCCACAGGTCCCCAAACTTGTTTGGGGGAAGTGGGCGAATATGGTCAAACACTAGAAATTTACCATCATTCGCCAAAGGTTACTGGTGGTTCATTCCATTTTTGCCAGAGGAAGATATGTGACTCCATGACTCCGTGACATGGATCGTGGGGCGAATTTACTTTAGAGTGGGTGGGAAATTTATCTTACATGTTGGCGAATTGACTCTTACATGAGGGCGAAATGTCTTGTGGGCGAATTGACGTGTGGGGGAAATGACCCGGGAACCGTGGTAAGACTTAAGAGTATGCATTGGCTCGTCAAGTAAAAACTTAAACCCTGATGTACCACTACTTATTATGAGGAAAGACAACAAAAGAAACTCAATTAATAAGGTATTTTAATTCAACATAAAACCCTGAATATGTACAACCTACAAAGAGAAAGCTACGAGATGAAAAAATTGGGGTTGTTTGGTCGAATGAATTCAGGGCTATATTTCGGCCGCGACAACATAGGGGAAGACTGAGGTGATGGGGGTTTAGTGGAAAAAGCTTCTAAACCAAAGGAAAAGAGTCACAGCAGAGTCTCATTAAGAAGAAGCAAGTGGTAGGGACACATAGTACATACCAGTTGCTTACCTTTTGACGAGGCCTGTTTTGACTCAGTTTCTTAGGTTAGAAACCTCTGCACATCAGCCATTACCTCAGGTCTTCTCTATAGGTTGTCAGCGAGAACAGAGCACAGTAATATAGACCTGGATATCAATTTCGCGCAAAATAAACTCTAAATTCTTCCATCGCCCCTAGTTTCCCTTCGTAGGTCTACCCGCGGCGACCCCGCCTTATCCCCACAATGCACCGATGAAACAAACCGTGACGTAGTTATGTCTGGGGCCCATTAGTGGGGAAAAGGAAGCAGACCTGAGTGCGGTTATGATACAAATTATCATAGCGCTTCCTAATAAGCGGTGCTTGTTCTAATGGAGATAGCTTATTTTGCGAAGAAAAAAGAAAGAAAAAAAAGTATACCTTGTGGTTAAAGTTAGGTTAGGGGTTTTATTACAACCTATAAGGTTAGGTTAGGTTTTATTAAAACCTTAAGGTTAGGTTAGGTCTCATTAAAACCTATAAGGTTAGGTTAGGTTTTATTAAAGCCTTTAAGGCTAGCTAGGTTAGGTTTCATTAAACCTATAAGGTTAGGTTAGGTTTCATTAATATTATTATTTTTTTTTTTTTGGGGGGGGGGGGGGTTGCGCAAAATAAAAACTATCTCCATTGCAACAAGCACCTATTGTAGGCAAAAAAAAAATAGGTGATGTCTCTTTTAAAAAGACCGCAAAACTCTGTCCATTATTTCCAAAAGTTGTTTCGTAGTCTATATGAAACCATAGTCGTTTTGTACACTCAGCTCAGAGTTGAACTTTACTACTAAAGTTACGAAACGACCACAGGTATGTACGAAAAGACTCAAAATCAGTGTACGAAACTAACTACTTCAATTCAATATACCTAATTAAGAAAAGGTTTTTTGATTAGGCCAAAGGTTTTGATTAATTTAAACTTCCTGTAATCCCGAGAGTAGCTTCTATGGACCACTGTGGCTCGCGCCGTACCCGTGGCCGCGGGGGTACGGGGCTGGCGCCGTTATAGTGGACGAGAACTGCGCGTTCGTCATTAGGTCAGACACACACACACTCGGGGGCTAACACTGCCCCTCTTAGCCTCTCGCTTTACCACATACAAACCCCACCTGTCACTACACACCCGTACGGCCTCGCAACAAAACCTGTCACTACCAACCTGTACGGCCCTCGCAACACACCGTCACTACACACCTGTACGGCCTCGCAAGACACCTGTCACTACAAAACCTGTACGGCCTCGCAACACACCTGTCATACACACCTGTACGGCCTCGCAAACACACCTGCACTATACACCTGTACGGCCTCGCAAGACACCTGTCACTACATACCCGTACGGCCTCGCAACAACCGTCATACACACCTGTACGGCCTCGCAAGACACCTGTCACTACACACCTGTACGGCCTCGCAACACACCTGTTGTCTGTGTATCACCGTAAATAAATGACTTGGAAGGTTCGACGATGCACTAGGTTGGAAGTTAGTAGTAGAGTAGTAGGTGTTAATAGTAGTTGTAGGTGGTAATAATTTGTAGTAGGTGGTAATAGTAGTAGTAGTAGTAGGTGGTAATAGTATAGTAGGTGGAATGTGTGTAGGTGGTAATTAGGTATTTAA
>JACEEZ010005454.1:10000-12317 GCA_016584305.1 Chionoecetes opilio | reverse complement strand
GGCCCCCCCACCTTATCACCACATCGACGGCCTACCTCATCTGACACGGCTTCACGGGTCCAGGTGCAGTCTGCGTCCACTGATGAGATGCAGTACAATGCGGAGTTCAGAGGATGCCAGCGGTGAAGATCTCACGGAGATACCGGAGTATATCCTGGTCAACATGTCCACTGACCAGCAGGTCTCCTACCAGCTGGTCCAGGCTGTGAAGTGGGAGTTTCTCCCGTCCGAGCTGCAGGAGATCAAGTGTGGCAATGTGTCCCACTTCAGATGGCTCACCACAGCCCAGTCGCTCGTGTACATGTTGGACCAGAAAGCATGGACTGACTGGCAAAGAACTGAACACCCTGGAAAGTCCTAGTCAGTACTGCCTGCAGGTGTACTTCAAACTTTACTACGACATCAAGGTTCACCACAGACTAGAGGACGGCCCCAAGCCATCCTCACGCAGCTCAGAGTGATGAGGTCGCAGCCCAAGAAGGTCCAAACAGCTGTGACCTTCTACGTGCGGACAGGAGCATTGTTCGCACACTCAGAATGTGTCCTCCTCTTCGCTGATGGCGAGTCAGAGTGAGGACGACCGCAGGTTCGCCGTGACCCAGATTTTAAAGCTGAGGGCTGGCGAGGAGTATGGGACACCAGTGTAAGACTTCGCATCACACCCAAGCAAACTTGTCCAGCCACCAGCTTGCAGACACTGATCAGCTGGCAGCCTGGCCAGTGCACGAGCCGGCCATTCACCTGTTCACTGTCCAGGGATCAGATCCAGGAGATCCTGGTCAAGCCGTACGAGGTTCCGGAGTTCTCTATCCACACTCAGAGCACCGAAAGAGTCGTGAAGCAGGTGACAGAGGCTGCGGCAGCAGTGGTGGGGCAGCAGGCCAGAGACGGGTTCATCCGGGCTCGGGCCCACCACCGGGAGACCATGCCCTGCTTCAGGTCTAAGAAGGACATGATGGACACGTACTAGGCCAACGTAGAGGCTGTGACACTGTGATGTAGTGCCTGATGAACCAACTGATCAGAAAGAGCTTACCACGCTAGTCATTTGGAACTCATATTGGTGCATGATGCAATAAGCAGGACCAACCGGACACTGCGTACTCATTTAAGCATTATTCGATAAGGGTGCAATATAAAAGTGCGATTTTGCATAGTACGAATTGCTCAAATGCAAAAATGGAATGAGATAAAATCGTCTTAGAATTCCATTTTACATAGGAAATTGGCATGCCAAAGTTGTGAAAAAGAATTTTTGTTATACGGCGTACCCTATCCACCAGTCGCAGGGTTCGACTCTGGATGCTGTCCAGCCTCCTAGTGTGCGAGGCTGCACACGACATCCAGGAGAGGGCGGCGTACTCTTAAGTAAGGCCGTATCTGGGCCTTGTAGAGCAAGAGCTTCCCTCCCCTGTCGAGGAAGCTGGCTACCCTTCGCAGGGCAAAGACCCTGTGAGAGGCCTTTTTAGCAATGTGTTTTATGTGGCCGTCAAACCTTATCTCTCGGTCCACCTCTACTCCCAGAACCTTGACGGCTTCCTGGAGTGGGAGAGGAACACCACCAAACCGCAGCCTCCCTTCCACTGCTGGCCCGGCAGCGGGGGACCGAGAAACCACCATTGCCTGTGTCTTCTCCGGACCAAAGGTCACCTGAAAACGTGTACCCCACTCCTGTATAACACTCAGCTCCTGATTGACCTCATCAGCAGCACGCCCACTGTCATGTCGCGGGTAGGAGCAGGAGAGAGTACAGTCATCAGCGTAAGCCGAGGCTGCTGACAGCTGTCGGAGAAGATCGTCCACGTAGATGTTCCACAGGACTGGCCCCAGCACAGAGCCCTGTGGGACTGATGCTTCCACTGGCAGGGACTCAGAGGCCTGCCCGTTAATGACGACCTGGAGGGTTCTTCCCTGCAGGTAGTTCCCCAGGAGCAGCAGGAGGTCACCCTGGATGCCTTTTGCTCGGAGTTTTTTTGAGAAAAGGGCCCCCGTTTCCACACCCTGTCAAAGGCACCCGCTATGTCAAGGGCCACCACGACAGTGTCCTGGCCGTCATATCCCCTCTCTCTCTCCTCTCTCTCTCTCTCTCTTTTCTCTCTCTCTCTCTCCTCTCTCCTTCTCCTCTCCCTCTCTCCCCTCTCTCTCTCCTCTCTCTCTTCTCTCTCCTCCTCGTGTCTCTCTTTCTCTCTCTCCTTCTCTCTCTCTCCCCTCCTCCCCCTCTCTCCTTCTCTTCTCTCTCCTCTCTCTTTTCCTCTCTCTCTCTCCTCTCTCTCTCTTTTCTCGCTTCTCTCTCTCTCTCTCCTCTCTTCTCTCCTCT
>JACEEZ010005454.1:2500-5000 GCA_016584305.1 Chionoecetes opilio | reverse complement strand
TGCTACTCAACTAGCTCAGACATTGTGCCAAGTGCTACTTCATTTAGACAGTACCCTACCTGACCCTGTACCCTTTTCATTTTTCCTTCGACCTACATCAATACCAGAAATCGAATCCATTATTAAAAACCTTAAGACAACTTCGCCAGGCTATGATGATATTAATATTAAAGTTATAAACAATGCAGCGTGAAGTCTCTTCCTTTTTAGATTATATCAAAATCCCGGGCGTTTAAGAAGGTAGTTTTTTCCCAAAACAGTTTTCAATTAGCGAAAGTGGTTCCCATATTTAAAAAAGGTGTGAAGTCTCTCTTTAGTAATTACAGACCTGTTTCTATCCTTCAAGCTTTTGTAAACTCTTTGAGAAAACTGTGTAAGCAGATTAATGGAGTACCTTCAAAATGTACATTACTAACAGAATTTCAGTATGGCTTTCGACCCAACTATAGTACAGAGTTAGCAATCCATCCCCCTTTGTAATAGTATTTATAATTCATTAGACAAAAAGAGCATCAAATAACAGTTTTTTGTGACTTATCAAAAGCGTTTGACACCATCTCTCATCCTATTTTATTAGAGAAATTGAAAACTTATGCATTCGTGGTCCGGCACATGATGGTTCAACAGCTACTTAAGCCACAGAAGACAATACACTGATATAATAATTCTGCATCTTCACATGAATCAATCTGCTATGGTGTACCACAAGGTTCAGTTTTAGGCCCAGTTTTGTTTCTTATCTATATCAATGACATTTTAAGTTGTAGTAATAAATGAAGTTTTTGCTTTTGCTGATGACACCTCCATATATATTCCGGGACAAGATCTTGGTGAAATAGAGAAATTTCTAAACTCGGAGTTAATTAATGTATCTAACTGGATAAAAAGCAATGAACTAACACTGAACATCTCTAAAACATGCTACCCTGGTATCCCACCCTCTAATGACTAGTGCAGCCCATATTGACGTAAAAAAAAAATTTTTTATCCTTGTGTAAAGTTGAAGAATATAAATTTCTAGGTATAACCATTGACAATAAATTAAAAATGGAGATCACAAATAAATCAATTATGTACTAAAATATCTAAATTAACTGGCGTTTTATATAAAATTCGTAGCTGTATCCTTTTGAGTGTATTATTCAAAAATATTCATCACTAGGGTATCAATATTACTGTATTGTTCAACAATTTTGGGGGGGGGGCCTATAAAACATATGTGGATAATCTATTTTTTTCTCAAAAAAAGTTAATACATGTTATGTTTTATAAGTCACGCTATGAGCACACCCCAAACACTATTTCGAGACCACCAGTTACTCAAACTGTCTGATATAATATCTCTGTCAATCAAACTTATTTGTTTATAAATCATTACATGTGTATCCTGTTGATAACGGTTTTCATACATTTCGCATACTTTTGCTACAAGGTCATTACAGTTTCGAAACCACGTTGCAGGACTACTCATGCTCAGCAAATGTTTCATCAGAGGTGTCAAAGTATGGAATAGTTTACCCAGGAAATAAAAAATTCCACATCTCAAATATCCTTCAAACAAACTCAAGAAATTTGTTGCTTCAAAGTTATACACACTAAGTCATTTGTAGGTATGCATGGATTCATTATGTGAGTGTGTACTTGTATATTACACTGTGTTAATGTGTAAGTATGTTTGGGTGTGTAAATTTATGGGGATGTAGGTTGTCTGTGTGGGGCGCATAAAATTAAAGGTTTTTTACGTGTAGGTATGTTGCACGTGTGTATGTATATTATGCATGTATGTGTATTTGGTATATACGTATGTATATATTAATTTATAATGTCAGTTATTAATATTGTATATATTTGTTAGCCAAAGGCCTAAATCCACTTGCTAAAACGTTTTTGTATATCTTAAGCAAAGGTCGTAAAAGGAGCTTGTGCCTCAACAGACCTAGGTTTCATGCCTTCTTAGTAAAATGAATAAAAAGAGTTTGTATCATGGAGGCCAATAAAACAATAAGTCAAAGTCAAAAAGTCTCTCTCTCTCTGTATGTGTGTAAACATTTATTTTTTTGTCTTGATAATATCTGTTTACATTTCAACAAATTCGAAACTTTCAAAATCAGTTTCATCCCAAAACTCACTAGAATTTTAAAACAAAACAAATAAATGTAAAAATAAAAATGTTTACGTACACGATGCAAACTATTAATCTCATATCTGAAATAAAACCACGCACAAAACAAAACACGATTTGACCTTCGCTGCATCACGCTTCAATCCTCTTTTCATCATTCATTAACAAAGATCTGGCATTTTCTTTTCATTCATAAACTTATTTCATCCTTTCTGCTAGTTTTATGTATTTTCTTTAATTTTCTTACGTACATATTTTCCCGTATTTTTTCCTTTATTTTCTACCCTATTTATCTATTTATCTATTTATTTATTTATTCACATAATTTTTATAATCATTTTCCTATTCTTTTTCCTCTTATGTTTAAATAACTTTTAT
>JACEEZ010005452.1:0-12636 GCA_016584305.1 Chionoecetes opilio | reverse complement strand
TGAAAAAACAACCCTTGTTAGAAGACACATATAGCCCCCTTTGTACAGTGGTGGAAGTCCGGGCCCAAGCATGGAGAGGGGACCTAAAAATGCTGTCTAAATCGGGTGCTGCAGGCTCTAAATGTGATTTGGTAACTATTTTGGGTGAAAAAGATTTAAACGCCTGGGAAAATGTCAAAGATTTTGCTTGCTTGGCTTCTTTGACTTTTTTCCGAGGGGGTTCAAAATCTTTTTCACCAAACTAGGGGTAAAGGGATAAATGGTGGAGACATGAATTAATAAAAGGGGGTAAAAAAAAGTTTTTTTCGCAGGTTTACCCTCCTCCCTTCAGTCTCACACCCCACTCACCCCACCCCACACTTCACTAAAACACACCCTCTTCCTCTTTCCCCCCCCACCACCCCCCCTCCCTCCCACGGCATCCACCCCCCCTAACTCCCCCCACACTACATCAACCCGGGGACAGGAAGCTCAGACGGTCTCTAGCTTCCTTGCAGGGAAATGAAGCGAAAAGTAACTACACCCCTTCCTGAAGTGAAAAAAATTTTTTTTTTGTGGGGCCTGCCTCTTATTTTCTATCGGTGTCTGCCTAAAATCCGTAAAAATGTATTTTTTTTTTGACAGCATTTTGTATGTCTTTAAACTTTTTTCCTGCGCTTTGTATTGTATTTAAAACTTATCCTTGTTTATTTCATTCTTATTTTTGGGTTTTTTCATGTCGGGCTCAATATAACAGGTATACATTTAAATTCAGGTGGTAGGCATCAAGTGAGTGGGCCAGCAACTGGTTAACTCCTGCCGTGGCGCACGTCGATCGCACGCGCACCACAGACACCCTTGACGGGTATATTTTTGTAGCGCCCTTTGGGCGACTTGCCCCGTGGGGTAGCCTCCATATTGATCGATCAGGCTAAGTGTTTTTCTCCGGGCCAACACCACCTGAAGATAGCTCTCCACAGCACTGTTTTGTGCCCCATTGCTCTACTGGGGATCTCTCCCTTGCCACCTCCTCCATTCGCCTGCTGTTTGTAGTTGAAATCGCGCATACCTACTTTGTGGTTTTAAAGGTTGGTTGGTTTTGTATACTTTGTGGGTTTAAAGGTTGGTTTTTGGTTAGGGGATATTTGTGGTTAAGGTTTGGTTAGGTATCTTTGTGGGGTTAAAGGGTTTTAGGTTTTGGGTTTTAACTTTGTGGGTTTAAAGGGTTTTGGTTTTTGGTTACTTTTTGGTTAAGGTTAGGTTAGTTGGTTTGGGGATACTTTTTGGGTTTAAAGGTTGGTTTGGGTTGGTAACTTTGTGGTTAAATTTTGGTTAGGGATACTTTTGGGTTAAAGGGTTTGGTTAGGGAAAATTTGGGGTTAAGGTTAGGTTTTGGTTAAATTTTGTGGGTTTAAGGGTTTGGTTGGGTTTGTATACTTTTTTGGTTAAGGTTAGGTTGGTTAGGTATACTTTGTGTTAAGGGGTTTGGGGAGGTTTTGGTTTTGGTATACTTTGTGGTTAGGTTGGTTTTGGGACACTTTTGGGGGTTAGGTTGGTTGGGATAATTCTTTTTTGGGTTAAAGGTTTGTTGGTTTCTTTGTGGTTAAAGGTTTGGGTTTGGTATACTTTGTGTTAAGGGTTTGGTTAGGTATCTTTTGGTTAAAGGTTTGGTTGGTATACTTTGTGGTTAAGGTTTTGGGTTTGGGTTTCTTTGTGGTTGGTTAGGTTGGTTAGGTTGGTAACTTTGTGGTTAAGGTTAGGTTATTTTGATTTTTTACATTAGTGCTAGATTTTTGGGGGGCCATAAACACTTATATTTGCTTCCCCCCCCCAAAACCCCTATTCCCCCAGTTCCCCCAGGCTTTTGGCTATAGGGGGAAGAAAAAAAGATGGGGGGAAGGACTTCTTAAAAGTTTTACCCCGCCTGCACACACGCCTTTTTCCCACACCCCGCTTGCATACCCCCTCCTTCCCCACACACGCCTGAAACACGTTTCCTTTCCCCACACACACGCCTGCACACCGACCCCCTTTTCCCACACAACCCTGCACCACACCGTCCCCTTTCCCCAAACACACCCTCCTTCCCACACACCGTTTCCCTTTCCCCCACACACCCTGCACCCCCCCTCCCCCACAACCCTGCACACACTCTGCAAAACCGAACCCTTCTTACACCACGCCTGCACACACGCCTCCTTCCCACACACACGCCTGCACCCGCCCTCCACCCGGGGTGTTTTTGTGTGTAGTTTGTGTGTGCGGGAAGGGTGTTGGTCCAGCGTTGGGGGGAAAGTGTCGGTCCAGGAAGATTCGCTGCTGACACCGAAGTAAAAATCGGTCATCAAAAACTTTTTGCTGACGGTGTCAGACAGTGTCTGCGGGCGTCCCTGTTCTGACTCATCAAAACAGTCGTACCCTGTTGGAGGGAAGTTTTTTTTTTTTTTCCGCGCGCTTTTTACAAAATCGTGTTTTTAAAGGGAAAAAAGGGCCCCTGGAAATAAATTATTTTTGGGGGGATTAGGTTTTTGAATGTACTTTCCCACATAATTGGGAAAAAAAAAAATGGGTCTGGAAAATTATTTTAAGAACAAGGCTCCCGGTAAGCTGACCCAAATTTGGCTCTATGTTTTTAACTTCTGTTTAACACATTTTTTTTAAATTTTTAAGAGTCCGCCCCTTACTTTGCCTCATGGCCGATTTTAAAATTTCAGGTTCTTGAAAAACTAAGTCCAGTAGGGTTAGGTTAGGTGGTCAGTTTAGGTTTGGGTTTATTTGCACACCCGATGGGCTCGAGGGGGGTGCTAGGTTAGGTCTGTAGAGTTTTGTCTTTTTAGAATAAAGGCTCAACCCCTATCTTTTCTTTAGACAACAATTTTGGGGGATATGGTGGAACCGGGGTTTTTGGGGGGGGGAGCCACAATAAGGGAAAAATGGCCAAGAAAAAGTCTTGAAATGGAAAAATCTCCCTATTTAGGGTTTTTTTTTGTGGGGGCCTTTTTCCCCTTATGTGTTGCTCCCCACCCAAAACCCCGGTTTCCACCATGTCCCCAAGCTTTTTGGGCTAAAAGAAAAAAGATAGGGGTGAGCCCTTTTTTTCTTAAGATTTACCATTATAATATATTTATATTGGGTGTTTTCTGTATATTTTGGTTAATTAGTTTTTTTTGAAAAAGGATTAATGGCTTTTTTTTGTTTACCTGATTTTTATTTTACTAAAATTAATGGTGAAAGATTACCTCGTTTTGACGAACAAATTGGGGGGGGATGCGAGTTTAAAATTATCCGAGTGACCGAATTTTTTCGCTTTAAAACAAAATTGGGGTCGTTATATTAGGTAAAAGCCCCCTATTTCCACTACTCTTCCGGTATCGTAAACTTTGTCCTTTACTCTGACAAATTCGTATACTTACTACAGCGCCATCACAATACACACGAATACAGGGCAATTAAAAAAAATAAAACCGAAAACGCTATACTGAACTTATTGGGTATAGCCCATAAAAAACGGACTGAAAAAAAAAGTGTTGAAGCATTTTGTTATAAAGGCCAAAAGCGGGGGTTTTTGGGTGTATCACTAAACTTTGAAAAAGTACTACAGGACTCAGTGTATATACCTAATACGTTGGGTTTGGTGCTTTAAATTTGGTTTGGGTAAAGAGTGTTTCGCTTTGGAAATAAAAAATTAAATGAAACTAGTTATGAAAATTTATTTGTTGAATATGATGTTAATCGATTTACTGGCTATTTTTGGTTGAAATTATCTGCCAATCATATTACCTGGCCCTTTGTGCATAAATCTGAGGTTTAAATACATTTTTTATTTTTTGTATAGTTGGATTATTTGCTTCTTTATTAATTTTACTTGCCCTTTATAAAATTCTATAAAGGTAACATCAACAACATACTTTTTTATTTTGCTTTTCCCCCTTTGTATATTTCCCTTTTATCTAAAAAGGTTTGGAAAAATTTTCGGTAAAATTAGATTAAAACATGAACTGACTATTTCCCCTGTATGAACAAACACTCATAATGCTGTCTGTCTCTATTTTCCCTTTTTGGCAAGGGTTTTCGCATAGTAAAACCAGTCTATGTTTCAGGTATGTATGTGCCGGGTTTCATGAAGTCTAAAGAACTAGAGAAAGGAGTGAGAGGGGGAGTAAAAAATAAAAATCTTTTTTCCATGAAACTGGTTTTTTCTATCAAAAATTACATCAAATGTTTTATGCAATTAAAACTAAAAATGAAATTCTTCTGAAGTCCGCAAATAAAAAAAAAAAAAAAAAAGAAGTCCAACGAACATTAAAAGGAATTAATTATAACATTAAAATAAAACTAAAAGTCCTTCAAAAATTTTTTAAATCTACAAAAAGCAACTGCTTTTGATATGGGGAAACAAATTTTAGTTCACTTTTGGTCCATTAAAATAAAATTTTTAAATCAAAAACTTAAAAGGTAGACCCCATAATTATAGCATAAGGCAAATTTTTTCCATAGTAAGGCCTTTGTACAGTAAAGGGGGCTGGCACCCGCCTGTTCTGGCTCTTGAAAAATAAAGGGCTTTTACTGCTTTGTTGTCTGGCTGTATTTTCCCTGCAAAAGAAAAACAGATACCACCCGGATACACCCCTTTACAGCCTTTAAAAAAGCGAAACTTTTTCAAAAAATTATTGTCTTTAAATTTTTAACCACTTTAACTCTTTTTTGATAGGATAAAGGTCCTTCTTTCTAGCTCCAATAGCTAGTTTTTTCTGCAATTTTTTGGGAGTTTAAAAGGCTAAAAAAATAAAGTTTTTA
Source organism: Chionoecetes opilio (assembly GCA_016584305.1). Lineage (NCBI taxonomy): Eukaryota > Metazoa > Arthropoda > Malacostraca > Decapoda > Majidae > Chionoecetes > Chionoecetes opilio. Next base: position 7,860 of record JACEEZ010005452.1, on the reverse strand, counting down.
GAAAGTATTTTTGAGTCCCATAACCCATCAGAATTCATTACCGAGAGAGAGAATTAAATTTAAAGCCAAAAATTAGCCAAGAAAGAAAAACCCCCCCTTCTTCAAACAAATATAAAACACCCAACCACCAAAGCGAAAATCCCGCCTGGCGGCGATATGGCCAGTTAATGAAAACCCCCATTTACCGACCCCTTTCCCTCAGGTGCAGCAGTTAAAAAAAAAATAAAATCACTAATGTGGGAAATCGAAACCCCCCCCAGCCCCAATGATGTCCTAGGGGCCCCCCTCTTTACTTGCCCCATTAAAAGTCCTTGGTTTATGGAGCCAAAAAAAAATAATGGAAGGATATGTGTGTGACCATTTACAATATCGTCAGTCGTTTTCGTCTTATTAATGGGTTTCATTCGACGGGACACTTCTCAGTGTGGTTGTTTTTGTTTAAGTTATCGCTGTGACGCCCAGCGGGAGCCTCGACACCACTTCACTGTTCTGGCGAGGCACAAAACGGAAAAGAACCCCAAAAAGCCGTAAGAAGCCGGGCTTCTTAGGGCTTCTCTCACCAAAATTCGCCTTTTGTTAGCGCGAGAGTGAAATAAGCCCCAGTCGGAACGAGCGGCCATGGTGTTAACCCTCCCTACCTGACTGGTCCTACCGGGCCTCCGGGCCTACCTGGGGCGGGTACGTGGCCCCCTTACCCACTGCACACATCTTCGCCTATTCCCCTCCCTCCACTTTTCCCGGGGGCAAACAGTTTTTTTAGTTTGTGTTTGGTCTGTTTGTTGTTTTTTGATGGGGTACATTTATTTATAAAGCTGTTTTGTGTTATTTGGGGTCTCCCCCTAAACTGCTGCTTTGAGGATTTTGGAACCTGTCTGGCAATGGGGGTGTTGGCGTGCTACATAAAACTATAATTAAGGAAGCTACAAGGCTGGGGACCTACGAGGTATTTCCCCTTTTACTTAACACTACCTCATCCCCCTTTTCACCCCCATCCATAACACTGTCCACCCCCTTTTTAAAAAGCTCCCTAATGACTCCACTAACTCCCTGTCTCTGAGTCCATGCCAATCTTTTCCCCACCCTATTTGTGAACCATTTTTTTTTCCCTTTTCATTTATAAACCCCCCTTTTTCCAGCTTGAATCCGGACTTCTTGTTCTACCCTGCTTACAAACCCTTTTAAGAATTTTTGCTAATGGGTTTTTATTGTATCCTTGATCCATTTAAAAACTTCTTGATCGTTTGTGAGTTGTACTAATGTTTAAATGCGTTTTATACTCTTTTTTGATTCATTTGACGTCCATCGTGTTGTGGTTGCAACTTGGGTATTATTCTAGTGTTTGGCCCTACTCCCCCCTCCCAAAAAACAACGGGGCCACCGGGGCCCAAATGCGGGATTAAAAGCCGGGGCTACAAACATGCCTCGCAAACATCATTTTTTTTGGGGTTAGGGGCTGTTTGAAAACATTCCCTAGATCGGGAACTTCATTGTATTTTTTCTATTCCCGAACTGGCCCACGATCCCAAGAAGATCCCCCAGTGTCGAGACCCCCCAACACCCGCTGGGGGTTTAGTTTTGGGTGGGTTAGGTTCTTAGGTTAGTTTTTGGTTAGGTTGGGTTTAAATTTTTTGGTTGGCAAATTTCTCTAGGTACAAAAACATTACCAAATTAATTAAAATGACTAACTGGGGAAATTTTTTCCCCCCTACACACTTTTAAAATTAAAGTGTTTCCACGCATATTTTTCCTCCCCGAAAACCCCGCTTCCCCACAGGTCCCAGTTTGTCTGGGAGAAGGGGGAGAGTATGGGCAAACCAAAAATTTACCAAATTTTTCCTGCCTACAATGGGTGCTTTGTGTAATAGAGTTGTTGTATTTTCCAAAAACCCTTTTTAAAAAAAAAAATTAAAAAATTTCATCACCAAATTTTAGGGTCGGGGCATTAAAAACACTAAATTTTCCCATCTGAAAAGCACAAAAATTTTGGCCTGGAAAAATTGTCGGGTCTCAAAAACGGGGAAAGAAATTGACCCCCTTGTGGCTGACTGTCCCCTTTTTCGGTGCTGGGTCACAGCCCAAAGACCCGGCCCTCGCTCCGGCTCCCCGAGGGTTCCCGGGGAACCGGCCGTCGCGTTGTTTTGCTGGAGTGTTGCTCCCGTGGAGCGGGGGGCCGGGGCGCGCATGAGTGACCAGGACACAGGATCAGTCTGCCTCAGGTGGGGAGGCACGGGTGTGAGGGCAAAATACCTGGGGGCAGCAGCTCAGGCCACAAGCCACAGTAGCTAAGTGTCGCATGTGACAAACATTCAATAAAAGATCAGCTTGGCAACATTCCTTGACGCACATGGTGTTAGAATTATAATGTTTGAGTGTGGAAAGATTTTCTCAAAAAGTCAAAACCACCCACACACCCTGACACACAGGGGTGTTAAAAAATTATAAATGTTTAGAGTGGGGGAAAAGATTTACTACAAGGGGTAACCTCCCAAACACACCGACACCAGGGGTTTAAGAATTATGAATGTTTAAGTGTGGGAAATTTTTTGCTAGAAAATCAGCTCACCACACACCCCTACACACAGTGGTGTTAAAAATCATGAAGCCTAGATTTTGGGAAAAAGGGTTTTATACCCGTCCTGACCCCCCAGACAACCCTGCACACTGGTGTTAAGAATCATGAATGCCTAGAGTTTTTGGGAAAAATTTACTAAAAAGAGTCAACTCACCAAACACACCCTGACACCGGGGTGTTAAGATTTAAATGTTTAGAGGGGGGAAAAGATTTACTAAAAGAGTCAGCTCACCGAACACACCCACCCAGTGGTGTTAGATTATGAATGTTTAGAGTGTAAAAAGATTTACTACAAAGGTCACTCACCGAACACACCCTGCCCAAAACAGGGGTGTTAAAAATTATGAATTTTTAGTGTGGGGAAAAAGTTTCTAAAATGGGTAAACTCACCAAACCACCCTGAACACAGTGGTGTTAAAATCAAATCTAGAGTTGGGAAAAGGTTTATACCCGCCCTGAACTCCCAACCCAAAAACCCCTGACACACATGATGTTAAATCTAATCCCCTAGGTGGGGGAAAAAGGGTTTTTTATACCCTCTGAATCACCAACAAAACCCCTGACACCGTGGTGTTAAGAATCATGAATGCCTAGGTGGGGGAAAAAGGTTTTATCCCCGTTCGAACTCACCAAAAACCCCTTTAGACACACTGGTTTGGGGGAGTTCAAGTGTTATTTGTGGCAAGTGTTTCGACAAAGCCTGATATTGCCACCCCTAAAGACCATTTTTGAGGTGGGGGTTTTGTGTGGACAAGTGTGGTTGTACCCGTGCCTGGGGGATGTGTCCGTGTGGCAATGGGGGGTGGTGGTGGTGGGGGCAGTGTGTTACTGTGGGGGTGCAGCCGTGCCCTTGTGTTCTGTGGGGGATTTGGGCCCCAGCTTTTTGTTGGTTTGGAGTGCGGGTGTGTTTTTCAAAAAATGTACCCAAATTTTTTAAAAAGGTTTCTCTCTGTTTGCCTAAAAAACAGTCTTTTCACGCTAATTTTACACACCTATTTCCTGCAGGTCACTTTATGCATATCGCAAAAACCTTATTCTGTTCTTCATCTTTGGACACCGCGGAAAAGTGACGAAAACGCATTAAAAGCAAGTTCAAATTGTCTAAAAATATACAAGAAGGCGACGAAGTTAAAAAAAAATGGCTTAAATTTTACACCTGTGTCTATTTCAGCAGGTTTTCCATAAATGATAAAAGTATCCTGAAAAATGAAACTGGTATAATGTGTGAAAATTCCCCAAAATTTGAAGGAATTAATACATAAGGCAAAATTTCCCTAAAAAGGGGTGCTAGTGTCAATATGGCAATGGGTAAAAGTAACTAAAACACGATGGAAAATGTTATCACTACATAATTTCAGGGGCACTAAAAGTCTGTCGGTGCTAAAATGATGGCTTTAAAGTATGAAAAGCCTATTTTTGGGTCCCGGCATAGCAGTGACAGCTAACGAAGGGTCATCGCCACCCAGGGTAATCCCGGGGGGGGAATCCGGGCAACCTATCCCACATCTGTGAAAACCCGGCTGCCTAGAAGCTGCAACATTGCGAAAAAAAACTAAATACTAAAAGAAGAAAAACCCTCTGGGGTCAGGGCCGGCCCCCCCCCCCGAGACGCCAACAATCATACCCATCCTAAAAAAAAGCTCCCCCGGGGGGAGGGGCTAAAACTTGTGGGGAAAGGGGGGGTGGGAGCCGAAGGCCGTGCCTACTATGTCGTGGGCCCAAAATAACTTTATCTTCAAAGCCGCATTTAGGTCCCCCTTTTACCTGCCCCTTGGAGCGGGGCAAGAAGCCCAACCCCCAGGGGAGAAGGAAGGCAAAATCTAAAAAACAAAAGGGAAAGAAGAGCTCCACAAGAAACGGCCGATCGCCCTGGGCAGGGACGCTGCCAACCACCCCCCAGACCAGCCGGAAGTGGAGCCCAGGGCAACACAAAGGGAGGTCCGACGGAGTGAAGAGGAAACGACCACGAAGCACGAGGGTTGGGCTCCACGGCCCCCTACCCGCGCCAGCGGGCCCCCGCCCACACGCAAAGGGAAACAAACAACGACGTCGAAACGCCGAAACAAAGGGTGGAGGCGTCCCCCACCCCCAAGCCGGGACCACAGCCCGGGCCCGGGGACGGGCGCCCCCCCCCCGGCCCCACCCAGGACCACGGGGGAGGGGAGAGGGAACGCAGACCCTCCCCCCGAGAACAAAGACGGCATCGGGGGGGAAAACCCGGGCCGCGCCTATAGAAAAGGCCCGAACCCCGTCGCCAGGGGAAACAAAAAAGAAAAAGGATGACGGGGGGGAGACGATCCCGGGGGGTGCCGGCCGAAAATGTCGCCCGGAGGTACTGGGGGACATTCACCAGGACCAAAGGGGGCAGGCAACGGGGGGATCAGGGGGAAAAACCCCCCCCCTTTAGTAGCCACCGCAGCGGGTTTAGGACGAAAACCCGGCCGTATTCGCCCCGCCACCGCCACGAGCGAAAAAAGCAGAGGGCCACCACTGTTGGGGGCCAGGGAAAGGGGAGAAAATCCAGGACCACTGACCCCGAACCACGAAGATCTGACCGATTGAGGAAAGACAGAAAGGCCCCCCCAAGGGCCCCGACAGCCCAGCAAGATGGCGAGAGAAAAACCAATGGGACGGTAAATGGAAGGAATCCCGGCAAGAGCTCCTCCCGAGCGAGGGCCCCCCAAAAAGGGAAAAGGGGGACACGAAGTCCCACGAAAGGAAACTAAAGGGCCGGGCCGGCCAAAGGGACCCCCAGAGGGACCCACCCTGTAAATCGCAGAAAGTGACACTTTCAGGAGGGAAACAGGGGGAGGGGAGGAAACAGGTAAAAAAAGCCCACCTGTTCAGCCAACAAGGGGTGTCCGGGCCCCCCCCGAGGGGCCCGGTCCGCCCCCGTCAAAAAAGGGCCTCCTGGCAAGGGCCCCGGACGCCGAAGAGAAAGGAGGGCCAACCCCTAAAACCGGAAACACATCCCCCGCGCCGCCGCCACCCCCCCCTGGCCCGGGCCGCTGTGAGCAGTCCCGGCCAGGGCGGGGGGGTACCAGCCAAATGGCCGACACAGGGGGAAAACAAAGGGTGGACCGAAGTGGGGGCAGTTGAAAACCGGCCAAGGGAAAACCACCCCCCGGCCCCCCACAGCGAAAGGCCCCCCCGAAACCGTGAGGGGTCCAGGAAAGGGGGGAACGGGAAAACCCGAGGGCCCTAGGTGGCAGCCCGGGGGAAGACGTTTCCCGGCAAAAACCCGGGACAGGGCCTCGAACCCGAAACCCCACCGGTTTTTGCCCCCCCGAGCTCCCGGAGGCCACCTTGCCGCAGGCGAACGTGCGGGGACGCCCTTTCCCGACAAAAGGGGCCCCCGGGGTACCCTGCGTGGCCCCTACCCGCACCCCCCACAAAAAGGGTCTGGGGGGGCCCAAAGGGCCCAGCCCGACGGTGGGAAAGGGGGGGGGGGACGAGGGAGACACCGTAGCAGGAAAAGGGTCCGACAAGACCCCCGAAGCGAAGGGCCAAACCGGAGAACCTGGAGTCGGCACACCGGCAAAAGGGCCCCAAAAGGGCCCCATGCCGAAGGGCCAAGCGGCCCACCCGGGCCCCCTCGTCAAGAGGGGCCACCGAACGGGCACACGCGTGCCAGCCCCCGACACCGCAGAAAGCTAGGCGGGCTGGGGGTGCCACCAAAGAAAGCCAACCCGGCCACCCAGCACCCTCCTGGCGAAAAACCAGGGAGCAACGCGCCACACCGGCGCTCAAGCAAACAGTCGGAGGAAACACCCCCCCAGGGATAGGAAACGCAAGTGGGAAAGGGTCCCAGCAAAAGGGAGGAGGAAACCCCCGGCAGACGGGAAAACAGGGAAGGGGGAAGACCACGAACCGCCACCTCCCGGCCTGGGGGGCCACAACCCCATCCCCCCTTTGACCTCCCCGCAGACTCGCCGAAGCCCCGTCGCGAAGCAAACCCCGGCGAGAGGGACGCGGAAGAGGGGGACCCGTGCCCATCAGGCGAAGAAAAGGGCCCGGTTGCTAAACGACCACCAACACCCAGTAAGGGGTTCAAGAGACCATCCACCCCGAGGAACGGGGGGTGAGAAGGGGAAGGCTCCCGGGACGCCCGCCCAACCGGGACCCCACCCCGAAGCCACGGCCCCCGAACCGGGTGGGGGGAGGGGCAAAACACCACCATATCCCCTCCAATATCAGCGACCGACGGCGACCGAATGAAGCAAGGGGAGCAGCCGGGAACGTGAGACAGGGGCGGTGAACGAATGAGAGGTTTAGGATTGAGACGAAGAGGACAAAGCCAGGGCCCCGACGGGAACCCGAGCCCCGTCTGGCCAGGAAAGACGGGAAATGGTGGGGGGGTGCGAGACTCCAAGGGCCCCGACCCCCATCCTAAGGGCAGCAAAGGCCCCGCCGGAAGGCAGGGCACAACGTCTCCGGGAAAACGACCCTCAGCCGCAAACCCCGGAAAGGCACCCTTCAGGACGGTAGGGGCTGCCGGGGCACGGGGCAACGAAAGCAGACTGGAGGCACCGGGGCGTGAAGGGCCGAGAGCCCTGGGGTTTTGCAGAGAAACCTCCGAAAAAGGAGGCAAAAAAGGGAGGGGAAAGGGGCGAACGCAGAACAAACTCCCCACCCTACAAGCAGAGAAGGCCCTCCGACGTGGAGTCACGAAACGCCGAACACCCTGCTCCGCCCCCCCCGCGAACGGAGGGGAAGGGGGGGGGAGGGGCGGAGCCCCGGCGTAAGGAATGGGGTCAGGTAGCAAAACCACAACGCGAAGCACCGGCGCCTCCACCCAACCCGACCAAATCCCCCTCCCAGAGGGGGGGTGGAGTGGCGGGAAAGGGGGCCCTTACCATGACCAAAACTTCGCACTCCACCCACACGGCAAGCCACGAACAGAATGTCTGGGGTCTTAGTCCTTGAGCCAAACCGGGCCCAATTTTTTTTAAGTGAATGTCCGGCGGGGGAGTAATTCCATTATATTTTTTATTAGGGCATATCTCAGGGATCAAAAATGCATGATGGGCTCTGAGACGGTAGCTTAGTGCCCGGATGGGCGCCCTCTTTGAAACCACCCGCCGAAAATCCCATTTGGTGGGGGACATTGTTGCACATGTATCTGGACTTTTTTACTAGCTATCGATGTGCGGTTGACGAATAAAAATACGTCCAAAGGTACCGTCTAAAAAAAAAATAATATGAACATTTTTTATAGATTAATTTTATAAAAAACAATTATCGAAAAAAAAACTATATTTTTTTAATATTTTATTTTTAGACTTGTA
>JACEEZ010005450.1:238900-247527 GCA_016584305.1 Chionoecetes opilio | reverse complement strand
GGAGAGAGGAGAGAGAGAGAAAGAGAGAGAGGGGGGGGAGAGCGGAGAGAGAGAGAAGCCCTGTTGGGCCCTTTTTTTTGTTATTAGTATATTTTTTTTCTCTCTTCTCTATTTCCCCTTTCCCTTATCAAAATAAAAAGGGGTTTTTAGAGAGAGAGAGAGAAGAGAGATAGGGGAGAGAGGAGAAAAAAGGGGAGGAGAGAAAAAAGAGGCACATTTTGCAGGTGGGAATTTAAGAAAGTTGATGGGAAAGGGGGAGGAAATTAAGAACCCTTTAAAGGGGGGAGGTCAAAAGGTACTGAAACGAGTTAATAAGTCATTTATCCCCCAAAACATTTGCGCCAAAAAATTATAAAACACAAGACATTGGGGATCAGGTCATACCGTACACTGGCCATCCCTACCTAGTCAAATTTGGCCCCCTTGGGCAAAAACCGTCATCAAGAATTCCCTCCTCAAGCCGCTTTATCGCCGTTTATCGCAAAGTGTCGTCAAGAGAGAGAGAGAAGAGAAGGAGAGAGAGAGAGAGAAAGAAGGGGAGGAGAAGAGAGAGAAGAGAGAGAGATAAAAAAAAGGAAAATATGGGAAGAGGGGAAAACGGGGAAGGATGAAAAGATATAAAGAAGAGAAAAAGTAGGGGAGGGGGAGGAAAAAAAAAAAAGGAGAATAAAATAATAAAAAATAGCACTGAGAGAAAAAAGGGTAGAGAAGAGAAGGAAAAAAAATTATAATAAACGGAAGGTGGAAAAAACATTTTTTTTTAAAGCGCGCACACTTCCTTCTTAAACCCCTTTTAAATTTCCCCTCTCTCTCTCTCTCTCTCTCTCTCCTCCTTCTCTTCCCCCTCTCTCTCTCCTCTCTCTCTCTCTCTCTCTTCTCTCCTTCCCCCACACCACACAACACACACACACACAAACACAACACACACACACCACAACCCCAAAAATGAATGAGAGAAAATTCCCTTAATAAAATGCATAATAAAAATATTAATGATGATACACAAACAAAGTAATAAAATAATATATAACGATAAAAAGAAAAAATGTCCGTCATAAAAGATAATAATAAACAGTTACAGTAATAATAGGGGGGGGGGGGGGGACTCGAGACGCTACCCCCGCCCAGGGGGTGAAAATTGGTTCCATGGCAACGGGGGGATTCTTTCATCCAAAATTAAAACTTTTTTCCCTTTTCCAAATAGACTTGGTATACCAAGTTTGGTCCAATCTATTCGTAAATTTTCAAGAAATTCGGGACACAAACAAACCCAAAAAAAAAACAGACGGGGTAAAAAAAATAACCCCCTCCCCAACTTCGTTTGGGGGAGGTAATAAAATTATGGTAACTATACAATATGGGGTAATGATGATAAAATAATAACAACAATACTCAAAGATAAAAAAATGCTAAAATTTCTAATATTAATAAAGAAACGATAAAGAAATTTAAAATTAGTAATGATGATAAAACTGATAAAAATTATAATAAAAAAAATGTAATAATAATAAATTTTAATATAATAATAAAATTACTACTCTAATTAATAAAAACAAAACAATGTCAAATTTAATAAAGAGTCATTTGAATATTTTTTTATAAAAGAGGTTAAGAAAAAAGATAAAACAAAAAAAAAAAAAAGGTACTAAAATTTAGAAAAAGTGACATTTAATTGATAACTTATGTTCATAAGTATTGTATGTGTGTTTTGTGGTGTGTGTGTGTTTTTTGTGTGTGTTTTGGTGTGGTTGGTGTGTGTTCATCTACGTATTTTTTTTCAGGGCCGAGCCCCACCTCGTATGCCCCGTCCCACATTCTACATTTTTTATCATTCTCCTTTTTGCTTACGTTTGGGCCCAAGCCCCCCCCCGGGGGGCGGCCCATCATGCTAGGAAAAAATTTTTAAGCAAAACTGTCGCCCAAAAAAAAATTTCCAATTAGTAATATTTTTTTTAAAAAATGGAAGATTTTGCTAAATTTGTTCCTAATAATTGGGCAGCTGAAACGAATTGGAAAATTTGTTTTTCTTTCAAATTCTAATTTCGGATTTTTTAAAGGAAAATGAAATATGTTTTGTGAATTGGCTGAAATAGGGGCTTTTTAATCAATTGTAAATTAAAAAAACCCAATTTTGCCAGCCCAACAGTCAGGAATTAATTTTCAAGCAAATCTGTCACCCCCCCCTAAAAAATATTTTCAAATTTTAATTTTTTTTAAATACGAAAAATTTTTTTTTGAAAAATTTTTCCTAATAGTTTTTGGCAGCTGAAAAATCTGGAATTATTTTTAGTTTCCCAAAAAATTCAATATGTATTTTTTTTTAAATTACGAAAGTATGTTTCCCTTTAATTGGCTGTGAAAACAAAACATTGTTGAAAACTATTCCGATTTTTACTGAAAAATTGTAGGTCTAAAAATTAGGCCATCTGTCCCCCAAAAAATTTAATTTGAATTTTTTTAAATACGATAAGGGAATTTGAAAAATTGTCCTAATATTTTGGGCGGGTGAAACAAATCGGAAAATTGTTTTTTGTTTTAAATTTTTTGCGGGTATTTAAGAAAATGAAGTATGAATTTGAATTGGCTGAAAAAAGGGGTTTTAATTTTTTTGTAAACTAAAACTATTTTAGATTGTTTTAACTGCCAACAGGGAGGATTTTTCAACAAATCTGTCCCCAAAAAAATTTTTCCTTTTTTAAATTTTTTTTAAAAACGCTAGATTTGCTTAATTTGTTCCTAATGTTTTTGGGCATGCTGAACCATCGGGGAAATTAATTTTCAGTTTCAAAATTTTAATGGATTTTTAAGGAATAGAATTATTATTTTTGAAATTGGCTGAAATAGGGGTTTTATTTATTGTAAATAAAAAAATTCCAATTCGTTTTCAGCTGCCCAACAATCTAGGGAATAAAATTTTTAAGAAAATCTGTCCCCCAAAAAAATTCCAATTAGTAATTTTTTTAAAAACGCATAGATTTTTTGAAAATTTGTTCCTAATAGTTTTGGCAGCTGAAAAACAAACTGGGAAATTTGTTTTTGTTCAAATTCTAATTTGGATTTTTTTAAGGGAAAATTAGTATGTTATTGAATTCTAAGAAAAAGGGGTTTTAATTTTGTAAATAAAAATAATTCCGATTCGTGTTCACTGCCCGAAAACTTTAAGAACTAAATTTTTAAGCAAAACTGTTACCAAAAAATATTGCCAATTATGCAATTTTTTTTAATCCATAGATTTACTTAAAAAATTTGTTCCAATGTTTAGGGGGCATGAAAAGAATCTAGAAAAAGCTTTTGTTTTAATTATATTATGATTTTAAAGGAATATAATATGTCTTGTTAATTCCTGAAAAGGGATTTTTTTCGTTGTAGCTGAAAATATTCCAGATTCGGTTCAGCTGCCCCCAAAATTATGGGAAATAAATTTTGCAATCTGTCCCCAAAAAAATTGCCAATTTTGATATTTTCTTTAAAAACGCATAGTTACTTGAAATTTGTTCGTAAAAGTTAGTGCTTTGGGGCAGAATCTGAATTAGCTTTCGTTTTAAAAATTTTATTTATGGGTTTTTAAGAATTAAGGTATGTCATTGTTAAATTTGCTGAAAAAGGGACTTCTAATTGTTTTTAGCTAAACTAATTCCCGATTCGGTTCAGCCTGCCCAACACTTTTAACTAATTTTTAAGCATATCTGTCCCAAAAAATTGCCATTATGCCTATTTTCTTAAATACGCATAGATCTACTTAAATTGTTCAAAGTGTACGGGCAGCTGAACACAATTGGAATTAACTTTCGTTTTAAATTATATTTTTGGATTTTTTAAGGAAAATTAAAAGGGATGTCATTGTTTAATTTTCGCTAAATAGGGGCTTCTAATCGTTGTGCAAAAAAATAATTCCCGATTCGGTTTTAGTGGCCCAAAAACTTTTTGGGGCTATTTTCAAGCAATCTGTCACCCAAAAAATATTGCCATTATGCATTTTTCTTTTAAAACGATAGATTTTGAAAATTTGTTCCCAATAGTTAAACTGCCTGTGAAACCCCAATCTGGAATTAACTTTCAGTTTTTAAATTATATTTATGGTTTTTTTTGGGGTATGGTTTTTCTTGTTAAATTTTTCTGAAAAAGGACTTTTTAATCGTTGTAGCTAAAAAAAATTCCCGATTCGTTAGCTGGGGGCCCGAAAACTTTCTAGGGAACTAATTTTAAGAATTGCACCCAAAAAAATTTTCCAATTATGCACTATTTTCTTAAATACGCATAGATCTAATTGAAATTTTGTTCCTAAAGTTTTCTGCATGCCCGAAACGAAAATTGGGAAATTTCTTTTTTTTCAAAATTTTAATTTATGGATTTTTTTAGGAATATAAGGTTTTCTTGTTTTAATTCCTGAAATGGGATTCTAACGTTGTGCCAAAATAATTCCAGATTGTGTTTAAACTGGGCCCCCAAACTCTAGGGGAAAATTTTAAAACAATCTGTCCCAAAAAAAAATTGCCAATTATGACTATTTTTTAAATCGCATAGATTTTTGAAATTTTGTTCCTATAGGTTACTGATGCTGAAACGAATTGGAAAAGCTTTAGTTTCAAATTAATTTAAAGGATTTTTAAGGATAAAGGTTTTTTCATTTTTAATTCCTGCCTAGGGGTTTTAAACGTTTTAGCTTAAAATTTTAAATTCCCAATCGTTTCACCCCCCGAAACTTTTAGGAAAATTTTCAAGCCCAAAACTTGCACAAAAAATATTGCCAATATGCCTATTTTTTTAAATACCATAGATTTTACTTTAAAAATTGTTCCTAATAGGTTTCGGGGACGAAAGAATCGGAATAGCTTTCAGTTTCAAATTATATTTATGGATTTTTTAAGATATAGGTTGTCTTGTTAATTCGCTGATTTTAAGACTTCAACGTTGTAGCTGAAAAAATAATTCCAGATTCGTGTTCAGCTGCCGAACACTTTTGGAAATTAATTTTCAAGCAAAACTGTCACCCAAAAAAAAATTGCCCATTATGCACTATTTTTTTTTAAAAAACGCATAGATTACTTGAAAAATTTTTTTCGTATAGTTTTGTGCATCTGAAAAAATCGGGGAAATTACTTTCAGTTTCAAAATTATATTTATGGATTTTTAAGGAAATAAGGTTTCATTGTTAATTCGCGAAAAAAGACTTTAATCGTTTTGAAAAACTAATTCCAGTTCTGTTCAGCTGCCAACATTCTAGGAAATAATTTTTTAAGCAAATCTGTCACCCAAAAAAAAATTGCCGATTTGCATATTTTCTTAAATACCATAGATTTACTTTAAAAAATTTTTTCGTATAGTTTAGGTGCATTCTGAACAGGAATCTGGGAAAATTGCTTTTAGTTTTAAATTTTTTTTATGGGGTTTTTTAAGGAATATAAATATTTTTGTTAATTCGCTGAAAAGGGACTTTTAATGTTATAGCTGAAAACTATTCCCGATTCGGGTTTGCCTGCCCAAAAACTTTTAGAACTAATTTTTTAAGAAATCTGTCCCAAAAAAATTCCCATTATGCACTATTTTCTTAAAAATAAAAGCTAGATCTCTTGAAAATTTTTTCGTAAAGTTAGGGGGGCGAACAGGGAATCTGGAAAAATTGCTTTCAGTTTTAAATTTATTTATGGGTTTTTAAGAATATAAAATGTCATTGTTAATTTTGCGGGGAAAAAGGGACTTCTAATCGTTGTAGCTAAAACTAATTCCCGATTTGGTTTAGCCTGCCCAACACTTTAAACTAATTTTTAAACAAATCTGTCCCCAAAAAATTGCCATTTTGCACTATTTTTTAAATACCATAGATCTCTTGAAAATTTGTTCAATGTGTACGTGCTGCTAACCGAATCTGGAATTACTTTTTATTTCAAAATTTTAAATTTTTGGATTTTTTTTAAGGAATATAAGGTTGTCATTTTTAAATTGCTGAAAAAAGGGGCTTTAATCGTTGTAGCTAAAAAATAATTTCCCGATTCGGCCCCGCCAAAACTTTTAGGAACATTTTAACAAAAACTGTCACCCAAAAAAAAAATTGCCATTATGCACTATTTTCTTAAATACGCATAGATTCTTAAAATTTTGTTAATAGTTTAGTGCATGCTGAAACGAATCTGGAATTAACTTTGTTTCAAATTTTTTTATGGGTTTTTTAGAATATAAGGGATTCATTTGTTAATTGCTAAAAAAAAAGGGACTTTATCGTTGTAGCTAAAAAAAAATTCCAGATTCTTTTTACTGCCCGAACACTTTTTTTGGAACTATTTTTAAGCAAAATCTGTCACCCAAAAAATTTGCCAATTTTGCCCCTATTTTCTTTTAAAAACGCAAGACTAAATTTTAAATTTGTTCTAAAAAGGTTTCTGCTGCTGAAACGAAACGGAAATTAACTTTGTTTTTTAAAATTTTATTTTGGATTTTTTTTTTGGAATTAAGGTATGTCATTTTTAATTCGCTGAAATAGGGCTTCAATCGTTGAGCTAAAAATAATTTTCCCGATTGTGTTCGCTGCCCGAAATTAGGAAATATTTTCAAGCAATCTGCCCAAAAAAATATTGCCATTATGCACTATTTTTTAAATACGCATAGATTATTTTAAAAATTTTTTTTCCTAATAGGTTACTGATGTGAAACGATCTGGAATTGCTTTTAGTTTCAAATTATATTTTTGGATTTTTAAGGGAAATAAGGGTTTTCATTGTTAAAATTTGCTGAAATAATTACTTCTAATCGTTTAGCTTAAAATTTAAATTCCAAATTTGGTTCAGCCCGCCGAAATTCTAGAACTAATTTTTTAAGCAAAAACTGTCCACAAAAATATTGCCAAAAAATGCCCTATTTTTTAAATACCATAGATTTACTTGAAAATTTTTTCCTATGGTTTTCGTGAGGAAAAAACTGGAAAAGCTTTCATTTTAAATTATATTTTATGGATTTTTTAAGAATTTTGGTATGTCTTTTTTAATTCCCCGACTTTAAAAGACTTCTAAACTTGTACTGAAAAAAAATTCCAGATTCTGTTCAGCCTGCCCGAACACTTTTTGGGAATAATTTTCAAGCAAATCTGTCACCAAAAAATTGCCGATTTTTGCCTATTTTCTTAAAAACGCATAGATTACTTGAAAATTTGTTCGTATGTTTTGGGGCTCTGAAAACCGAATCTGGGAATTTTGCTTTTGTTTCCCAAAATTTATTTATGGATTTTTTAAAGGGAATATAAGGTATTCTTGTTAATTCGCTGAAAAAGACTTTAATCTTTGTAGCTGAAAACTAAATTCCCGATTGTGTTCAGCTGCCCAAAAATTCTAGGAATAATTTTCAAACAAACTGTCACCCAAAAAATATTGCCCCATTATCACTATTTTTTAAATACGCAAATTTTATTGGAAAATTTTGTTTTTGTAATATTTAGGTCTGCGAACGAATTGGTTTGCTTTCCGTTTCAAATTTTATTTTTGGATTTTTTAAAGGGAAAATTAAGTATTCATTTTAATTCCCGGGAAAAAAGGGATTTAATCTTTTAACTGAAAACTAATTTTTCCCGATTCGGTTTAGGGTGCCCCAAAAACTCTAGGAAAAATAATTTTCAAACAAAATTTTCCCAAAAATTTGCCCGTTATGCACTATTTTTTTTAAAACGCATAGATTACTTGAAATTTTTCGTAATAGTTTTCGTCGCTGAAACGAATTGGAATTTCTTTCCGTTTAAATTATATTTATGGATTTTTTGAGGGAATAAGTATGTCATTGTTAATTCTTTGAAATAGGGATTCTAATTTGTAGCTGAAAACTAATTCCAGATTCGGGTTCAGCGCCAACACCAGGGAAATTAAATTTTTAAAAATCTGTCCCAAAAAAAATTGCCATTATGCATATTTTCTTAAATACGCATAGATCTACTTGAAAAATTTTTTGTAAAAGTTTACGTAAGCTGAAAACGAAACTGGAAATTTCTTTTAGTTTCAAATTTATTATGGATTTTTTAAGGAATATAAGGTATGTCCCCTTTTTAATTCGCTAAAAGGGACTTCTAATCGTTGTAGCTGAAAACTAATTCCAGATTCTGTTCGCTCCCCAAAACTTCGACTAAATTTTTAAAATCTTCCCCAAAAAATTTGCCAAATTTTGCATTTTTCTTAAAAACGCATAACTACTTGAAATTTTTTTGTAATAGTTTACGTGGATGTGAAAAAGAATCTGGAATTTGCTTTCGTTTTAAATTATATTTTTGGATTTTTTTTTAAAGGGAAAAAAGGATTCATTTTTAATTCGCTGAAATAGGGCTTCTAACTTGTAGCGAAACTAATTCCCAAATTTGTGTTCCGGCTCCCGACCTTCAGGAAAAAATTTTCAAACAATCTGTCACCCAAATTTTTTTCCCAATTTTGCACATTTTTCTTAAATACCTGATCTACTTGAAAATGTTCGTTTGTTTCGTGATTGAACAGAATCTGGAATTCTTTTATTTTAAATTATATTTTGGTTTTTTTTTGGAAATTTAAAGGATGTCATTTTTATTCGCTGGGAAAAAGGGACCCTTTTCTTTTGCTGAAACTAATTCCCGATTCGTGTTCGCCTGCCCAACCTCTAGGGAACTAATTTTTCAAGCAAAT
>JACEEZ010005450.1:221400-231400 GCA_016584305.1 Chionoecetes opilio | reverse complement strand
AACACCCACCCACACACACACACACACACACACACACACACACACACACACACACACACACACACACTCTTAGGGGTACTCCGTAGTGTAAGGGTAGCACGCTCGGTTCACAACCGAGAAGTCCCGGGTTCGATCCCCGGGCGGAGCGGAAACAGATGGGCTGTTTCCTTAAAACCCGAGCCCCTGTCCACCCAGCAGTGAATGGGTACCGGGTGTTAGCCGGGGTTTGTGACCTGCTCTCCGGGGTGCTGGCTTCGGCCAAAACTAAGCACTAAGGATGAATAATAAAAATGTTGATATGGAGACGGGGTCATACGAGCGTTGCTCAGACCCTGTAAAATACAACTAGATGATGAATACAACTAGATGAATACAACTAAATGAATACACACACACACAATTATCCAAGAACTTTACACACAATAAAAAAAAAAGTAATGCAAAAGGTATAAAAAGCAAGGTAAGAAATTTTAAAAATCGAGTAAAATCATAACGTTCACAAATTTGTCCTCCGAACAGACATACAAATAGATTCGTATCGACAAAACACAAGGAGAAAAAAACCGTTCAGGCAAACCTACACACACACACACACACAAAATAAAATAATGTAAAAGGTCTAAAAATCAAGGTAAGAAAATGTAAAAATCGAGTCAAATCATAACGTTAAGAAAAAAAAATGTAAAGGGTGTCACATCAAGGTAAAAACAAATATCAAAATCGCTTCAAATCATAACGTTTAGAAAAAAAAATGTAAAGGGTGTCACATCAAGGTAAAAACAAATATCAAAATCGCTTCAAATCATAACGTTTAGAAGAAAAAAATGTAAAGGGTGTCACATCAAGGAAAAAACAAATATCAAAATCGCTTCAAATCATAACGTTTAGAAAAAAAAATGTAAAGGGTGTCACATCAAGGAAAAAACAAATATCAAAATCGCTTCAAATCATAACGTTTAGGCTCAGACACGCGGCGAGGGAGGTAAAAAGTTTGGTTAAGGGAGACAGAGAGACAGACAATCCTCCGCGGCCAACAGCCCTCAGAGACACACGTTGTCCCACACACAAAATCAATACGACCCCTTGTCTTGTCTACGCCGGATTTTCTTCGCCGAGAGAACCTAACCTTTAGCTTCTGTTCCCTTGACATGAATTTACCTGTCACTCAACACGTCCCTGATGCACCACGACACCTGTGATGGGTGATGGCCCTCCCAGGTGCTAATTAGGGAAGGTGGACCAATCAGGTGGGATGTGGGAGACGACGCGACGACAGGAATGAAGAGTGAGAGGAGACGACGACAAGAACGAAGAGTGTGAGGGGAGAAGACGACAAGAACGAAGAGTGTGAGGGGAGAAGACGACAAGAACGAAGAGTGTGAGGAGAGAAGACGACAAGAACGAAGAGTGTGAGGGGAGACGACGACAAGAACAAAGAGTATGAGAGGAGAAGACGACAAGAACGAAGAGTGTGAGGGGAGAGAAGACGACAAGAACGAAGAGTGTGAGGGGAGACGACGACAAGAACGAAGAGTGTGAGAGGAGACGACGATGATAACGAAGAGTATGAGAGGAGAAGACGACAAGAACGAAGAGTGTGAGGGGAGACGACGACAAAAACGAAGAGTATGAGGGGAGACGACGACAAGAACTACGAGTATGAGAATGAGGAGACGACAAGAACGAAGAGTGTGAGAATGAGAAGACGACGACGACAAGATGGATTATTAAGTGGATTCTTGCGCGATAAAAAATGATTTGTTATGTCAAGACTCACTTGTTTGAAACCCACAAGTAAGAGATGCAAGAGGCGAGAGAAAGCCGAAGGAAGGGAACGAACGCATGTCGCTTCAGAAACAGACCCAAAATTAAAATAAAAATAAAAATGGAGAAGAAAGAAATATTGCGGTGAGAAAACCAGACTATTTCCCTTTTTCCTTCGATCCATTGCCTTGACACACACACACACACACACACACACACACACACACACACACACACACACACACACACACACACACACACACACACACACACACACACACACACACACACACACACATATATACACACGGATTTAATTTAACCAAACTCTGGGAATCGCCTCAACTTAAGCCGGATATAATAACAGTACAAAGGTCACACAAGCGACTCCAAGACCTTCCCGATATAGCCATTACCTGATGCACACTCGGCGCCGCTCCCCTTCCCTCTCCTTTCCCTTCCCTTCCCTTCCCTTCCCTTCCCTTCCCTTCCCTTCCCTCCTCCTCCTCCTCCTCCTCCTCCTCCTCCTCCTCCAATTGAGTTATCTGATGGGCGAGAGGAAAGAGAGATTTCCTTGAACTCTGGTATTTTGTGGATTTCGCAGTATAAATAGACACTGAAAAATGACGTCGATAAATTGTAGAGCCAGAAGGACGAGGGTTTGCAGGAGTGACTTTGAGAGGAGGAGGAGGAGGAGGAGGAGGAGGAGGAGGAGGAGGGGACACAGTTTAAGACTTGTTAACATCAGGTGGACAGTGAAAGGTGTAGGCAGTTATGAGGAGGAGGATTACATAGGATTACATAGGAGTAACAGACACCAGGAGACCTATTGGTCCATAGCGAGGGTATCTGCTGAACTACATACTACTAACTATCAACTACTTGTAAGAAAACAGTTGGAAAAAGATACCATGTCCCTAAAGAGGATGGGAACATGGAAGTTCCATAGTGCAGAATGATAGGATATGAAAAATACTAACTACAACTACCACTACCACTACAACTAATCGATACGGGGGACTAGCTACGAATTCGCACTATCAATACCCATTTACTTTACAGTGTGCGTCAAGTCTGTTTTTGAATGTAGTTATTGTGTTGGCTCCGACAACATTTGCTGGTAACTTGTTCCATCGATCAACGACTCTAACATTGAAATAATTTTTACGGAGATCGGTGATGCAACGTTGACCGTTTAGTTTTAAACCATTATTTCTTGTTGTCACTTGAGTTGAAAGCTCGAATAGGTTCTCTTGATTAATGACATCAAAACCTTTTAGGATCTTAAAGGTTTCTATCAAGTCCCCACGGATTCTACGATCCTTTAAGGAAAACATATTAAGTTTTCGCAGTCTCTCTTCATAAGATGAATTTCGCAGAGATGGAATTTGTTTGGTTGCTCTTCTTTGCACTGATTCCAATTTGGCTTGATCTTTTACGAAACAGGGCGACCAGAATTGAACGGCATATTCCAAGTGCGGCCTAACCAAGGACGTGTATAATTGTGTCATTACTTTCGGCGTTTTATGTTCAAAGTTACGTTTAATAAAGCCCAACATCATATTTGCCTTTTTACTGGCAGCTAGGCAATGCGAAGGCGGAGGAGGAGGAGGAGGAGGAGGAAGAGGAGGAAGAGGAGGAGGAGGAGGAGGAGGAGGAGGAGGAGGAGGAGGAGGAGGAGAGGAAGAGGAGGAGGAGGAGGAGGAAGAGGAGGAGGAGGAGGGAAGAAGAGAGGGAAAGAGGAGAGCAGACAAACTTCCACAACATGGCAACCTTTGACTCTTCCCTTCTTTTACAGTGCCGAGAGAGAGAGAGAGAGAGAGAGAGAGAGAGAGAGAGAGAGAGAGAGAGAGAGAGAGAGAGAGAGAGAGAGAGAGAGAGAGAGAGAGAGAGAGAGAGCATGGGGACCGAGGGGAGAAAACTCAGCAATTACCCAGAAAAAATCCGAAATGATTACATAATTTAAGAAACCAGGAAAATCAACCCACAAAAAAATAAAAGAAACAAAAAGATAAAAAGGGTCGGCAGGGTGCAGCCTTTTTTTTCCCACGATCGTCTTGCAAAAGGTAAGTAAATAAAACCCCAACCCTAATTATTAAACGCCCTTCCATCCCCTCCCCTTCCTCCCCTCCCATTAAACCCCTCCCTCCTTCCCATCCACACCCCTCCCTCCTACCCACAACATTCCCTCCTTCTCACCTTCCCTTCCACCACACCCCTCTCTCCTTCCCTCCCACACCCCTCCATCCCCTCTCCTTCCTTTCCCCCCTGCTCCCCCTCTCTCTCCTTCCTATCCACCCCTTCCCCCTCCCCGTAAATCAAGCACAGCCTCACGTATCTGAAGGGATGAACACAGGTTACCACTGACTCCCACGACCTCCCGGAGAGTTATGGAAGCAGATAAAGGCAAGGACTGAGCGACGTGGCAAAGATAACATGTGTTTTTGTGAGCGTGATGATGGTGGTTCGAACATCCCCTCTCCCCCTCTCTCTCTCTCTCCTTCCCTCCAGGTATTTCGAGTAATTGGGTCAAGTTGCAGGAAGAAGGCAGGTTGGTGGGTAGTCAAATTTAGCCAGTGTAAGGTTTTTGCGTCAAGTAATTAAGTTTTAGTTTCGTGGTTTGTTTGCAGGTGGGGCTTTGGTAGACGCAGGCAGGTACGGTTTGAGATGGGGGTTGGAATGAAAGTCTGGCTAGATAATGTTTGTATAATGCAGGTGAGAGCATGCACAGTAAGATTAACTAACCCCTTCACGCCCAGATTTTTCTTTGTTATAAAAAAATTGTATGTTATCGAGCCATAAAATTGAGAAAAGTCACTTAATATACCAAATTAGTTAGTCGAGAAGGATACTAAACAGGTCATATCTATAAAATATTGCTTATATTCACAAAAAATTGTCTAATGGTACCCAAATTACAATGGAAATTACGTTCTGGGCTTCAAGGGGTTAAGCAATTTCTAACCATGCAAAGTTAAAATGATTCACTTGAGGGAAGGAAGATTATGTTAAGCGGTCACAGAGGTCAAATATAATTACATGAGAATATAAACAGGATTAAGTTACATCAAAGTCGGTTATTACTATGCTTGGCCTTGTAACACCCTCACCCAATAGAATGAAATGTGATAAAATGCAGAATAAAAAAAAAGTGTCTCAAAATGTACCGGACTCACACAGTAGCTAACGAGGACAAAGCGTTCTTTAATGACCTGACAAATGAGCAGTACAACAGGTGTCAACAGGTAATGAGTCCATGTGAAGACCCAAAACGTTTCCACTATTCATTACATTTAAAGCGCAAACAGTGGAGTGAAAAAGAGACATGAGTGACGACGCAGCACTCATGTCAAGTGTGTGTGTGTGTGTGTGTGTGTGTGTGTGTGTGTGTGTGTGTGTGTGTGTGTGTGTGTGTGTGTGTGTGTGTGTGTGTGTGTGTGTGTGTGTGTGTGTGTGTGTGTGTGTGTGTGTGTGTGTGTGTGTGTGTGTGTGTGTGTGTGTGTGTGTGTGTGTGTGTGTGTGTGTGTGTGTGTGTGTGTGTGTGTGTGTGTGTGTGTGTGTGTGTGTGTGTGTGTGTGTGTGTGTGTGCTTCACGTTGTCTCTTAACTACTTCCATGCCGCTAAGACAGATGGGTGAATGGTCAACTGCAACCGCTACCGTAGATAACACTATAGTCGCCAGGCACTTGCCACTACACTAATGTCGCCAGGCACAATATATTACGAATTCTAGCATCACTACAGACTTTTATGTGCCACTGAAGACATGTAGTGTGATGTACATAATATAAACTACTGTGCATGCCTCTTTAGTGGTACATAAAAGTCTGTAGTGATGCTGAAATTCATAGTACATTGTGCCTGGCGACATTAGTGCAGTGGCAAGTGACTGGCGACTATAGTGTTATCTACGGTAACCAGGACTCGAACCCGCGCCTGTTATGCCGGGGAGTTAGCAAAGACTCGTTATCATGACACCACCGCGTGAGAGCAACAAAGAAGACGCGGCTGTAGCTCTTATTCACCTTGCCATTGAATATCATACTCATCATCAACATCATTATCGTTGTCATAATTGCTAAATGATGGATTACATTACAAACTATATAAATAATCTCAAATACATGGACATAAATATGAATACATCAATGCATAATAAGTAAGTAATATGTATGCACGCGAGTATGCAAGATATGTAGAAATGTATAAGAACTCAAACATTATAATACACAAATAAAATAACACTCCTTTAAGCTCTAAAAGGCAGCAAGGTGTGTGCAAATGGGTGAAAATTGCGCAAACCCGTGCAGAACACACACCACTTTGCGGCAGGTATTTCACTCAATAGTTATTTGACAGTTCTTTTGAGTGGTCACTTTGTTTTCATTGAGCTGGACACTTTTGTTCTGCTTTTGATTAATCAGAAGCGACGCTGCATAGATTGTAAATACCTGTATGTATAAAATAATCATTCATTAGCTTTTATTTCCTTTAGTAATTAAGTTCATTCCCTCATGTCTGTATATTATAGGTTTTAATTAGGTTTATTAGAGAGCTTTAAAGAGAGGTTTGAGGTGCTTTAAAGGGAGGTTAGAAAGCTTTAAAGGGAGGCTAGATAAATTCATGGATGGGGATGAAAGGTGGATGTAGGTAGTGTTAGTAGTAGGTAGTAGTAACAGGAACTACCACGTGTAGGTCTCACGGCCTCTTGTAGCTTCCTTATTTTCTTATGTTCTTATGTTCTTATTATGTTTTTTTCATGTATGCCTTCGGGTGAAAATCAAATTATTATTATTGTTACTATTACTATTATTCTGATCATTACCACACACAGTAACTAAACTAAGTAACTAAACGCAACACAGTAAGTAACTAAGTAAGTAAGTAAACACAGTAAGTAACTAAATTGAGAAACTACAAACTCAATTCAGGTATTTCCTCCCTCTAGTAATCCTCCCAAACAGGTGTCTTGTCCCTCCCAAACAGGTGTCTTGCCTTGAGAAACACCTGTACGACCTTGAGAACAGGACACGATAAACACCTGTCTATTACCTGACCAGGGACACTACGACAAGGGTGACTCGGGACAGGTGTGTGGACAAGGTTAGCAGGTGTGTAGCAGGTGTGTCAGGAAGGTGGTGGTGGAAGTGAGGAGTGATAGATGGATAGATAGATAGATAGATAGAATGATGGAGTAATAGAATAGATAGATAGATAGATTGATAGATAGATAGATAGATAGTGATAGATTGGTGTATTAACAGGTGTAACAGATGCTAAAAGGTGCGTGCGTGGAGGCTTGACTCAGGAGGCCTGTCTGTATGTCTGCCTGCCTACCCTGCACGCAGCGTCACCAAGGGCTTTGCTTCCACAGGCACGCCCAAGCTATAACCACATATACGTACACACACACCAGGCACACATACGTACACACACACACGTACAGTCACAGTGGGAACAAAAGTCAAAGAAAGGGTTTAATTTGCACCATACGTGGAATAAAGAGAATCCACCTTGTTTATATTTGTGCCCATAAAAGGTTTTTCGCCAGGGAGAGTTGGTAACACTGACGGAGCCTCTACACCAACTGAGGCGAAGGAGGAACGGCCTAACGCACCTACCCCTCGCGACCCCATTTTAGGCTTTACGGTATAGGGCTGTAAGGGCGGGAATTGCCTGGCTATAATTTGGTGTTTGCGTTCATTTAGAGAGGCCGTTCAATCAGAGCGTGATAGTGAAAGTCCCTCTCTTCCTGTACTCCCCCCCCCCCCTCTCTCCCTCCCTTATTCCTCCTCTTCTTCCTTCCTTCCTTCCTTCCTTCTTTATTTCTCTAGGCTCAACTTTCATTTCTCTTTTTCTTTGTTTACTTCTGTATCTATGATCTCACTCGTTTTTTTTTTAATAATTGCTGCGTTTTCTCCCCTCGGTTCTCTCTCTCTCTCTCTCTCTCTCTCTCTCTCTCTCTCTCTCTCTCTCTCTCTCTCTCTCTCTCTCTCTCTCTCTTCATTTAACACTATTAAGAAAAAATTGCTACGAATTACAACGCAATTATCATGCTTTGTTTACACAGGCGAGTCAATCAAAAATATGTTCATTCTATTCGAATTAATATAAAGGGAGTGAATACTGTCGCAATATCGCATGAATATTTAACAAATCAATACATAAACAGCAGTAAGATAGGATGGAAATGACAAATTCGTCTTAGTATATTGGCATTTACTTCGCATAGTTGTCTGTCTGTTTTTCTGAAATCGAAGAAAGAGGCAAAAAAATTAAAATAGTCATGGTTTTAACTTTTTACTCCTCCTTTACACCTCCTTTCCCTTACCCCCCCCCCACACACACCACACACACACACACACAGCCACACACACACACAGAGTCACACACACACACACACAGCCACACACACACACACACGAGTCACCCACACACACACAGCCCCACACACACAACACACACACACACACCACACACACACACACACACACACTGCCCCCCCCCACACACACACACACATCACAGCACACCACACACACCACATCACACACACAGTCACACACACACACACACACACAGTCCCCCCCCACACAACAGCACACACACACACACACACACACACACACACACACACAGTCAAACACACACACACAGTCACACACACACACACACACACACACACACACACACACACACAGTCACACACACACACATCACACAACACACACACACACCACACCACACACACCCCTCGCCACACCTGTGTGTCATCAGTTCAGGTGTCAGTGTCATTGCCACCTTACCCCCTCCCCCTCCTCCCCCCTCCCCCCCCTCCCCCCAGCCTGTCTGAGCCAATCACCACACTCAAAATTGCCTTCCTCTTCCTCCTGGTGACGTCACAGCCTCCCTATCTGATCAAGGTGATGACGGTGGTGATGCCTGCCTGATATGTGCTGGTGGTGATGCAGGGTGAGTTTTAAATGGTGAGATGGTGAAATATGGTGATTGGTGATGCAATATGGTGATGAATGATGATGGTGATAATTGGTGGTGAAGAGTAATTGTGAGTGGTGGTGGTGGGTGATAAGTGATGAGTAATTGATGAGTGGTGGTGATTGGTGATGAGTGGTGATGATTGGTAGTGGTTAGTGATGAGTGGTGGTGATTGGTGATGATTGGTAGTGATTGGTGATGATTGGTAGTGGTGAGTGATGAGTGGTGGTGATTGGTGATTGGTAGTGGTGAGTGATGAGTGGTGGTGATTGGTGATTGGTAGTGGTGAGTGATGAGTGGTGGTGATTGGTGATGAGTGGTGGTAAGTGGTGAGTGGTGGTGAGTGGTGGTGATTGGTGATGATTGGTAGTGGTTAGTGATGAGTGGTGGTGATTGGTGATTGGTAGTGGTGAGTGATGAGTAGTGGTGATTGGTGATGATTGGTAGTGGTGAGTGATGAGTGGTGGTGATTGGTGATGAATGGTAGTGGTGAGTGATGAGTGGTGGTAAGTGGGTGATGAATGAAGGGTGACAATACTGTGATGATATAAAATGATAGGTATGCATATGTATGAATCTTTAAAGTGTCAGTGAACAATTGATAATTTCGAAACTTATATTACAGAGCAAATCTAGAAGAGAATAATTTCCAGCAGTAAAATATAACTTCAGAAAAAAAAACCTTATTTCCCTCAAATATTCATATCATTACTTCACGGATTTAATTAACAGACAAACGTTTTCCATCCCTTGAGAAACACTCATATTACAACTTTAAAATAACTGAAACAAACTCAATAAAAGTTAGAACTCGAGCCACTGTGTTAAGAAATACGAAACGAAGCAGAGGATATAATGTTCTCAGTAATCTCTTAAGTCTTACAAGTTTATAAAGAATTAATCCCAAAGGAGTGTTTTACAGCAACTTACGCTTAAACGCAATAAGAGAGATTTCTTACCTGAGATACCAAGAGTGTTGTAAAGAAAGGCGTCCACAAACACATGTTGACTCACCTGTAAAGATAAATACACCGTGGTGAATTCAGATAGGTTTTGATTTATAGTGTGTGTGTGTGTGTGTGTGTGTGTGTGTGTGTGTGTGTGTGTGTGTGTGTGTGTGTGTGTGTGTGTGTGTGTGTGTGTGTGTGTGTGTGTGTGTGTGTGTGTGTGTGTGTGTGAGTTTATTTATTGAAGGGATTCACCTTACCAACCTACACACAACCACACACACACATACACA
>JACEEZ010005450.1:188900-216400 GCA_016584305.1 Chionoecetes opilio | reverse complement strand
AAATTACAATGGAAATTACGTTCTGGGTCTCAAGGGGTTAGTTAATATGTATTTGAGTTCGTATTGAGTTTTTAGTATGTATTCTAAATTATTCTAGCCCGTAAAACGCCACATATAAAAAATATTAATGTGATTTTTGAGTTTGCAGTATATCATATAATTTATTCTTACCCATATAACGCCAAATGTAAAAAAATATATTGTGGTTTTTGATTTTTCAGTGTCATCTAAATCATTTTGACCCGTAAAACGCTACGTGTTAAAAATAGGATGTGATTTTTCAGTTTTCAGTATGTCATCTATATCATTCTGACCATACAACGCCAAACGTAAAAAGGAATACATTTTTTGAGTTTCCAGTATGTCATCTAAATAATTCTGACTTTTAAAACGCAAAATGTTAAAGCAAGTTCTATAATTTTTTAGTATTTAGTATGTAATCTAAATCATTCTGACTCATAAAACCCCATAATAAAAAATAAAAAATGTGATTTTTTAGTTTTTAGTGTGTCATCTAAGTCATTTTGACCCGTAAATTAATACGATATTGTATGTTCTATTTACATTAGTGATTCTTTCAAACAAAAAACAATGTCTTTTCTATATTTTTGTGAGTATAATATTTTCAACTGACGAGACCAATACAGCGATTCAATTCCTTATACAGGATCTCGTATATTGAAAATAGACCCTAATTTACACATCTCGTATCATCGGATTATCGTATACCGAATGCTCGTATAACGGGACCTCCCTGTATACTTTCATTACTAACAGAGGGAAAATATTGCTTCCTTGACTTATTGACATGGTGTTTTAAACCTATTGAATCTATGGTGTCAAAGTTATTTCTAAACCCATATTTATTTAACCTTTCCAATACATTTTTTCACCTCTAAGTGGGCTTTTTTGATACTTTTTTTCCCTTGGCCAGTCCTTTGTGATGTAAAAAAAAAAAATTTACTCATGCAGATTGGAGATAATTACCGTAATCATCAACTATTTACGCATTTAATTCCTTAGTCACTAGTCTTTCCTACTTCCGGGTGAGAAAACAAAGGATTGAACTATACCGGAAGTCGCGAGAATACCCGACTTTGCAACACAGCCACTTGCAACACCCGCCTTGCAACACACACAGGTAACTTGCATCTCAAACGTCCAAGAACACCCATCATAACGCTATTGGTTTTGTCTCAACTTGACCGAGGTAGCGGACACCCTCACCTCAACTGCACAACATTTTTATACGTATCAGAAAGTTTGGAAAGAAAAAAAAGAAAGACACGCAAGGAAAGCACCGGAAAAATACTTGTTAGGAGAAATCTTATACTCTCTCTCTCTCTCTCTCTCTCTCTCTCTCTCTCTCTCTCTCTCTCTCTCTCTCTCTCTCTCTCTCTCTCTCTCTCTCTCTCTCTCTCTCTCTCTCTCTCTCTATTAAAGGGCACAATAGCCGACCCTCTTTTTAATTTGCCTCACCGAAGAGATTTTTCTTATTAGGATAAAACTTCTTTTCGTTGAGTTACACGTTTCGTAGACAGTCGTCCACTTCTTGCTTGTTTGTCTGTTTGTTTCTTTGTTTACTAGTGTGTGTGTGTGTGTGTGTGTGTGTGTGTGTGTGTGTGTGTGTGTGTGTGTGTGTGTGTGTGTGTGTTGGTGCGTCCGTAAACCACATATACATGCACATAAAGAAAACACACACACACACACCACACACACACACACACACACACACACACACACACACACACACACACACACACACACACAGAGGGAGTGAGCTTCGCAGAGAGGATGGGGTGAGGGAGGAAGGAGAGGTCGCGATGGAAGGGAGGGAAGGAGGATGGGAAGGAGGGAGGTAGAGGGGGTATGAGGGTGACAGGGAGAAGGGAAGGGAAGGAGGGGAGGAAGAGGGGAGGAAGAGGGGAGGAGGGGCGGAGGAACCACCTACGTCCTCTCCCCTCTCTGGAAAATCATTGATCTCCACGGTACAATCCTCCTCCTCCTCCTCCTCCTCCTCCTGTTCTGCTCCCCCTTCCCCCAACAGGACCAGCCTTCTCTCTACCTATTATATTCTTTAAAGCTTAATTGAAGTATTGCTGTAATTCCCCCGATTACCTCTCAGTTTTAATTGTCTCTCACTTGCCTCCTTTCTTTGTCTTGCTCAAGGGGGACAAATGATCAAAAGCGAAGGAATAACTAGTGAAGGGAAACCATGTGAAAGGATGGTGAATGTATGGGTTAATTAATGAGAAAGCACACGCACGCACGCACATACAAATACACACACACACACACACACACACACACGCACGCACGCACAAATACACACACACACAAGGTACTTACAGTCGATACAAATTAGAAGTATAGTGAAAAGTATTATATTTTCCATTATATTCATGACTTTTTTCTATTCTCTCAAAAAAATAATGAGTTTTATAAATATTTTTTTTGCACAACATAGCAAAGAACATAACATTGAAGGTGATGACATACAGTAAACATCATTATTATTACTATTATTATTATTATTATTATTATTATTATTATTATTATTATTATTATACAGACAAAATATGATGAAAAAAACCATGTCAAGGAAAATTTAACTCAATAACATTAAGTTTATGAACAAAAATGGTGAAAATTAGGAAGAAGGAAACTAAAGTAAAGAAGAAAAAAATGCCATGGTTTTAGGTAAATATAAAAACTGCTTTGTGATTTTTTTTTAAATGTAACGTGGTGTAAATTAAAAGTATGCTAAATAATAATTAAATAGCACGCTCGGCTCACAACCAAGAAGTCCCGGGTTCGATCCCCGGGCGGAGCGAAGACAGACGGGCGGTCTTCTTAAAACCCGAGCCCCTGTCCACCCAGCAGTGAATGGGTACCGGGTGTCAGCCGGGGGTTTGTGACCCGCCTCCCGGGGTGATGGCTTCGGCCAACACTAACCAACTAACCCAGAAGATGAAGAACCTAGAAAAATTAAGTGGAGAGAGAGAGGTGGGAGATGGAGAGGAGGCATAGAGCAGTGCTCAGGGGGCCGTAAAATGACAGAAGAGATGAAAAACACAATAACAACAGAGCACTATTCACCAAAACTGGAGAACCTTAAGCAACCCGAAAAATGTAACGGTGAGGAGGAGGAGGGGAGGAGAGGGGGGATGAGGAGTAGTACCCAGATTTTGTTCCCTTCAGAAGACTGGGAGTGGGGGGGGAAGGAGGAAACAAGTACTTGCCTGAAAACTGAGAACCTTTAAAGACATGCACCAAAAATTAGGTATCTAGATGGTTGATGCGAACGAAATTTAACACCAAAATTGTACTCCAATCCAAACCAACTGTTTAGTAGTGACATAAATGTTCGGGGGGATAGAGGTAGCAGTACGAGAATAAATGTGATACTGATGAACATGAAATTTAGTATGAAATAAAATTTGTTTTGACAAAAAATAGAAGAACAAACATAAGTGTGAAATGTATTATTCAATAATGTTAGTATGTGACAATAAAGATATGTGACAATAAATGTATAATTGTGACCATAAATGTAGTTATGACAAAAATGTGTATGAGGACAATAAAGTAGAATAGTGACAATAAATGTTAGTAATGTGACAATAATGTTGTATGTGTGACAATAATGTTAGTCTATGTGACAATAAATGTTTATATTGTGACAATAAATGTAAGTGATGTGAAAATTTAAATGTTAGTCTAGTGACAATAATGTATATATTACAATAAAGTTAGTGGTGACAAACTGTTAGAAGTGACAATAAACGTTAGTCTAGGTGGACAATAAACTGTTGTCTTTGACAATAATGTTGTCCATCGTGCAATAAATGTGTAGTGGCAAAATGTTACGTTATGTGACATCATGTAGTATGTGACAAAATTAGTATAGTGAATAAATGTATATGTGACAATAAATGTTGATATGTGACATAATGTTGTATATGTGACAATAAATTTATCATTACAATAAATGTTAATATTGACAATAAAGTAGATATGGACAATAAAGTAGAAATGTGACAAAAGGTAGATATGTGACAAAAATGTTAGTATGTGACAAAATGTTAATATGTGACAGAGTAAGGAGGTTAGTATAGGACAATAAATGTAGTAGTGGACAATGAAATGGTTAGGGACATAAGTAGAGTATGTGGACAAGAAAGTAGATATGTGACAAGAATGTTAAATATGGGGAAATAAATGTTATATATGGACAATAAATTTAGATTCGTACAATAATGTAGATAGTGACGATAAATGTAGTATGTGACATAAATTTAGCTCCTGTGCAATAAATGTTAGTATATGTGACAATAATGGTAGATATGTGACAAAAGTTACTGGACAATAAAGTGATATGTAATGAAGTGACAATAAAATGTAGTATATGTGACAATAAATGTTAGTCACAGTGACAATAAATTAGAATATGTAGCACATAATGTTAGTATAGACAATAAATGTTAGTATGTGTGACAATAAATGTTAGTATATGTGACAATAAATGTTAGTCTATGTGACAATAAATGTTAGTCTATGTGACAATAAATGTTAGTATATGTGACAATAAATGTTAGTATATGTGACAATAAATGTTAGTCTATGTGACAATAAATGTTAGTATATGTGACAATAAATGTTAGTATATGTGACAATAAATGTTAGTATATGTGACAATAAATGTTAGTATATGTGACAATAAATGTTAGAATATGTGACAATAAATGTTAGTATATGTGACAATAAATGTTAGTATATGTGACAATAAATGTTAGTATATGTGACAATAAATGTTAGTATATGTGACAATAAATGTTAGTATATGTGACAATAAAAATAAGATTCTGGACATATTAAGAAGTAAGGAATAAAATCTGAAGTGTGTGTGTTGTGAGAGAGAGAGAGAGAGAGAGAGAGAGAGAGAGAGAGAGAGAGAGAGAGAGAGAGAGAGAGAGAGAGAGAGAGAGAGAGAGAGAGAGAGAGAGAGAGAGAGAGAGAGAGAGAGAGAGAGAGAGAGAAAGAGAGAGAGAGAGATACTATTGAGGAAAGAGTGTTATATACAAACAAATGATAAACGGTGAGATATGTAATAAATGAGATCACACAAACTGCATAAAGGTATGTAAGTAAATAAGATAAAGAATAGTTTACGATCAAATGTATAATAATGAGGGGAAAAAGATACTATAGATAAGAGAAAGACAAGGAATAGAGTTAAGAAGACATGTTCTCAGAAGGGATCGAAGAGAGGATGTGATACTACAGAGGGGAAAGGGGAAGAGGCAAGGGGAGTAAGGGGTAGATGGATGGTGGTGAGGGGAAGAGAGGAGGAGGTGCCACAGTGTTAAAAGGGCGAGATTAATAACTACTGGTGAGTGATATGAGGGGAGGTGAGGGGAAAGTGAGGGGAACTGGGTTGTTATTTTAGTGTGAGGGAAGGATGAGGGAGATGAGGAAGGTGAGGGAGTGAGGGTGAGATGACTGAGTAGAGGAAGTAACAGAGAGAAGAGAGAAGAAATAAGAGGAATAAGAAAAGAGAAGAGAGAAGAAGAAGAAGAAGAAGAAGAAGAAGAAAGAAGAAGAAAGTCCTTGAGATCTGAAGGAATAAAAATAAGAGACGAGACGAAAGAAATGAAGGAAGAGAAAGAAAGAGAATGACAGGAGTGAAAAGTTAAAATATAAATAAATAAACGAGATAATAACACAGAGCAAGAGAGAAAAAGAAGGAGAGAGAAGAGAGAGAGAAGAGAGGAGAGGAGAGCGAGAAGCGAGAGGAGAAGAGATGAGAGAGAGAGAGAGAGAGAGAAGAGAGAGAAGAGAAGGAGAGGAGGAAGTAAGTAAGAAAAAAGAATGAAGATATAAACAAGGAAGAAAAGGAAAAGATAGAATGGAAGAAACGAAGAACGCGAAGAATGAGAAGAATAAGGAAGGAAGGAGGAAGGAAGGAAGGAAAAGAAGGAAGGAAGGAAAAGGAAGGAAGGAAGGAAGGAAGGAAGGAAGGAAGGAAGGAAGGAAGGAAGGAAGGAAGGAAGGAAGGAAGGAAGGAAGGAAGGAAGGAAGGAAGGAAGGAAGGAAGGAAGGAAGGAAGGAAGGATGGAAGAGAGGAAGGAAGGAAGGAGAAGGAAGGAAGGAAGGAGGAAGGAAGGAAGGAAGGAAGGAAGGAAGGAAGAAGGAAGGAAGGAAGGAAGGAAGGATAGGAAGGAAGGAGGAAGGAAGGAAGGAAGGAAGGAAGGAAGGAAGGAAGGAAGGAAGAAGGGAGGGAGGAAAGAAGGAAGGAAGGAAGGAAAAAATAAAGAGTAGGAGAGAACGAAAATGTGAGCATGAGAAGATGGGGAGGGATGGGGATAGGGGATAAGGGGAAGGAGGGATGATAATGAGGGAGTGAGAGAGGAAGAGGGGAAGGGAGAGGGGAGAGAGAGAGGGGGGAGAAGCATTAAGGTGGAGAGACAGTGATGAGAGGATAAGGGCAAATATGTGAAGACTTAAGGAAGGAGAGAGAGAGAGAGAGAGAGAGAGAGAGAGAGAGAGAGAGAGAGAGAGAGAGAGAGAGAGAGAGAGAGAGAGAGAGAGAGAGAGAGAGAGAGAGAGAGAATCAATAAACCAAGACAAGGAATTAAAGAGAAAATACACAAAATAATAGAATAAGAGGCGAGACAAAGAAGAAGAGAGAAGTAAGAAAGAGATGTTAAGAGAGATAAAAGAGTAAAGAGAGAGAAAATTAAAGACCAAAAGGCAGAAGAGAAGATGCGAAGGAAGTAATAAGGGAAGAGAACACTGACTTGAAGGAACAGGAAGAATAAAAGAAGGAGAGAAGTGTGAAGGAAGGGAGAGAGAAAGAATAGAGAAAGAGATGGAGAAGGAGGAAGGAGGAAGGAGAAGGAGGAAGAAGAGGAGGTACAAGAGGAGTGAAAATGGAAGATGGAAACTGAAGGCATGTGAGGAAGAAAAGGAGGACGATGCGAGAGTAAAGAAGAAGAAGAAGAGGAGGAGGAGGAGGAGGGAGGAGGAGGAGGAGTGGAAGAAAAAGACGCCCTTGAGATAGAGAAGAGAAACAAAAGTGACGAAAGTAATGACCGATAAAGCGAAGGAGTGGCAAAAGAGAGGAGAAAAGATGAAAAAGCAAAGAGAGAGAGAGAGAGAGAGAGAGAGAGAGAGAGAGAGAGAGAGAAGGAGAGTGGCAGCCTTGACCTCTCAGTATATATAATTTAAAGAGTGGCAGAGTGAGGAACCCGCGATGCTCAGGCAGACAGACAGACAGACACAGAGGCATTGTGGTAGGTACTCGAACGGAGGAGGAGGAGGAGGAGGAGGAGGAGGAGGAGGAGGAGGAAGGAGGAGGAGGAGGAGGAGGATCATATCACAAAACACAAGAATATAAGTCTAGGAAAGAAAACAAAAACAAAAAAGATTGAAAAAAGACAGAGCCACACTTCATACTAATAATAACAATGATAATAATAATAACAATAATAATAATAATAGTGATGGTAACATAGGGAGCTCAAAGGGAGTATAGGGCAGAGTTAACGAGGCCCCCTAAGGGTAACATAATTAAGGGGTGACATCTCGCTGCCATTTATAGGGGTCCTCAGAGTTAAAAGAGGAAGGGGAGAATGGAGGAAAGAATGAAGGGAAAAAGATAGAGAAAAGAGGGGAAGGGCGTGGTATAAGGGGGAAAAGAAAGGCGTATAGTGGTGAGAAGAAAAGGAAAGAAAGGAAGGAAAGGAAAAGGAAAGGGAGGAAGGAAAAGGAAGGGATAGATAGATGATAAAATAAATAAACAAGAAGTGAAGAGGATGAAAATAGGAAAGGAAAGGAGTGAGAGGAAAATGAATAGGAAGGGATAGATAGATGATAAAGTAAATGAACAAGAAGTGGAGAGAATAAAGAGGAAAGGAAAGGAGTAATAAGAAGACAAAGAGGGGAAAAAGTATAGACAGAGATAGAAGCAAGAAGTCAAAGAAGATGGAAAAATAAATACAGGAAGAAGAATATCTCCATTTTTCTTCTTTCACATGGGTTCCTACGTCTGGGGGAGGAGGAGGAGGAGGAGGAGGAGGAGGAGGAGGAGGAGGAAGGGAGGAGAGGAAAGTGAGTAGGTAAGTAAATATTAATGGTTAATGGGAAAACTTTAGGCTGATGATGGACGTGAAGGAGGGAGGGAGGGGAAGGAGGAGGAGGAGGGAAGGAAGGAAGGAGGGAAGGAAGGAGGAGGAGGGAAGGAGGGAGGGAGGGAGGGAGGGAGGAAAGGAGGGAAGGAGGGAAGGAGGGAGGAAGGAGGGAGGGAGGAGGGAAGGAAGGAAGGAAGGAAGGAGGGAAGGAAGGAGGGAAGGATGGAGGGATGGAAGGAGGGATGGAAGGAGGGAGAAGGAGGGAGGGAGGAAGGAAGGAGGGAAGGAAGGAAGGAGGGAAGGAGGGAAGGAAGGAGGAACAGGCAGTTTATCAAAGGAGAAAACAATATATATAAAGTACTGTGGCTTTTCATATTTATATCTTCACTAATCAATTTTGCATTCCGTTTCAATCCTAATTACTTTCCTCTCATTAGTCAAGTATTTATTTTCTCTCTATCTCATTTTGTTACATATTCAGGCTGTTCCTCTCCTTAATTACCCTATCCTCCTATCCCCTATCCTCCTATCCTCCTGTCATCCAATTCGTTTCTCTCTCTAATGTTCTTTATTCCTCCAGTTAATCTCCTTTGATACATAACTTTCCTTTTCTCTTAGTCTCCTTCTTACCTAATCTACATACAGTTATCCTTTCTCTCCCTACCTCCCTTTCTTCACACACACACACACACACACACACACACACACAACACACACACACACACACACACACACACACACACACACACCTACCCATACACTCTTCTCCTATTGAAGAGTAACCCTTTCTTTCCAATAGCAACCCTTTCTTTCCAACCTTGTTCCGTAATTATGTGTTTGTGCTATTTACTCTCGTCCCCCCTTTCTATGTACCCCCCCCTATTCTTTAATAAACTTGTAACCTCCATCCCTGTAACACCCATCCCTTACCCCTGTCTCCCCTTCCCTTAAAAAATAGATAACATACCCCATCAAATTTACCTAGCATCCCATCCCCCATACCCCTTTATGCCAGGTAGTCCCATCCCCCCCCACCCCTTCACCTTGCCTCAAAACGTTCACACCTCTCCTTCCCCTCCCCCCCCACCCCCACCCCCCTAACAGTCCCACAGGAGGAGAGTAACAAGGCAATTCGCTCGTTCACGCTCTCACACATCCGCTAATTGTCCAAGGGAGAGGAAGAGAGAGAGAAATAGTGAGAGAAAGTGGATTGCGGATTCCGACTGAACTCAAAACCAAAATTTGTATACATAAAAGTAACAGGACACGAAAAAAAAGGTACTACATACTTATATACACAAAAAAATAAGGCTTTTTCGGTGAGCCTTAAATTGTTAGTTCCTTCGTTGTATTGATTTATTTATTTCTAGTTTCATTTCCGTCCAGTATTGCGTTTTTATCTGAATTTTTTTTCTTCTTTCTTTGTGTGTGGAAAAAAAAAATCATCTATTTCATCTTGAGTTCCTTCGCTGTATTGACCTATTTTTTTCATTTCCGTCCTATATTGCATTTTATCTTTAGTTTTTTTCTTTTGTGTGTGTAGCCTGTGTTAAAAAATTCATCTTTTTCACACTGGGTACCCATCCTATGCACTTCCCTTCACCGACCCTCCCCCCTCTCCCCTTCCCTTAACCGACCCCCACCCCTCCCCTTCCCTTCACCCACCCCCTCCCCTTCCCTTCCCTTCACCGGCACTCCCCCTCCCTTTCCCCCCTTCCCTGTCAACTGGATTCGAACCTGTGCAAGGCCGACCTGATTACTATGTTAATACGGCAGGTTCCTCTTCCCACGGTACGGGTACAACTCGGGTACGACTCACGTGCAGGGATGTGTGTGAGAGAGAGAGAGAGAGAGAGAGAGAGAGAGAGAGAGAGAAGAGAGAGAGAGAGAGAGAGGAGAGAGAGAGGAGAGAGAGAGAGAGAGAGAATGATCTAAATCGAAGAGCCATTATGAATGAAAATAAAATGTAAAAGACTCGATATGGACAGATGGAGAATGAGAGAGGAGGAGGAGGAGGAGGAGGAGGAGGAGGAGGAGGAGGAGGAGGAGGAGGAGGAGGAGGAGTGGAGGAGGTGGAGGAGGTGGAGGAGGAGGAGGTGGGAGGGAAGATGAGAGGGTGACGAAGGGGAACAAGAAGCTGAAGTACAGAGGGGCAGTTTTGGGAGGGCTGAAGAGAAGAAGGGAAGGAGGGAAGGAGGGAGGGAAGGAGGGGCGAAGAGGGATAAAATGTATGAGTGACTGAATGGCAATAATAGAGGGGAGAGATGCGTAAGACCTCCCCCCATTCCCTCTCTCTCCTCTCTCTCTCTCTCTCTCTCTCTCTCTCTCTCTCTCTCTCTCTCTCTCTCTCTCTCTCTCTCTCTCTCTCTCTCTCTCTCTCTCTCTCTCTCTCTCTCTCTCTCTGTATGGTGGTCACACGAAAAGAACACATAAATAGACTAACTTTATTTAGACATTGACTCACCTGAGAGAGAGAGGAGAGAGAGAGGAGAGAGAGAGAGGAGAGAGAGAGAGAGAGAGAGAGAGAGAGGGGGAGAAGAGGGGGGGGGGGGGGGGGGGGGGCTTCTACAGTAGTTATGCTCTTGCGGTGATTTAGCAAAGGGGAGTTTTTGAGATACCAAAATGAGGCTTTGTTCCTGAGGAGTTCACCCCATCCTCTCCTCCCTCAAAACTCTCCCTCTTTTATTTTTCCTCCCTTCCACTCTCCCCTCTCACCTCCCCTCACTTCTTCAGTCCCTCTCCTCTCTCCTCCCTCTCCCCTTCTGTCCCCTCTCCCTCCCCTCACACGGTCATCTCAACACTGCCCATATGTTCATGCATCTCGGTTCTCAATTTACCAAACCTCTGACTCATATTCTCTCTCTCTCTCTCTCTCTCTCTCTCTCTCTCTCTCTCTCTCTCTCTTCTCTCTCTCTCTCTGGTCATCATCCTTCTCCCTTTTATCATATTATCTCATCAATGTTTTGTTTCTTTTTCCTCCCCTCACATTTTCGCTACTTTTTCTCTTCTTTGTCATGCTACCTTTGTTACCCTCTCTCTCTCTCTCTCTCTCTCTCTCTCTCTCTCTCTCTCTCTCTCTCTCTCTCTCTCTCTCTCTCTCTCTCTCTCTCTCCTCTCTCTCTCTCCCCTCTTCTCTCTCTCTCCCCTCACTTCCACAACCAGCATCGTTTTCCTTTTTCCTCTTCCTCCCTTACTCTCCTCCTCCTCCCTCTTCTTCTTCCTCCTCCTCCCTCCTCCTCCTCCTCCTGTTACTACCACATACTCGGCGCGCCAAGCTGGTAACACTGGGCAACCCGCACTTATAAATGAGTCATCTCTTGTGTTACCAAGTCGAAAGGGTGAATGCTACTCTTCATGCTCTCCTCCCTCCGCTATCCCTCGCCTCTTTTATCCCCCTAGCGCCTCTCCCCCTCCCCCCAGCCTTCCCCTTCCCCCTTCTGCAGTAGCCAGGTGGTTGAGGAGAGAGGGAAGTGACTATAGAAGTGTGTGTGAAGTGTATGAGTGAGGTGAGATGCGTTTGAGTATAATTATTGTGGATTTTCATTAACGATAGATATGTTCTGTGTATTTTTGGGGTTATGTGTGTGTGTGTGTGTGAGAGAGAGAGAGAGAGAGAGAGAGAGAGAGAGAGAGAGAGAGAGAGAGAGAGAGAGAGAGAGAGAGAGAGAGAGGAGAGAGAGAGAGAGAGAGAGAGAGAGCGTAGGGTGACAAGAGGTAAAATGACAGAGAAAAAAGATGCAAAGATGGGAGAAGACAGAGAGAGAGAGAGAGAGAGAGAGAGAGAGAAGAGAGAGAGAGAGAGAGAGAGAGAGAGAGAGAGAGAGAGAGAGAGAGAGAGAGAGAGAGAGAGAGTGAGAGTAATAGCAAGACGAGGCTTTAACAGAGATGAAAGGAAAAACGTGGGGAAAAAAGACTGGTGAGAAATAATTTGGGAGAGTTGGAGGAAGAGAGTGCGCAAGAGGAAGAAAGGAAGGAGGGAAGGAGTGAGGAAGAAAGGAAGGAAAAGGAAGAAAGGAAGGAGGGTGAGGAAAGAGAAGGAAGGAAGGAAGGAAGGAAGGGAATGGGAGAGGTAATAGGGTATGGTTGAAATGGTGTTCAGAAATGTAGGTGGATATGTAAATTATGTAAAGAAAAAGAAAATAGAAGTTAGAGGTACTTTGAAAAAATAGAAACAAAAACTCAAAGACACAAATAAAAAAAATATATATATAAAAAAACTCAAAAAAAGGAAAAAAAAAATAATGAGATATATTGAAAAAAAAAATAGAAACAAATCATATTCAAACACAAAAATATTATAAAAACCTCAAAAAAAGGGGAAAAATGATGCAAAATATATATAAATTTATATAAAATTCGAAATACCACAAAAAACCCTGAAATTTCTGTAACAACCTCTAGAGACGATAGATAAAAGACCTTCCTGCCTTTCTTATTCGATGAGGGAGAGGGATGGAGAGGGAGGAGAGGGAGGGAGAGGGAGGGAGAGGGAGAGGGAGGGAAGGGAAGTGAGGGAAGTTGAGGTGATGGTCATGGACACAAACCGATATTACGACTATGTGAAATTAATTAAGCAAACATCCTTCCTCCTCAACTTCTTCGCCTCTCTCTCTCTCTCTCTCTCTCTCTCTCTCTCTCTCTCTCTCTCTCTCTCTCTCTCTCTCTCGTAGTCTTTTTTCCTTTCTTCCTTCCGCTGTCTCTTCCACTCATTATTCCACATATTTTCCCTTCTCTTCTCTTCCCTTTCCCTCTCTTTATTCCCTCTTCCATTCCTTACTCTCCCTTCTTCCCTCTCTTCCCACTGAATCCTTTAATTTTGCCCTCCCATCTCCCTAACATTACCCCTCCCTCCCTCCCTCCCTCACACTCTGCCACGCCGAAAAAAGTGGTTTGCCTTGGTTCTGGGTGATGAGGTTGGAGAGGTGAGGGGTGAGAGAGAGAGAGAGAGAGAGGAAGGGGGAGACGAAGGGGAGAGTGATGTGAAAGGGGAAGGAGGGAGAGGCAAGGAAAATAGATAAAGAGTGAGAGGCGCATGTAAAATTCATATAGATGTGTGTGTGTGTGGTGTGTGTGTGTGTGTTTATTCACCACAGTCTTCATCACGCGCTGGATCCGCGATCGCTATCACCCACCCGCTAGGGAGCTAAAGATCATAGAACCGATCTATGGACTCGGACTTCACACACCCCCATCTCCTTGCTCAAGGGGAACAGTAACTTCCCGCTTTTGTCAGTGAAAAAAAAACTTTAAAAGTTTTGCGACACCGTCTGTGGACGAGGAAATACCGCCTCAAGTACCGGTCTTGGCCTCGCTGGAGGAGACGTCCTCAGAATCTCAGGCTCTCGATTCGTCATTGACAGAGAGGACGAGCCCCAAACCCGCCCAGATCTCCGCCATGCCGTCATGGGGGGCGTCGCCCTCCTGAGAGCCCCAGATCCTAGTGACGGCTTCAACAGAGGAAGTTTCCCTCTCGCCTGCTCAACCTTCAAGACGGTTCTGGTCCTGCCTCGTCTTCCATTGTTGGAAGAGGAGGCGTCGCCTTGGCTTCTAGAGCGCCGGGGCCGCGCCAGGGAGCCCTGCAGGAGGGGGTCCTCAGGCCTTCCCTGGATAGACGCGGACACCTTCCCGCCGGTACTGCCTCTACTTGGGCTGGGCGGGGACCACCAACAAGAAGGTGGATCTGGTGGACTGGGGCGGCGAATGGCTTGTTTGGAAACACAACTTTGCTATGGACGATCTATGAGGTGTAAACCTTCGCGATGCGGCAGGGGGCGGGCGGCGTGCCTATCTTCAGAGAGGCGCTCACTGCGTTCATGACCTCCTGTTACTCCTGATGCTAGAAGACTTCCTGGAGTCCAGCCTGAAGAGTAAGCAAGTGTTGCAGGTGTTGCTGCAGCTCGGCTCAAGTAAGACTCATCATAGGAGAGGTGCGCGCCAGTTGCTGGTGCACCTCCACGTGAAGGAGAACAACGTGACAGTGCACCACGATGGGCCACACGGCTGTCCAGGTGCATGTTGCCGACGAGAGCCCCACCGCCCTCCCCGCCCAGCGGCTGCCACTCAGCTACCAGGTGGACCTAAACCAAATAAGTTGACAGTGCCACCAAGTGGCGCGACGCGGCCCCGTCACCTTCGCCGCCGAGGTGTACCCGCCGGGCCGCCCCACCACCAGGGTTGTGCCGCACTTGTAGCCACACCCACCCTTCCGCTGCCTTGATGACCACGCCGCCCTTCCAAATGCTCGCCGAGGACCCGCAAGCGACGCCCAAAAGACCCTGAAGAAGTCACCAACGTCCTGCACTATGTAAACCATTAAGCGTGCGCGCGCCCGCCATCCGCATGAAAACTGCTTATTTTAATTTGCAGGAAGCCAGAACCCCAGATGAACATGGACGCGATGACAGACACAGCAATAAGAGGAGGGGAAAAATGAAGAAAAAAAAGGAAGAGGAGGAGGAGGGGAACCTACACTTCCTGTATCTGGCAATCGTCTCCCTTTTTTGTGGTGTATTCCTTATTATCACGTCCTTGGGCCGCGCGGCGAGAGGCACACAAAAAGTCCTGGTCGCTCACACACACACACACACACACACACACACACACACACGTCACTATTTTTGATTACATAAAATCTACTCAAACACGCACATAACACCAAGACACGTATTAATGTGTACACGAGCCAACAAATATCATGTGTACGCGGGAAAATGTACACAAAAAGCACTCACATACACACGTACAAGACATTTAAACGCATACATGAACTCAAGGATAAATTCTAGACAAACACACACCAAAATAAAGATGACAAATAAAAAGCAAACATCCATAAACACAATTGGAATAAAAATATACATGAAAAAAATGTGTCACGTTAATAAAGAAAAAAAATGAAAAAAACACATTCCCCCTTTTTCTTTAAGCTTAGGGAGCAAGAAGAAGAAAGAAGTATTTCCAGAGCAAAATCTGCAGCAATTACGTTTCCATCTTTTAAT
The DNA here is from genome assembly GCA_016584305.1 of Chionoecetes opilio. Lineage (NCBI taxonomy): Eukaryota > Metazoa > Arthropoda > Malacostraca > Decapoda > Majidae > Chionoecetes > Chionoecetes opilio. Next base: position 201,270 of record JACEEZ010005450.1, on the reverse strand, counting down.
GAGTCTGGGTCACTGGGTAATTATGTCTCCAAGTAACAATTAATTTCACCCTTCATTAATCCCAAGACTCCGGTATTTCCTACACTCATTATAACTTCTTACCTACACAACGTTGCCTCAAGCTTACCTTTATTCTCTCTCTACTCTACTTAATAGCACGCGCAAGTCTCTCTTTTTCCCTCTCTATCTCTATCTATCTATTTATCTATCTATCTATCTATCTACTCAATAGCCCAACTTTACTCAATAGCCCAACTCTCTCTTCTCTCTCTCTCTTCTCGGTCTCATCTGCTCATCTCGTCATCTCTCTCCTCTCCTCTTTGAATCTCTCCCTCTCTCCTCCTCTCCTGCTTCTGCTCTCTCTCGCTCATCTCTCCTCCTCATCTCTCGTCTCTCTTGCTCTCTTCTCTGTGTACAAGGAGATGGACAGGTGAGATCATGGTAAGGTAAACAGTATTAATCTCATTGATGAATTGAGGATACAAAAAAATAAATAAATAATAGATGAATGAAGGGTTAATAGTCATTTTGATCGCATTTGCTTCTTTGTAGTTTGTGTACGAGAGAGCAACCGAAAAAAACAAGAGGAATGAAACCAAAAAACGTGAGAAGTGAGGTGAATCCAGAAAATAATCAAATGTGGTGAATAGGATCGAATATGGAGGTCCAATTAGTTAAGTCCAGATTTTGATCATTGATTCTTTGTTTGGTAGCTTCGTGTCTGGAGATTGATAAAAAGAAAAAGATAAAGAAGAGTGAGAGCAAGGAGAAGAGAGAGAGGAGAGAAGACTAGATAGAAGAGACGACCGAGAGAGAGAGAGAGAAGGAGAGCAGTAGTAGAGATAGAGAGAGAGAGTAGAGAGAGAGAAGAGAGATAGAGAGAGAAAGAAGATAGAAAGAGTAGGAGAGATAGAGAGAGAGATGAGAGAGAGAGTAGTGTGATGATGAGAAGAGAGAGATAGAGAGCGATGAGTGGAGAAAAAAAAAGGCCCGGTAGGGGTTTTTTCCCCCGCCCTCCCCCCCCCTTCCATAGGCGTTTGACATTTTGCATGTTTTTGAATTTAACCCTGAAGCGTTCCCCTACATCCCGTTTTTTTCCCTTTTTTTGCTGGTTTTACATAATGGGTGGAAAACATAAGGATGCCCCAAAACGATTCAACCCAATAATTGATCTTTCCCAAGGGCTGGGATCAATAAAAGGGAAAAAATTTGCAAGTTTAAAGGACAAACCCTTAGAACAGTCCCCAAATTTTGATCCCCCCGTTTTAAGGCTGGCGGAGAGGTGAATCCCCGCTCCCAAAAAAAAAACCCGGGGGAAGAAAAAAAAAACGTTTTTAAACCGAACCAGGAGGGGGTTAAGGCGACAGCTTGATGCCAATCCTACCCTTACAGCCAGAGAATGAAGGGGGAAAAATTTCCTTTATTTTTTGGTAATGTGTCGCTTGTACTGTACAGGAAACTTTAAAAACGTGCCCTTTGGCCAGGTGTTCCCGGGCGGGGAAAACCCACTGAAAAAATGACCCCCCAAAGGAAAAAAAGGGCTTCATTTTGCAAAGAAATACAGAGTTTTCCCCCTTGAAAGTGGCGGGTGTGCTGTGGGTGACAAAAGGCACATTTTGTGTGGTGGAGGGAGGACCGGGAAAAGTGTCCCTTTCGTCCCGGCTAAGACCCCACCGAGCCTCCCCTACACACGAAAGACCACAAAAAAAACCCCCCCCAGTTTAATTGTGTGGTGTTGCTTTACTTTTCATGGGATTGGGGAAATTAGGTTTTTTTCCCCAAAAAACAAAACGTTAACAAAAAATGGTGTATTTTTTTATCTTTTAAATGACCCCCTGGAGGCCTGCTTTGAAAAGGGCAAGGCCCCAGATTGTCCCAAAAAAAGGTGGAGCATCCTTTCCCCACAGGTCGAGATGTGAACAGTGGTTGATGACTGCAAAAATTGGGGAAAAGTGACTGGCCGGGAAATTTTCCCCCCATTTTATCACCCCTAGAAAATCTTGGGCCATCAATTTAAAAGGGAAACTCCGCCCCCCACGGAAAACTCTAAACTCCCCAAGTTGAAATGGAGCTCCGAAAATGTTGGGAAGAATTTTTGCCTGAGTTTCCTTTAAAATCTTGCTTGGGCAGTGTTTCCCCGTCGCCTTCAAAGGGTCATCAGAGGGAAAGGGTAAAGCCCAACCCAAAAATTTTAACTACAAGAGTAATTTTTGATATTTACATTTTTTTTGTTATAAACATGGTTGCGTAAAACGTGTTAAAAATTCACTTTTTGGAGGGCGCACGATTTTCCACGCCCCAAAAGATATATCTGTCTATTAAATTTCTCCCAAAGCCCCAAATTTAATTTAATAGCCCAACCCCTTCTCCCTCTCTCTCCCCTCTCTCTCTCTCTCTCTTTTCTCTTCTCTCTCTCTCTCTCCCCTCTTCTCTCTCTCTCTCTCTCTCTCCTCTCTCTTGTACAAGGGCGAGGACAGGGGGAAAATCTGGTGAGCTAAAAAGTTATTAATCTCATTGATGAATTGAGATAACAAAAAATATAAATAAATAAATAGATGAATGAATGAGGTTAATTAGTCAGTTTATCTTGATTATTTGCTTCTTTGTGTTTTTTTTGTGACGAGAGAGCAAGAAAAGAAAAGAGAATGAGAACCAAAACAAGTGAAAGAAGTGAGGTGAATCCAGAAAATAATCAAAATTGGTGAATAAATGAATGAATAGGAGGTCAATTAGTTAAGTCTATTTTGATCATTGACTTTTTGTTTGTAGCTTCGTGTATGAGAGATTGATAAAAAAAAGAAAAAGATAAAGAAGAGTGATAGAGAGAGAGAGAGAGAGAGAGAGAGAGAGAGAGAGAGAGAGAGAGAGAGAGAGAGAGAGAGAGAGAGAGAGAGAGAGAGAGAGAGAGAGAGAGAGAGATAGAGGTGCGTGGGAGAAAACTAAGTGCAAGAGAAAGACAAGAGGTGAGGTGCAATCCAGTTTCCCGCCCTTGTCCTTGCATTCCCTGGTCCCTGTCTTACGTGGAAAGGTCACAGGTCAAAGGTCTCCTCACGCTCCTCCAGGCACAAGTTTCTCACGCTCTCAAGGCTACAGGGCGCCAGTTGAAGGTCTCAGGGTCATGCGTCACAAGATTAACCCTTTGAGACCCAGATCTTTCCCTTGCTATACAAAATTGTCTGTTGTTAGCCATAAAATAACGAAAAGTAACTTAATATACCCAATTAGTTAGTGACAAGGATACTAAATAGGTCATAGCTATAAGATATTGCTTATATTAATTACAAATCGTCTAATGTTAGTCAAATTACAATGGAAATTACGTTCTGGGCCTCACAAGATTAACCCGTTGAGACCTAGAACGTAATATTCATTGTTATTTGAATACCATTAGACGATTTTAATAATATAAGCACCATTTTATACCTAATGACCTGTTTAGTATTCTTGTCCACTAGCTGATTTAGTATATTAAGCTATTTATCGTAATTTCATGGGTAACAACAGATGGTTTTATATAGCAAAGGAAAGATCTGGGCGTGAAAGGGTTGAGTTCGCAGGTTATATCTCCGATCCCTCCAGCCCTAAATTGACTCTCCCTGATAACTTACTCCAGCCAGCAAGTTATCATTGTCAGATAACTATGTCCGGCCTCATAGAGTAGATTCCTGGTCATTAATTAAGTTCCCAAGGTCGTAAGTTATGTTGTAGCAAGTTATAGTATGTCTCCTAAATCCATATGTTAATAATAATAACTTTGTATCTATGTCATATTCATATTTTCCTTGTGATTATTCCATTCACCAGATTATAACTATGTCTCAAGTTATGATTAAACGCAAAAGGTCATAGCAATCCCAAAATATAACAAAATTAAGTCATAATAAAAAGCACAATGAGGTCACAGTAATATCAAAACCTTAAAAAAAACTCTTAACACCCCGTAAAAAAATCATGGCACACTATTTCCCAACCCAAAATCTTACAAAAAAAAAAGTAACTTATAAGTACATTACAAGACCCTTTAATTGTGTCCAACCTAAAATAAACCTCCAATGACCTACAATAAACCTGAAATGACCTGAAATAACCTAAACTAACCGAAAATAACCAAAAAATAAACCTAAAATAAACCCTACTAAAATAATAGACCTAAAAACGGTTATTTTAGTAATACCTCATATAACCCCAAAAAAGCGAAAATAACCTAAAATCACACAGGTCACAATCACAAACCTAAAAAAAACTTTAAAACGCTTAAAAAAATTATGACAGAACCTAAAATCATACCATAATCAAACCAAGGCACATAGAAGTACCTAGAAATACCCCCGAAACCTTAAAACTCCCTAAAAATATCATTACATTCCATGGTAAATTTTCAGATGAACACCGAACTTCCTTTGGTGGAGGAAACTATTTTTTTCTGGTGAGTTTTGATGTGTTTAGAACCAGTAAAACGCCTTAATCGGCGAAGGACGAGCGAGCCCGTAGAAACCCACCGCACGTGCGCACGTGCGGTGGGTTTCGGGTGCGGCGTGCGAGTGCGGCGTGCGTGCGGCGGGAGAGTCACCCGGACTCGCGATAGCAAGGAAATTTGTCTGCTGTCATCTAAACTGCATTTACCTTTGCCTTTTTACGCTGAAACTGTAGGGATTGAATGGGCATCAGATGGTGAAGACCGCTTGTCAATCGGAAGCGGGATTCCAAAGATATCAGCTCCTGAAAAGCGTGATGGTCGGACGGGTCGGCCGCTTATCCCGGAAAAATCCGAGTGAGTGGGGCCTCACGAGCGCTTCGCCCTCGCTCGTAATTAATCTTCCAACCATTTCTGTCGCAAATCACATTTTTGTGATTTGCAACAAAAATGACAAAAAAACAAATTGAACCTAACCAAACCTATACCTAACCTAACCTAACTAACTAACCTTTACCTAACTAATAAAGAAATTTAAAAAAAAAAAAAAAAAAAAATTTGCGACAGAAACGGTTAGCAGATGAATTCAAAACGCATCAAAACTCCAGAAAAAAATAGTTTGAACACCTGAACACATGAACCCCTTACCCTAACTCCAAAATGAACCCTTAACACACAGGTAACCCCTCATAACCTCAGAAACCCAGGTAAGCAATCAATCTCAGGTGTGCGAGGGTGAGGACGTGTCATGACATAATTAAGAGAGGGAGTCACTTTAGCATTACAAGGGAGTTGGTGTTTATGCCGGCCAGTGTCCTCGGGCGATTATCATTTGGGTATTACATTTTGCCTGGAGGTAGATTACAGGGGTGGACGGGAGCGATGACGAAGGAACCATTAAAGGAAGCGAGCCAGAGGGAGACCGAGGCAGGAACAGTATTAGGAGAAGAAGATTAGGAGAGAGAGAGAGAGAGAGAGGAGAGGAAGAGAGGAGAGAGAGAGAGAGAGAGAGAGAGAGAGAGAGAGGAGAAAAGAGAGATAAGACAGAAAATAAGAGAGAGAAAGAGAGGAAGAACTAAGACCCAAGGGAATAAAGGAGAGAAAGGGGAGGATAGTAACAGAAATTGAAATAGAGGAAAGAGGGGAGAGAGAGAGAGAGAAGAGAAGAAGAGAGAAGAGAGAGAGAGAGAGAAGAGAGAAAAAGGAGAGAGAGGAGAGAGAGAGATGGGAGGAGGAAGAGAAAAGGAGTGAAGGAGGGGAAAAAGTTTAAAGCAGAATAAGTGAAAGGAGGAAGTAGGAAGTGAAGGGAGAAAAATGGGGAAAAAGAGTGAAGGGACAGGAATGAGAGAAGAGAGAGAGAGAGAGGAGAGAGAAGAGGAGAGAGAGAGAGAGGAGGAGAGAGAGAAAGGGGCGTGCAAACAGCTTTCCCCCCAAGACAATATTTTCTGCTTTTCTGTTTTTGTCTGTTTGGACGGGGATCATTCTAATTATTTCCTCATCCCCACGCTCCAGTTCTCTCTCTCTCTCTCTCTCCTCTCTCTCTCTCTCTCTCTCTTTTCTCCTCTTCTCTCTTCCTCTCCTCTTTTCCCCTTTTCTCTCTTTCTGTCACTATTTCTCTCCCTGCCATATCTTTCTCCCTATCCACATTGAGGTCGTTCTATTTTTTTTCGGGTTGGAGCTATTTCTCTGTCTTCCCAATTCTCTTCTCTCTCCTCTCCTCTCTCTCTCTCTCTTCTCTCCTCTCCTTCTCCTCTCTTTTCTCTTCTCTCTCTCTCTCCTCTCATTTTTTTACATGTTCTCTAGTCTGATCAGAAAGTTAGAGAATCTCAGGATATCCCTCTTGATTCTCCTCCTCCTCCTTCCTTCTCCCCCTTTGTAAAATTTCAATTCTTTCTCCTAAAATTAAATTAATATCCTTCTTTCTCTTATACTCTCTTCGTCCCTCTCTTTGTTTTTGAACATTTCCTTCGTCGTCATGTTCACCCTTTCTCTTTTTAATATCTCATTTCCTCTCAATTAAATATTTCATTCTCTATATTTTCCCTTTTTCTTCCTTCATCTTTCTCTTCATAGTTCTTCTCTTCTTCTTCTTATCTCTCATCTCTCTCTCTCCCCCTCTTACTGATTTTTTTCATTTAACTTTCTTGTGTGTGTGTTCTGTGTGGTGGGTGTGTTTGTGTGTGTGTGTGTGTGTGTGTGTGTGTGTGTTGTGTGGTGTGTGTGTGTGGGGTGGTGTGTGTCCAGGTTGCGGTTATGAAAATTAATAAAAAGACGGAAAGAGAAGAAAAAAAAGATACGTGGTAGACAGATAGACAGACAGGCTAAGAGGGGAGAGGGATGAAGAGTAAAGAAGAGAATGGATGGAAGGAGAAAAGGAGAAAAAATAAGGAACTAGATAAAGAGTAGAGATTTAAAAAAGGGAAAGAAAGGAAAAACGTGAGAAGAGGAAAGGAGGAAAAAAGGGGAAAAAGGGGGGAAAAAATTTAGGAAAATACAAGAGAGAGAGAGGGGAGAGGAGAAAGAGGAGAGATGGAAAAGACGAGAGAGGGGGAAAAGAGGGGGAGGGAGGTAAGGAAACAAGCCCCAAAAAATTAAAAAAAAGGGAGCAGGATGGAAGGGGGGGGAGGGAGGGAAGGAAGGAAGGGAAGGAAGATGTGCCCCCCCCCCCGTGTCTCCTCTCCCCCGTTCCCCCCTCCCTTTTGACAATTTCAAAATGCATAATCATTTCCCCCTTTGGTTTCAAAGGGCCATAAAGGTTTTTTCCCCTCTCCTCCTCTCTCTCTCTCTCTCTTCTCTCCTCTTCTTTTCCCTCTCTCTTTGGTTGCAAGTATGTATCACTTTTTTGTTTACTACAGATTTGGTTTGTGATTGGGGGAGAGAGAGGGAGAGAGAGGGGAAAAGTGGGGGAAAAGGAGAGCGGAAAGGGGAAGAGAGAGGAGAGGGAGAGGGAAGAGAGGGGGAAAAGAGAGAGAGAAAAAAAAAAGAAAAAAAATCAAAAACCCCCTGTTCTTGTCGTTAAAATTACCAAATAATTTTTAATCATTCATAACACAAACACACACACCCCTACACCCCGCCCCATGGTCAGGGCTTCCCCTTCTGGGGTAGGGCGGTTCGAAAACCTCGTGCCCCCCGGGGATTTTTTACCTTTACAAATTCCCGGGGGTTACTGTCCCCCTTGAGAAAGGGGGGGGGGGGGTGTGTTTTTGTGGGAGGGGGGGCCCGCATTGCCCAAAATCGGTAATAATGAGCCCCCAAGTCGCAAATGAGGGGGGTGAAAAAATGGCGGTCGCGGGGCCAGCTTTGCGGGGACAAGACCATGAAGTGGAAACACACACACACACACACACAACCAGGGAAATTTTCATAAACGTGCCCCAAAGGTGTTTATAAAATAACGTTTAAGAAAGGGGAGAGATAAATCAAAGGGGTCTGAAGACCTTTTATTAAAAAACCCCCATTTTTTAAAGCAAGGCTGGTAAATGACGACCCCTTGGGAAAAAATGATGATCACACAACAAAACACACACACCCCACACAAACAAACACAAGACACAACACACACGAGATAAAACAGATAATCACCCCCATTTAATACTTAAATCATTAAAAAAAAGCAATATTTTTAAAACCCCCCCTTTTCCTTTTCTCTTCTCCCCTCTCTCTTTTATTTTTTCTCTCTTCCTCTCTCTCTCTCCTTTTCTCCCCTCTGCACCCCCTGCCTTCCAAAAACCCCCTCTCCTTCCTACAGGCCAGGCCCCCACCAAACACCCCACACCCCACACCACCCGCCCGTCCCCCCTTCCTCCCCCCCACCCCTTTGGGGGACAATAGGGGCAAGGTGAAGCCCCAAACCTAGATTTTCTGGGGGTAAAAACTTTAGGGATCCCGCCCCGAGCTAACAAGGGCCCCCCTTTCTCCCCCCCTCCTTTCCTCCTCCTCCCCCTTCCTCCTCCCTCCTTTCCCCCCTTTCCTTCCCCCCTACCCCCTCCCCCCCTTTCCCCCTTCCCCCCTTCCCCTTTTTCCCCTTCCTCTTCCTCTTTTCCCCCTCCCCCATCCCTTCCCCCTCCTCCTCCCAAAACACTAAACCCATTTTCCTCACTGGGGTTTTTTGGCTCGGTTTATCACGCTTCCCCGCATTTTACAAACATTTTTGCCTCAATAGAAATGTATAATAGAATGTCCAAAAGGGGGAAAGGGGTTTGAGGGGGGAAGAAAAAAGGGGGTGATGCTTAATTGGGTCTTTAAATTTCATAGAGTTCTCGTATCTTTTTTTTCTTGTGATTTATTCAAGAGAGATTTGATGCTTATTTGTATTAGATGTTACTGATGACTACCTGTATCTCCCCACCTTACATGTATTAATTAAAGAAGACCCCCTATATCATCCTTCCCTTCTATAATTTCAAGGTTAGGCTACATGGTGATAAATAGGTAGCATCGTATAAGTAATAAAAAAAAAATAACTCGAGTAATGACAAAAGAAAAAAAAGTTAGATTACTACAAAGTTACAAAACCATTTTCTTCTCGTAATCTTCGTCTTTTCTTAATCCAACCATGTTTTCCACCCGTTGCTTTCCCTTCTTTCCTCCCCTACCCTCTTGTCCTCTCACCCTCCCTTCCCTTTCCTCTCACCCTCCCTTCCCTTTCCTCTCACCCTCCCTTTCCTCCCCTTCCCTCCTGTCCTGTCACCCTCCCTTCCCCTTCCTCTCACCCTCCCTTCCCTTTCCTCTCACCCTCCCTTTCCTCCTCTCTCCCTCCCTCCTTGGTCCTCTCCAGCGAGTGCCGCATCGGGTCTGGTTAGCAACTTGTCGGGTTCTCTAATCAATAACTATAGATAGACACGCCAGTTTCTCTTCTCGCTACCCGCCCCCCGCGTCACACACACACACATACACACACACACAAGCAGGCTCGTGCCTTTTGCCGTGGCAGGAAGCAATCATAATCAGATCACACGAGATTATCTAAGATCGATGGTGGCGACTATCAGGAGAGGAGGAGTAACAGGATAGTGTATATAGCTCGATCAACCCCCCCTCTCTCTGTCTCTCTCTCTCTCTTGCTCGACCGTCACCCCTTTCCTCTCCCTCCCTCACCCCTTCACCCACCACCATCACCACCACTCCTTTCTTCTCCCCTCGCACCCTCACCTCCTATAGTCCAACAAGTATCTCCCGCTTCCCTTCCATATCTCTTTTTTTCTCTGTCTCTTTCCCCCCCTTTACTTGATCTCGTCCCCATTTACCTTTGCGATTCTCTCCTTCACTCGTTTCCAAACAATGAAAAAAGGTGAAACAAACCACTTCGGGAGGATAAAAAACACACAGATTGAAAGTCAGATAGGCACGCCTCCAACTCTCTCTCTCTCTCTCTCTCTCTTTTCTCTCTCTCCTCTCTCTCTCTCTCTCTCTCTCTCTCTCTCTTCTCTCTCCTCTCTCTCTCACAACACAAATCACAGTGACGATGCATGAGTAAATTAAGGAAACTTATTTACCCCTTGAGGCCCATAACGTAATTTCCATTGTAATTTGGGTACCATTAGATCATTTGAATTAGACGATGAATAACAGCAATATTTTATAGATATGACCTGTTTAGTATCCTTGTTCACTAACTAATTTGGTATATTCAGTTACTTCTCGTACTTTTTATGGTTAACAACATACCATTTTTTATAGCAAAGGAAAAATCTGGGTGTGAAGGGGTTAAGACACTAAAAAAATGCGCTACAGAACGCCATACTGAACAGATAGACAGATATAACTTCGATTTTATAAACTAAGTATTGTAAAACTTATAACAACAGAATAAACAAGCGATAAAAAAATATATATACAGGTCCCAATAAAATATCTATAAAAGGGGACCGCATAAATAAAAAAGAAAACGAGCCCTAATGGCGGAGCAAATAAAGTCAATAGAGATTAATTAAAACACGATCTGGCGCGCGTAATAAACTTCCTAAGCTCGTTTGTAGTACTTGTCTCCTCTACCCACCAGTCAAGTGTCTTTATCGTCCCTTATTTTCTTTGACACAATAGAAGAGTAACTGTACATACATGGGCGGTGGAAAGGTGTCAGCAGGCCGCGAGGTACAACTACTACACGGACATCCCGCAGCGACGACCGATAGAATCTAATGAAAAAAATAATAAGATTGTTAAAAAAGCGACAGAGGAGACATTTCACCCCACACACACGGCCGTCGAGGCAAGTTCCGGCGGCGTCTGAGAGAGGTGCTCACTATCGGCTATCACGGTGACGCGCCCTACCTGTAATTAACCCCTTTGAAGCCAAGTAAGAGCAGGTAGAGCCCGTTTAAAGCCTCTAGTGGCGTTGGGAAGAGAACCTTATCGCGCCTCCAGACTAGCGGCGTCTGGCAACTCTTCGGTCTGTCAACTAACTCACACGTGGTGCCCAAAGTGCGGGATAGAAGGGCGTAAGTGCGGGCCTGGCTGTGTATTGTGGGTGCGTGGGGGTGTTGTGGGGGGGGTGAGGGGGTGCTGGGGGGAGGTAAAGGGGCGCTTGCCTGCAGTCACCCCACGGTAAATAGACCGTGAGAAAATTTGTTCTTCTGTGTGATGCAAACAAGGGAGGCTGAGCAGCGGTGTGTGTGGACTGTGTGTGTGTTGTGTGTGTGGTGTGTGGAAGAAGCGCGCGTGGCCATCATCACTACCTCCCTCCCTTTTTCCCTCCACACAGCAGGCGAACAGAACACCCTCTCTCTCTCTCTCTTTTTTCTTTCTCTCTCTGGAACAGTTTTACTCTGTAGCATTTCCTTCCTTCCTTCCGTCAGTCAGTCAGTCAGTCAGAGAGAGAGAGAGAGAGAGAGAGAGAGAGAGAGAGAGAGAGAGAGAGAGAGAGAGAGAGAGAGAGAGAGAGAGAGAGAGAGAGAGACGCTCAAACCAAAATAAGTCTCCTCACAAACCATGACTATTTTTTCCCCCATCAATTGCCTTGCTTCAACCCTTTCCCCTTTCCTTCCCTCCCTCCCTCCCTCCTTCCCTCCCTCCTTCCCTCCCTCCTCCTTCCCTCCTTCCCTCCCTTCAAGTAATCCCCCCGCAGTGGACATCAGGTAAATCCCCTTCATAAATACACCCTAAAGAGGATCAATTAGTGATATGGATGCGGAATCTTATATCTTAATTATAATCACAGATCCCCTTTTTTATTCCCTTAGAGAGCGTCACCCGCTATTAGCAAGTGTTCGGAGTCTTAACATGCGATGCGATTCCTAACCCTCCTCCCTCCCTCGCTCGCCCCTTCTCTCCTTTTCCCTCCCTTTCCATTTCATGACCCGCCTCTTCCTGCTAATTCATCTCCTTTTCCATCCTCTTCCTCCTAATTCATCTCCTCCTCCTCCTTTCTGTCACCCTAGAAAATCATCAACTCCTCTGTCCCACTCTCTCCCCTCCTCCCTCTCTCTCTCTCCTTTCCCCCCACTTAGCCTTGCCCTTCTCGCCCTCTCCCCCACCGAGCGGACAGGAACTCGACGCCGCATCGTGTTGACAGAGGAAGGGCGAGGAAGGGAAATCATAACCTTGCTTGCCTCCCTCCCTTCCCCTCCCACCCAGGCACCCACTGAAACTCCCTTCCCTTCCCTTTCCTTCCCGCCACCCTCACTGACACTCCTCTCTCTTCCCTTCCCATCTCCACACATCTCTCTCTCTCTCTCTTCCTCTCTCTCCCTCTCTCTCTCTCTCTCTCTCTCTCTCTCTCCTCCACTCCCTAACCAAGCAACCACACTTGGATCTGAAGGTCTCTTTGTAAACACACCGGCAGTTTGACTCTCAACACACACACGCACACACAACACACACACACACACACACACACATAACACACACGCACACACAGGAGACAATCAATCATCATGAATCACCTACCAATCTGTTAGTGAGATGGAGCTAAGTGACCAATCCGACTCATAATTAAGCTTTAATGAGAAAAAT
>JACEEZ010005450.1:173900-178900 GCA_016584305.1 Chionoecetes opilio | reverse complement strand
TTTACTCCTTTCACTCTAACTGTATCCTCTATTTACTCTTTTCACGCACAGTGGAACGGATTGATTGACTGTCTGACTCTATATATCGTAGATGACTATAACACGTGAAATAATGACTAGGCCCCTACCAATCGTTGAACTGTTATCATTAAAAACATAAAGAAATAAGGAAGCTACAAGAGGCCGTGAGACCTACAGGAGATAGTTCCTGTTACTTAATACTACCTACATCCTCCTTTTATCCCCATCCATGAATTTCTCTAGCCTCCTTTTAACCCTTTATAGCTTCCTAATGACTCCGCACTAACTACCTGTACTGAGTCCATTCCAATCATTTACCACCCTATTTGTGAACCAGTTCTTCCCTATTTCTTTTTTAAATCGACGCTTTTCCAGCTTGAATCCATTACTTTTTGTTCTACCCTGGTTACTAGCCGTAAGACTATTCCTACCTCCACATTTAGAACATAAGAACATAAGAAAGTAAGGAAGCTACAAGAGGCCGGACCTACACGAGGTAGTTCCTGTTACTTAACTCTACCTATATCCACCTCTCTTCCCCATCCATGAATTTATCCAGACTCCTTTTAAAGATCCCAATAGACTCCGCATTGACCACCTGACGACTTAGTCCATTCCAATCATTCACCACCCTATTTATGAACCAGTTTCTTCCAATTTCCTTTTTAAATCTACGCTTTTACAGTAACATTTCCATCAACAATTTCACTACACACTAGCCATTACCACACCAACTCCACTTGTCTACCCCCTACCCACACCTATTTCCACCAGTGCCACATCCCCAAAACGGTTAACAAGCCACACTAACTGTCTTCTTAATAACCTATTCCGCACCTTTTAACATTAACAGGTTGAGTTCTTAAGGACACAATACGTCACCGTTACGTCACCGTTACCTCTCCGCCACTACCACTATTACTCCTATCACCGTCAAGGCCATTAGTGTGTGTTGTGTGTGTGTGTGTGTAGGTGACCTCAGGTAATGCAGGTAGAATGGAGGTGAAGGCTTTCGTCTATACTTCCGGAATCATAGTGGATGGAGGAGGAGGAGGAGGAGGAGGAGGAGGAGGGAGAAGGGGATGACCTCAGAGTTGCCACCACCACCACCACCACCACCACTAAATCAACACTTACCCTTTCGTCCATTATTTACGTTTCTATTAAGTTCCTTCCCTGTTTCCTCCTTAAATTTCCCGTGTTTCCTAATCCCTTTAATTTTCCATTTTATTTTAATGGGCATCTCTCTCTCTTCATCTCTCTCTCTCTCTCTCTCTCCTCTCTCTCTCTCCTCTCTCTCTCTCTCCTCTCTTCTCTCTCTCTCTCCTCTCTCCTCTTCTCTCTTTCTCTCCCTCCTCTTCTCCTCTCTCTCTCTTCAATCTCTCTTGTCCTTCCTCCTCTTCATCTTCTCCTTCTCTTCTTACCCTTTTTTTGATACCCTCTTCTTCCTCCTCCTCTTCTTACCTAACATGTTCTCTCCTCCTCCAATCCCTTTACCCTCCCCTTCACCTCACTCCTTTCCTTCTTCCTCTCTCCTCTCTCCTATCCTCCTCCTACCACCACCCCACCACCTTCTCCTCCTCCTCTCCTCCTCCTCACCCCCTCCTCTCCTCCACCTTCTCCTCCATCCCCTTCTCCTCTCTTCCCTCCTGCCTCCCCTTGTCTTTCATCTCTTCCTCCTCCCTCCATGACCACGGCTACACTTCCTTCCTGTATCCGGAAAGGGAAAAAAATTGCAAGGATTTCCGGTATTAAAGCTCCGCCCATATTCGTAGTGGTAGTGGTGGTGGTGGTAGAAGAAGTGGTTAAGTGGTGGTAGTAGTAGTAGTAGTAGTAGTAGTAGTAGTAGCAGTAGTAGCAGTAGTAGTAGCAGCAGCAGTAGTAGTAGTAGTAGTAGTAGTAGTAGTAGTAGTTCCACATGTTATAGTCGTGGCAGCAGAAGAAAACAGGAGGAGGAGGAGGAGTAGAGGAGGAGGAGGAGGAGGAGGAGGAGGAGGAGGAGGAGGAGGAGGAGGAGGAGGAGGAGGAGGAGGAGGAGAGTCTGTGACGAAGATTATCATATCAATCAACATACACAGAAAGAGAAATCAAGCTGATTATAAAGAAGAAAAAAAGTGTCAAAAACAAAAATAAGATGAAGAAAAAGAAAAAGAATAAGTAAGAGAAGAGGACAATGAAAATAAGTATAAGAACATGACTGTCAAACAATGAATGAAGAAGGTAAAAGGGATGAATTTAAGATGAAGGAAGGAAGGAAAAAAAACGAAAGACATGTAGGTGGTGCTAAGAGAAAGTGACCACCACCACCACCGCCGCAACCACCATCACCACCGCAACCACCATCACCACCGCACCCACCACCACCACCATCAGTATAACCGTTGCCCCACTAACCACACGACCACTATAGGAGAACGAGGAACAGAAGGACAGGATACGACAATATGTGATTAAATACTCGGAACTTATCTGGACAAAATGCAGGAGTCAAAATTTTGAACACTTCCTGCCTTAACTTCTCTGCCTTTTAACCCCTTGAGACCCAGAACGTAATTTTCATTTTAATTTGGATACCATTAGACGATTTTTAGTGAATATAAGCAATTATTGTATAGCTAAGACCTGTTTAGTATCCTCGTCGACTAACTAATTTGGTGTATTCAGTGACTTTTCGTAATTTTATGGCTAACAACAGACATTTTTTTATAGCAAAGGAAAGATCTGGGCGTGAAGGGGTTAAGCCAATTGTATGATTAATAACTGTTTGAATATAAAAACATAAAAAAACTAGGTTATGTATGATTCAAATTGCCACCACGCCAGAAAGAACTCAAGCAGCAAAGAGTGGGGCTCGAAGGTAGGGTCGCTGCACGGGAAGTCAAGCCTCTACCACTTAGCCACACTAACGAACAAGAAGAGATGATTAAAGGAAACCATTGAGACAGACTTTGCAAGGACTTAGTTTATAAGGACTCAGATTGATTACTGATTGATGAGAGAGAGAGAGAGAGAGAGAGAGAGAGAGAAGAGAGAGAGAGAGAGAGAGAGAGAGAGAGAGACGACTCACAACCCAGGCAAAGTGAGAGAGTGGGGGACTGACTGGTTGAGGATGAAAAAAGTAGAGAGAGAGAGAGAGAGAAGAGGGAGCCACTGGGAGAGCGTCGGTGCTCCCACGGATCCTATTTCGTGGTTGATAATCATATTTTGGGGCACTAATAATACGCGAAGGTGCTAGAGAGAGAGAGAGAGAGAGAGAGAGAGAGAGAGAGAGAGAGAGAGAGAGAGATGAGCACACACACACAACTGCACCATGTTGCATTATATTCTAAGTATTCATATTGCTTAAGATAACCTTTTCAATACCCTTGAGAATCAAAACTGTTGACGAGAGAGGAGAGAAGAGAGGAGAGAGAGAGAGAGAGAGAGAGAGAGAGAGAGAGAAAGAGAGAGCTGGAGCCCCCGCCAAACTCCTCAGATGTCCAACTCCTGTCCGCCACGGACGAGCTACTCAGCTCTCCTCCTCCTCCTCCTCCTCCTCCTGCTGCTGTCACGGCCCTAGATCCTTCCTCTTATTTCCTTTGTCCTACGCAGCCCAAGATTCTCAGTGGGGGTTACAATCTCTCTCTCTCTCTCTCTCTCTCTCTCTCTCTCTCTCTCTCTCTCTCATACACATGCAAGGTAAGACCCATGAATGATTTGTCTATTAATTATATAAAGAGCATCCAGGAGAGAGAGTAGAGAGAGAGGGAAGAAGAGAGAGAGAGGAGAGAGAGATGAGAGAAGAGAGAGAGAGAGAAGAGAGAGGAGTAGAGAGAGAGAGAGAGAGAGAGAGATGAGAGAGAAGAGAGAGAGAGAGAGAGAAGAGAGGAGAGAGTAGAGGAGAGAGAGAGAGAGAGAAGAGAGAGAGGAGAGAGAGAGAGAGAGAGAGAGAGAGAGAGAGAGAGAGAGAGAGTTAAATAAGACACCCGCTCACAAAGTAAACAGTGCAGACATAAGCAAAACAGGAAAAGAAAGTGAAATAAGGCAACAATGAGAGAAGGAAGAGTAATAATAATGGTAATGGTGACCTACTTGTGTTGAAGCGGCCTTGTGGGGAGGAGGGGGAGGAGGAGGAGGAGGAGTAGGGGGAGGGGGAGGAGGAGGATGGAGAGGAGCAGGGGTGGCGGAGAGGGAGACCTTAGCAGCAGCAGCAGTAATAATGATAGTGGTAGTGATAGTGATGGTGGTGGTGTTTGACTATTGATAAAACTAAACAGATAAGAACAATCAGATAAGAATACGACGTTTTGCCATTGCCAGGACGACCACGCCAGGAGTAGGTCAGCCCAATGTCCCTTTCAATTCAAGCCTCCTCGTCCCTTTAAATAGTGGTCGTCCTTGGTTGTTTATCCTTCGGGTCATCTCACCGTCACCTTCACCGTCATGTCATTGTCACTGGTAAATTATTGTGTCCTCTTGTTTTCGTTCGCTCCTTTCTCTCTACCTTTCACACTTCTCCTTCTTCTTCTCTCTTCTTCTTCCTCTCTCTCCTCCTTCTCCCCCTCTCTTCTTCTTCTTCCTCCTGCTTCCCCTTTCTCTCTCCCTCTCTCTCTCGTCTTCCCTCCTCTTCCCTCCTCTCCTCCTCCTTCTTCTCCTCTCTCTCTCCTCCTCTCTCTTCTCTCCTCCTCTTCTCCTCTTCCTCTCTCTCACTCTCCTCTCTCTCTCTCTCTCTCTCTCTCTCTCTCTCTCGTCTCTCTCTCTCTCTCTCCTCTCTCTCTCTCTCTCTCCTCTCTCTTCGTCTTTTCCCCCCTCCCTCTTTATCTTCCCTCACTTAATTTCTTTCCCTTGGCATTTTTCCTCTCTCTCTCTCTCTCTCTCTCTCCTCTATCTCTCTCTTCTCTCCTCTCTTCTCTCTCTCTCCTCCTCCTTCCCCTTCTATCACGACTAATTTCTTTTATTTCTACCTCTTTGTTTTTTGTTTTTCTATTTTTCTCTATTTG
>JACEEZ010005450.1:148900-166400 GCA_016584305.1 Chionoecetes opilio | reverse complement strand
GTGTGTGTGTGTGTGTGTGTGTGTGTGTGTGTGTCATTAGTTTTATCATCTAGTTATCATTCATCAGTATTCATCTACACTCGTATGGTTCCGTCTCCATATCTACATTTATTTCTAGCATTCCTCTGTGTGTGTGTGTGTGTGTGTGTGTGTGTGTGTGTGTGTGTGTGTGTGTTGTGTCGGTGTGTGTGTGTGTGTGGTGTGTGCGTGTGCGTGTGTGTGTGTGTGTATCGATTACCTGTCTCCATCTATCTATTCCAATTTGCCTCCTTAACCCCATAACGCCCAGATCTTTCCTTTGCTATATATATTATATCGTCTAATGTTAGCCACACAATTACGAAAAGTGACTTAATATACCAAATCATAGTCGACAAGGATACTAAATAGGTCCTATCTATAACATATTGCTTACATCTAATAATATCGTCTGATGGTAGTCAAATTACTATGGAAATTACGTTCTGGGCCTCGAGGGGTTAATGGCTAAATGCGATTAAATAAGGAATGATTTGATGCCCAACCAAGGGAGAAAATGTGACATGATTGAATGGGCGTTGAGGATCATTTTTCTTTTTATAGATGCACAATGTTGATAGGTCACAGCGGGCTTTGTAGACTTGTATTAGGCAAGACGGAACAAAAGAGATGGATACAAATAGACAGCTCCATATATGTAAACAAAAAGACGGCTGTGAATAGGCAAAGAATGATGAGAGAGAGAAGAGAGAGAGAGAAGAGGAGAAGAGAGAGAGGAGAGAGAGATAGAGAGATAGAGAGAGAGAGAGAGAGGAGAGAGAGAGAGAGAGAGAGAGAGAGAGAGAGAGAGAAGAGAGGAGAAAAAAAAAAAAACAGATAGACAGACACACCGACAAGTAGACATAAATACGCACACATTCGTACACACACACACACACACACACGTACGCCCCCCCCCCCCCCCCCTACACACACGTGCATCCATGGACAAAGAAAGAAACCAACATTTCAAAACTAAGGAAAAGCAGGAGGAGGAGGAAGAAGAGGAGGAGAAAGCAGGTGCTGTGACGAGAGGATTGGAGGCCCGCCAGACGGAGAGAGAGAGAGAGGAGAAGAGGAGAGAGAGAGAGGAGAGAGGAGAGAGAGAGAGAGAGATGAGAGGAGAGAAGAGATAAAAGATACTTTGATCCTATCTAGACACTTTGCAAGTACCAACTACAAGGTTATTGACTATACAAAGCGCCACCACACCAGGACGAATTTGGTGGACTCGAACCGCTGACCAAATGGCGCAGGGACTCTGCAACACCAGTCCGTGATTCTACCAACCGCGCCACCCTGGCGGGTAGAGAGAGAGAGAGGAGAGAGAGAGAGAGAGAGAGAGAAGAGAGAGAGAGAGAGAGAGAGAGCGAGAGCGAGAGCGAGAGGAAGAGAGAGAGGGAGAGAGAGAGAGAGAGGAGAGAGAGAGCCGGCAGAATACACTACACAGGTCAGTTGCCTCACAGAAACACCACCAAAAATATATCTTGTCCAACCCTTTCCTTAATCCTCTTCACTCTCTGTACTAACCTATGAAGAGGAGGAGGAGGAGGAGGAGGAGGAGGAGGAGAGGAAGGATGATAGAAGGGGTAGGAGCAGGAAAAGGATGATAGAAGGGGGAGTAGGAGGGAAAGGCGAATAAAAGGGGGAGGAGGAGGAGGGAAAGGAGGATAGAAGGGGGATATGGGAGGAGGAGGAGGAGGAGGAGGAGGAGGGACCATCACCACACCACACCATAGACACCAAAAGAGGGGAGGGGGGACATTGGGGAGCGTTGAGCCCTGATTAGTGAGGTATAGAGGGGGACAGATACACATAGGAGGCCGTGTGAGGCAGGGCGATGGAGGTGGGGACAGGTGGCACAATACAAAGCTGCGGTGAGTACGGCAGGTGTCAAGCGGGGTAGCAGAGCGTGAACTGTAGCAGGCAGGTCCTCTCCCCCTCTCTCTATCTCTCTCACTCTTTCCCCTCTCTCTATATATATCTCTCTCTCTTTCTTTCTATCCATCTCCTGTTGTCTGTTTTTTCTTTTATAGTTCTAGATTATCTCTCTCTCTCTCTCTCTCTCTCTCTCTCTCTCTCTCTCTCTCTCTCTCTCTCTCTCTCTCTCTCTCTCTCTCTCTCTCTCTAACGCTGCTCTCACTCTTTCCCCTGTCCATATTATATATTTTTTTTTATTCATCCTCCATATCTCTGTTTTTCCCCTTTATAGTACTAGATTCCTGCTCTTGGGTTTAACATTGTATCGCCTATGACTCTCTCTCTCTCTCTCTCTCTCTCTCTCTCTCTCTCTCCTCTCTCTCTCTCTCTCTCTCTCTCTCTCTCTCTACGATTCCCTCCCTACTCCCCTGCTAATTCCTCTTTCCCTCTCACCCATTCTCCCATTTTCTACACTCCCTTCCATATTTCCACTCCTCCCTATTCCTCCTTTACTAAACAACCATTTCCTGCCATCAGTATATTCTCCCTTTCATTCAAGTCATCCGTCATCCTCCCTTTCTTCCCCCTTCCCTTTCATTCACCTTTCCCCCTTTCCATATTACTCTTCCACGACTACCATCCTTTTTCCTTGGGTTTCTTTCCCTTTCTCTCCCTCTTTGATCACACATGCTATCGCCCTGCCTTGTAACACTGGCTTGATAGCGGTACACCCATTGCTATTGCTATCACCATCACGTACTGTACAAGCCAATACAGTGTTTCATAGCAGGTCAACACTACCACTGACACACCTATTCGCCCTCCAGTGATCTCTCTCCCCTATTACTCACTCAAGAGACTGGTAAAAGCGAAGACAAAATGTGAAGACTAGAATGAGACAATGAGCTTAACTGTTTATATTGTTAAATGGATGAAAAAAAGGTCCTGTTTTTCTCGTTTTAACATCAGAAAATAGGAAAGGAATTGAAGGTGTAATGTGCAACTGAGTTATGAGGAAAATACAGTTATTTATTTCCATGGCAAATAGCAATGTTTTTGTTTAGAGTGATATTGCCTGATAAATTTATACACACACACACACATACACACACACACACACACACACGCACACACACACACACACACACACACACGCACACGCACACGCACACGCACACAAACACACACCACACGAGTAGCAGTGATCCTACATATACACATAAACACGCACACATACGCACACATACACACACACACACACACACACACACGAGTATCAGTGACCCTACATATACACATAAACACACACACACACACACACACACACACACACACACACACACACACACCACACACACACACACACACACACACACACACACACACACACACGAGTATCAGTGACCCTACATAAATTATCCATTCCTCCCCTCACCGCCTACAGTCCCCCCTCCCCTCTCCTCCTATAGTTCCCCTCCTCCCCTCCCCTCACCATCTACAGTTCCCCTCCTCCCCTTCCCTCACCTCCTACACTTCCCCACCCTCCCCCTCCTCCCCTTCCCGCCTGTGATCCTCCCGCTCCAGGTGACTAACGAACCATGGCAACACAGGTGGACCTGTGTTGTCACGGGTGAGCGGCGTGCATGGAGGGCCGCGTCCCCAGCACAATCCCGCTCCAGGGAGCTCCGCGGCCCACCTCCTGAGGGCGCCGCGAGGACCTCTTCTTCGCCACGGCGCCAAACACACACGCAAATGACACTACTAAATCTGACGCCAAGGAATCTAAGGGTATAATAATTTCTATGATTAACCCCTTCACGCCCAGATCTTTTCTTTGCTATCAAAAATCGTCTCTTGTTAGCCATAAAATTACGAGAAATAACTAAATAAACCAAATTAACTAGTGGAGAAGGGTACTAAACAGGTCATATCTATAAAACATTGCTTATAGTCACTAAAAATCGTCTGATGGTACCCACATTACAATGGAAATTATGTTCTGGGTCTCAAAGGGTTAAAATGAGGGTAAATCTGAGGTCAAGGAACCTAAGGGTATAATAATTTCTATGATTAAAATAAGGTTGAGACATTAAAAGCTACGATATATTATATAAAATATATTATTATAAAAGAGGCAGAGAATAGATTAACTTACTTATTATAAACGAAGCAGATAACAGGTACTCTTACTTATTATAAAAGAAGCAGATAACAGGTACTCTTACTTATTATAAAAGTATTATAAAAGAGGCAGATAACAGGTACTCTTACTTATTATAAAACAGGCAGATAACAGGTACTCTTACTTATTATAAAAGCGGCAGATAACAGGTACTCTTACTTATTATAAAAGAGGCAGATAACAGGTACTCTTACTATTATAAAAGAGGCAGATAACAGGTACTCTTACTTATTATAAAAGAGCAGATAACAGGTATCTTACTTATTATAAAAGAAGCAGATAACAGGTACTCTTACTTATTATAAAAGAAGCAGATAACAGGTACTCTTACTTATTATAAAAGAGGCAGATAACAGGTACTCTTACTTATTGTAAAAGAGGCAGATAACAGGTACTCTTACTTATTATAAAAGAGGCAGATAACAGGTACTCTTACTTATTATAAAAGAGGCAGATAACAGGTACTCTTACTTATTATAAAAGAGGCAGATAACAGGTACTCTTACTTATTATAAAAGAAGCAGATAACAGGTACTCTTACTTATTATAAAGAAGCAGATAACAGGTACTCTTACTTATTATAAAAGAAGCAGATAACAGGTACTCTTACTTATTATAAAAGAAGCAGATAACAGGTACTCTTACTTATTATAAAAGAGAGATAACTGAGTCAACTATATTATCAATTTCTTATAACATCTCGTAGGTGTTTGAAAGGAGACGAAAAGTGGACAAAAACGCGCTTGGCTGCCTGACTGATTGATCGATCGGCTGGGCTTCTTTTGGTTCATTTATAAGCACCTCAAAGGGAATTCATACGAGGGTGTTCCTAATACACAACAATGCTACGATCACCCTGGCAACCCTCAACACAACTACCACCACCCCTACACCACCACCACCACCCCTACACCACTACCACAACCCCACCACCACCACTACCACCCTCAACCACACCACACACCCACTACCACCCCAACCACCCACCACCCACTACCCCCAAACCACACCACACACCACACCACACAACCACCACCCACCACCACTACCACCCCAACACCACCACTACCACCACAACACCTACCACCCCAACACCACACCACCCCACCACCACCACCACACACCCCCCCACCACCACCACTACCACCCCCCACACCACCAACCACCCAACCCCTACACCACCCTACACCACCACTACCACCACCAACACCACCACCACCACCGCCGCCACCAGCCATGCTCGTAACTATCATCACCTATAAAAAAAATATAGTACACGAGTTTTGTGTTTAAATGTATGGTTATGTGTGCTCTGTTATTCATGGAGAGAGAGAGAGAGAGAGAGAGAGAGAGAGAGAGAGAGAGAGAGAGAGAGAGAGAGAGAGAGAGAGAGAGAGAGAGAGAGAGAGAGAGGAGGTAGAGAGAGTAGGCAAGGACGGTATAGTATAGAGGTGTTGGATGGAGAGAGAGAGAGAGAGAGAGGAGAGAGAGAGAGAGAGGAGAGAGAGAGAGAGAGAGAGAGAGAGAGAGAGAGAGGATTGGAGGGAAGGAGTAGGAGGAGCTTTAAAGTTTCCTCCACCATCAATAATTCCTCTAACTGGGAAAGCACAAATTACAGAAGGGTCACGAAACGCAGCTAATTCAAAAAAATTCCTTCAACTTATACCTCTTTCCCTCTCTCCCAATACAGTCTTCCATTACACTCAACTCAGCTCTCCTATAATTTTTCCCCTCCACACTCCTCCCTCTCTCTCTCTCCCCACCGTCTCTCTCTGGTTTCTCTCCCACTCCCCTTTGTCCCTCCCTCTCTCTCTGGTCTCTCTCCTCTCTCCACCCACCCTTCTCTCTCTCTCTGGCTCCATCCTCTTCCTCCTCCTCCTCCAGCCAGCCCATAAATATATAACAGGAGGAACCATCCCACAAAGGCATCTCCCGGACAGCAGAACATAAAGCGCGGGAGATCCGGGGTGGTGGTGCTCGTGTAGCTTCCCTCTTTCTCCTCACCCTTACTGCCTGTCGCCCTAAAGCTGTGTTTACTCCTACGCCCCGCTCTCTCTTTCTTTGTGTGTGTGTGTGTGTGTGTGTGTGTGTGTGTGTGTGTGTGTGTGTGTGTGTGGTGTGTGTGTGTGAAACGGACGGAGGGAAGAGTATTAGTAAAGTTTTGCATGTTATTTTTGTGTAACCCTCCTCTCTCTCTCTCTCTCTCTCTCTCTCTCTCTCTCTCTCTCTCTCTCTCTCTCTCTCTCTCTTATCCACTTTCCTTCCTTAAATCGACGTGTACAGCATAAATGAGCCTTATTTTTTTCACCTTTCAATCACTCTTTAGTATTTTTGATCCTACTTACGAAAAAAAGACAAGTGCTACCGTTATCCCCTCATTAACCTTTGCTCCTTCACTCTCAATAGCAGAAAATAAAGAGTCATGAGGGAAGAAAAACAAAGGACACATCAGCATTGTCACTCTCGCTCCACAAGAGACACCAAGCGGTTAATTACTCAGGTGTGAAGGCTTAACAGTTATAATGGGGCGACGCAGGTGGAAGAGACAGTGGAAAAAGGTAGATGTAACTGTGTGGTGTGCCAGGCAAGAAGTTTACCAGGAAGGGTGTCATCGTACGTCTGGCAGATGTGTTCTGTCACCACCCTGTCCCTCCTTCCCTCACACTCACACACACACGCACACACACTCACACCCTGATGTTGCAATTCGAGTATGAAAACTATGAACCAAGGCTAGTATACTCTATAAGATGTATACTTCATATTATCCTTGCTATGAACTTAAGTATAGACATATGAAACAGTAAATAGGTGGTATTACTGAAATCGGCCTCTTGCAGCTTCCTTATTTTCTTATGTTCTTCAATGACAATTATTCATTATATTTGAGTTAACTGGGTATGAATTTCCTGGGTTTTTTACATCAGTTAATATGTGAGTAAGAAAAACGAATATCCAGCAGCAGTGATCCGTGTCAGATGGATGACTCAAGGGGAAACTTACTCAGTATTAATCACTAATTCATTACGTTAAAACATGGAACAGAATGATATTAACGTGTATTTGAACTGTATTCTCCATTACGAGGCTTTAAATAGGAACTAAGATACGTGGCAGCATGTACCCTTCTTCATCACATGTTTTAATGATTACTAAAACGATAAAAACCATAATATACACTGTCATATACTTTCAAAACCTACACTCGTAAGATCCTCCATATAGAATAGTTATCCTTAGAGCATCAAATCTTCTATGTTGCCCCATGCTGTCCCATAGAAAACAGTTACAAGGGATAACTACATAACTATTGATATTATAAATTACTCCTCTAATCAACGTGTTAGTCAGGTAAACACACGTACACACAGGTAAGGCTCCAGGTTAATCAAAGTTCAAGAATATTATGTTAACCCCTTGAGGCCCAGGACGAAATTTCCATTGTAATTTAGGTACTATTTGACGATTTTAATGAATATAAGCAATACTTTATAGATATGACCTGTTTAGTACCCTTGTCCACTAGCTAATTTGGTATATTAAGTTACTTTTCGAGATTTCATGGCTAACAACAGACGATTTTATATATTAATGGAACGATCTGGGTGTGAAGGGGTTAAATCAGCGAGAGAGAGAGAGAGAGAGAGAGAGAGAGAGAGAGAGAGAGAGAGAGAGAGAGAGAGAGAGAGAGAGAGAGAGAGAGAGAGAGAGATACTCGCCTAGTTACGTCTTATTATAACAACAACGTCAAACGGTCAAGGTCGAGAAGAAGGAGGAGGAGGAGGAGGAGAAGATAGGACTGAGTCAATATTGATGAGGCCGATAACAATAAAGAATATGGAAGAAGAAGAAGTAATAAAAAAGAAGACAGAGTACAAGTGATCGTCAAAACTGATATATAATGCTGATAATATGAAGACAAGACAAAGACAAAGGCGAACCATTGAATAAGAACAAAGCAAAGAAAGAAGAAGGAAACTATATAACAATCAGTTAAGGCAGTTGTGAATGCCGATGTGGGTATAACGTGGTGAGGTTCCGGTAGGGAGTGAAAGAACAAGCGCGTTATTGCACTGTGAAGTGCCTAGTATGAGAGTTCGCCGTTCAATTCGAAGGACGTAGTCTAAAAATGAGCACCAAAGTCCATAGTTTAAAAATAGCCCACAAAATGTAATGAAAGTTTAAAAATAGCCTAAAACGTAATGAAAGCTACGATAATCAAGCCAATTCAATTCGAAAGGACTTGTATTGTCTTAAAAATAGCCCCAAAAGTAATTAAAGTTTAAAAATAGCCCACAAAAGTAATGAAAGCTACGGTAATATTAAAGCAAGCCAATTCGAAAAGAAAATAAAGGAAAAAAATAAGGAAATACAACGTAACACAATATCATATGAGAACAAAGACTTACATAGCGTGGTGAGGGCTTCAAGGAGGGAGCTATAAATGGCACAACTTGACTCGTGCGACTTAAAAATAGCCCCAAAAAGGGATCACCAGAAGATCCGTCACCCCAGAATGTCCACCTGAAGATCCGTCACCCCAGGATATCCCACCTGAAGATCCGTCACCCCAGCCCATAGTTGAATGTTAAATTGTAAAACCACCCAGAGGGATCTGAATACCACCAAATAATAATTTTTTGTATATATTCTTCGAGAAATGCATCTTCTGAAATTCGAGAACAGCAAAAAAAAGAACCAATTAATATAGACTTAGTGGATTTATACTTCAGGCAGTTTTTTGTTTGGCATTTCCACAGAAAACCATCCTTCGATCTGGAGTATTTTGTCCAATTCATCCAGTTATCACAAGTATCACACTTAATTTCACGCTTTAAAAGTCTGTTTTGTTGAAGCCACCGAATAACCGTAGTGGAACCATCACACAACAGTGGTAAGACGGTAGTTTGGAAAGTATTGCGTGTCATGGTCGACTGACTCCTATGACTTTTTTTTTTAGCCCACTTACTTTTATATATCCTCTTACTTGACTGGAGGGTCCTGACTCCTCCCTTTTACCCATTTGACCTGACCTCACTTGGAAATTGAAGTCAGGACAGGTCTTGACCCCACCTGAAGAACCGTCAAACCCAAGAGATATCCCTGAATGAACCGTCATTCCACAGAAACCTCCCCTGGATATTTCCCATGAAAGAACGTCACCCCGAATAACCGATCCTCACCAAAATTCCCAGCACTGATCCTTACACCCATATTTCCACGACACCTGACCTCCACCCAATTTGCCCACAATGAAGTCAGGACCAGGTCTGACCCACCTGAAGAACCGTCACCCCAGAATATCCCACCTGAAGATCCGTCACCCCAGAATATCCCACCTGAAGATCCGTCACCCCAGAATATCCCACCTGAAGATCCGTCACCCCAGAATATCCCACCTGAAGATCCGTCACCCCAGAATATCCCACCTGAAGAACCGTCACCCCAGAATATCCCACCTGAAGACCGTCACCCCAGAATATCCCACCTGAAGATCCGTCACCCTGCCAAACTCTGGGGTGACGGATCTTCAGGTGATCCCAAAAAAGTAATGAAAGCAACGATAATATTAAGTGAAAAATAGCCCAAAAAAGTCAAGAAAGCAACGATAATATTAAGTGAAAAATAGCCCAAAAAGTAATGAAAGCAACGATAATATTAAGTGAAAAATAGCCCAAAAAAGTAATGAAAGCAACGATAATATTAAGTGAAAAATAGCCCAAAAAAGTAATGAAAGCAACGATAATATTTAGTGAAAAATAGCCCAAAAAAGTAAAGAAAGCAAAACGAAAATAAATCCAAGCCAATTCGAAAGGACTTTAACCTTGACTTAGATTTAAATATGGCCCCAAAAAGTACAAAAAAAACCCCAATGAAAGCAACGATAATAATCAAATCAAGCCAATTCAAAAGAACTTGAGGCTTGACTTGACTTGACTTAAAAATAGCCCAAAAAGTAATGCAAGCAACGATAATAAATCAAGCCAATTCGAAAGGACTTGACTTGACTTGACTTAAAAATAGCCCCAAAAAAGTAATGCAAGCAACGATAACTAAATCAAGCCAATTCGAAAGGAAAACGAAGGAAATAAATAAGGAAATAATAATGTTTAAACAATATTATATGAGGACAAAAACTTATGAAACTGAGGCCACACTTTTTTGGCACTAAGAAGTAAAATAAGGAATAAAAAACAGTATAAAAAGTTGGATGAACAGGAGTTAAATCTGTCATATTAGAGAAAAAAAGTTAAAATTCAAACAAAACTAACATTCTTCTTCTAAAAATACCTTAACACGACCTAAGAAGTAAAAAAATAATAAGGCAACACTAGAAAATAGAATGAATAAAGTTAATTGGAGTTAAATCTGTCATATTAAATAAATCAAAGGTTTGAATCCAGACAAAACTTTCATTCCTCTTCTAAAAATACTTCGCCATGACGTGAGAAATAAAATAATAACCAGGGAACTGTACAGAAAATTGGGTGAACAGAAGTGAAATCCGTCATATTAGCTAAAAAATAAGTGTAAATTCAGGCAAAAATAACATTCCTCTTCTAAAAATACCTAAACACGACCTGATAAGTATAAAAAAAAAAAATAATAATAAAAACTAGAAAATTAGATGAACAGAAGTTAAACCTGTCATATTAGCTAAAAAAAATGTGTAAATTCAGGCAAAACATTAATTCCTCTTCTAAAAATACCTAAACACGACCCTTCCATCTCCCAATTAGTGCCACAGGACCAGGCACTCGCATGTGGCACTCCTCTAAAAGCAAGGTTAGTGCCATCACGCGTGGTCCGCCTAATAGTGCCGGTAAAGACCCTGCAATTGGCTCACGTGTTCCCTTATTACCTCAATGAGTCATGTTCTCTCTTCCCTAACGTGTTCCTTATTCATTATTTCTCCTGTATATATTTTCTTCTCTAATTCCTTTGTTATTCCTATTGCGTCTCCTTCCTATCGCTTCCTTCCTTCTTCCTTTATTCACTACAGCAAATATTTCCTTCTTTCTTCGTTATTTCCTTAATTCATACAATCTCGTTCCTTTGTTTCTTTACCTAAATCGATTCCTTCCCTTAACTTTTTTCTTCTCACTCATGTCTTCTATATTTCCCATCTCCTTTACTTCATCCTCTTACTATCTAAATCTATAGAGCTTCTTCCTCTTTCTTGTCTAAATCGATGCTTTCCCCTCACTTCCTTCCTTTCATTCACGCCTCCTTTATCGTCTCTTCACCTATACTTCCCTTCCTTCTATTCTTCACCTCCCTTCCTTCCTTCCGTATCTACATTACCATCCTAATCTACAAATGCGAGAATGGACCTCCTAGTATGTCTCTGTCAATATACTCTTCTCTATTCTCTCCCTCCCCCCTACGTGTCCTTCCTCTCCTCCCCCCTGCCCCCTACCCCTACCTGCCTTATGTTACCTGTAGGGCGCAGGTGGAGGGGCGAGACGCACAAGTAAGGAGAGCGGATCGCCACTATCGGTCTGGAGTCGTAAGAGGTTCGTCGTCAGAGGAGCTGCAGCGACAACAGGGCCTCGAGGGAACCACCGACGCCCTCACCATGGTACTGCCTTTGTGTGTACTGGTTGACGCACGCACACACACGCACACACACACGCACACACGGCAAGAGATGTACGTACATACAAAAAAACTAGATAAATGTAGAAACGAAGATACATGGCCCTCTATTTTTCACACACACACACACTCACACACACACACACACACACACAACACACACAACACACACACACACACACACACACACAACACACACACACACACACTTGGTCAAATTCACTACACACACGTTCACTTTTCTCTATTCGTTATCAGAACACAGTTAAAATGTTCTCACGTAATTGAATCCATGACTCAACTAGAGGCTGTTATCAAATAGAAAATAAAAAAAATGAACGCGAATTACGATCCAACTCTTCATATGAATAATTGTGTTGGAAATACTTAACAATATTTAGTCACACTTAATCTTGCACCTTTAAGGATATGACAGGTAGATTGAGGAGCCACTCATCAGTTAAGACCTTTAAGAACTAGAACAATCAGTAAATTAATGACTTGACAAGTTAGTGTGAACATGATCTTACTTTTGCTTACTTACTTTGATGCGGGATTTTTGTTATCTCTTTTTTCCCCTTGGTGATTTAAAAAAAAAAAAAAAAAAAAAAAAAAAAAAAAAAAAAAAAAACAAAAACAACAACAACAACTAGCCTAGCCTATGTATAAAGAAAAGAAAGAAAAAAACTAAGCTGTGAATGATGGGCGATCTGTGAGAGTATACTATAAGGACACTTCAAGACAGTAACAGCTATAATAGACCTTACGTTTCCGTACAAAGGGAGGAAAGTAAAATGTCAAGAACGTTTTAACATGACCTACACACTTCTACGGAAATTCTAGGATAAAAACTCACATTCTTACATCACAAACAGCAAAAACTAAAATGAACCAACCAACACACACACACACACACACACACACACACACACACACACACACACACACACACACACCACACACACACACACACACACACACACACACTTTGGTTCTGTGGTTGTTATTCACTTATTTCTAAACCATTGACACTTAACCCCTTGAGACCCAGAACGTAATTTCCATTGTAATTTAACTATCATTAGACGTTTTTAAGTTAATATAAGCAATATTTTATAGATATGACCTGTTTGGTATCCTTGTCGACTAACTAATTTGATATATTAAGCTACTTTTCGTAATTTTATGGCTCGACAGCATACGATCTTTTTATAGTAAAGGAAAGATTTTGGCGTGAAAGGGTTAAAACCAAATACCCGCGCGTGTAGACCAAAAATATTCCACAACGGACTGGGTTACATTAAATTATGAGTGGCTCTCGACAGTATATAAGCAACAGTATTAGTCAAACAAAAAAAACATATCCTGTGTTACCTATGACTGTGTTGTGGCGTGAGAGGATAACCACCTAGCATGGGCGATAGCACGATAACAAACCCATAGACAGTTAACCCCTTGAGACCCAGAACGTAATTTCCATTGTAATTTGGGTAGCCATTAAACGATTTTTAGTGAATATAAGCAATATTTTATAGATATGACACGTTTAGTATCCTGGTCGACTAACTAAATTGGTATATTCAGTTACTTTTCGTAATTTTATGGCTCGACAACAGACATTTTTTATAGCAAAGGAAAGATCTGGGCGTGAAGGGGTTAAACCGGTCAGATATCTCCCCCAAAATGACCATATCTACCACCGTTTCAACTACAAAACCTCTTGAGTTTAATGAAGTAACACACATAATCACAGTTCCCATGACAACACAGACAACAGTTATGCACGATGAACCTCCAAAAGTAAACAAGTGTTGCAAGTGTACGTATATGCCAGCCATCGTCCAGCCCGCCAGTGCCTTACGATCGTGGCCAGGTGTTGGTTGGCGGGCTAAACACCACCTCGAAGGGGAGTTAACACTGCATTGCCACTCATTGAGACAGAATAAGTGCCATGGTAGCCCACTAATGCCCTCAGAAAGACAGGGTTTTGGTAACTCACAGATATGACTTCACGGCATCCCGGTATGTCTTCAGTAAGTAGAGATATTTTAACCCCTTGAGACCCAAACGTAATTTCCATTGTAATTTGGGTACCACTGGACTATCTTTAGTGAATATAAACAAATTTTAATAGATATGACCTGTTTAGTATCCTTGTCCACTAGCTAATTTGGTCTATACAGTCACTTTTCGTAATTTTATGGCTAACAACAGACGATTTTTTATATAGGAAAGGAAAATCTGGGCGTGAAGGGTTACTACTATGATGATCTATTAGAATACTTAGAATACTTAGAATACTAGAATTATAATACGCTTAGAGCTTACGTGTGTTTCCTTGTCAAACTATAATGCACATGATTGATAGCTATAGTTAATGTGCAAACGGATGGATAGATAAATGGATAGATAGGAAAAAAAAAAAGGTATATTGATAAATAGCTTCATAAGATTTGCTACTCATTCTCATCCCTATTTTGCCCATCTAACTAATGCAAGAGTCAATCAGTATCTTCACTCTTTCATCTCTTTCCCAGGTAAACTCTAGAACTCTCCCTGGTTGTGTTTTTTTTCTTTCCTCCGATTTAACTATTTTATGAGAGAAATATTTAGACATCACCCGAACCAAATTGTCCAACTATTCCCTTGATTAGCCTCTATAAAAGTCTATATGATGTGAATTTTTTATTTTTATTTTTTTAACTGTTCAAATTTGACATATAATACCCAAACATGGACACTTTTGAAACACTTGCAAGAATACTACTAACAAATAAATAAATATACAAATATAGTAATTAAACATACAGGGAAAAGATAGCTATGCCAACGGAAACACTTCTTAACTTCAAACTTGTATCTTCTTATAAAACCAAAACTGAAACACTTCTTAATGAGTTTTTGTGAGTTCTTAATCCATTTCTCTTATAAAACCAAAACCAAAACACTTCTTAATGAGTTCTTTTGAGTTCTTAATCCATTCCTCTTATAAAACCAAAACCGAAACACTTCTTAATGAGTTTTTGTGAGTTCTTAATCCATTTCTCTTATAAAACCAAAACCAAAACACTTCTTAATGAGTTCTTTTGAGTTCTTAATCCATTCCTCTTATAAAACCAGAACCAAAACACTTCTTAATGAGTTTTTGTGAGTTCTTAATCCATTTCTCTTATAAAACCAAACCAAAACACTTCTTAATGAGTTCTTTTGAGTTCTTAATCCATTCCTCTTATAAAACCAAAACCAAAACACTTCTTAATGAGTTCTTTTGAGTTCTTAATCCATTTCTCTTATAAAACCAAAACCAAAACACTTCTTAATGAGTTCTTTTGAGTTCTTAATCCATTCCTCTTATAAAACCAAAACTCAAACACTTCTTAACTCATTCCCCTTATAAAACCAAACATAACCAAGTGTGTAAAAAAATAACGATCTATACAACGAGGTCACAAGCAGTCTATTGATTCCCGGCCAACAGGTAGTTAGTTATAGTTAAGGCAGGTGATTGTGGCTACCTGTCTGGGGGTCTCACGGGGTCGATACTAATTAGTGACGTCACAGAGCCAGGTAAAACGCTACAGAATAATTTGTATCGCTATTTTCGCGCTTTGATCTCTCTCCTCCCCCATAATATTAGTTTTTCTTTTTACATTACAAAGGACTGGCCAAGGGCAAACAAAAAAAGAAGAAAAAAAAGAAAATTGCCCGCTTAGTTGCCTGTCCTATATAAAGAAGACAGTAAGAGCCTATAAAAAAGGGGGTGAGCCAATTTAGTTCGAATGTTCCAATACTTTTGATGCTCGGTGTAAAGAGGATACCATAAGCACTTCTCAGGCCTACAGGAACACAAGTCAATGCTAAATATAAGAAAGACTTCAATATAACTGATTCATTAACTTATCATTTAACGAAATCCACTTACGTCGTTCTTTAAATGTTAGTCGATGTATTTTTTTGGAGAACGTCGCGTTATACACACACACACACACACACACACACACACACACACACACACACACACACACACACACACACACGCACACGCACACGCACAACACACACACACACACATACACACAGGGTTAATTCAATGATCATTAGAAGACAAGCGTTTCTGTATGGACTATAAAAGTATGAAGAGTGCTGTCCTTGGCTCTAAGCGTGATTCTATAGTAGTCTCATTGTTAACCCCTTCAAGCCCAGATCTTTCCTTTGCTATAAAAAATTGTGTTGTCGAGCCATATAATTACGAAAAGTAACTGAATATACCAAATTAGTTAGTCGAAAAGGATACTAAACAGGTCATAACTATAAAATATTGCTTATAGAAAGTAAAAATCGTCTAATGGTACCCAAATTATAATGGAAATTACGTTATGGGTCTCAAGGGGTTAACACTTCAGACGTTACAGGTCAAGTCAAATAAACCTACCTGGTAAGCCCCATGAGTAGAATTAAACCAACTCTGTACTTCATTCCCAACAACCATTGCTTTGCGGGCTTTATGTTTGCTTCTTTATATTTTGCCCTTACTCAGTCCTTTGTGATGTAAAAACAGAAGTAAAAAAACGCTTCACCATATTCACGGAACAGCAGAGTATTTAGGCGATGTTAAATATAACTATCATTACTTACCTGACGCGTAGGTGGTCCTGTTGAGCCTCGCGATGGCAGGCCAGGCGAGGGAAGTCTGTGGAAGATTGATAAAGAAAAGCATTACCATCTCAGCTTCATCCAAAACTAAAAGTCAATTAGATATCTTTACAACCACTACTCAACATTTACTAGTGTTGTTAACATACACGTAATGCAAGACAACAATAATGAGATCACACCCTGTTCCAAGGTCATCCCATATCACATTTTTTTTCATTCTTCCTTAGTGCTAGTGGTTGGCCGAAGCCTCACCGGATAGCAGGTCGACAAACCCCGTCTGACCCCGTACCCTTCATGCTGGGTGGCACAGGCTTCGTTTTAAGACCGACCTTCTGTCTTCGCTTCCGCCCGGCCATCACCCGGGACTTTCGGTTGTGAGCAACGTGCTAACCACTACACTACGGAGTTCACCACAGAGTTGTGTGTGTGTGTGGTGTGTGTGTTGAGTGTGTTGTGGGGTGGGGTGTTGTTGGGGGGGGAGACAAATGAGTAATGTAGCCACTAGCCACTTTTCATAATAAAAATAGCGAAGTCCTTTAATCAATTTATCTTGAGGTAAGGACTGAAACTGGAAAGGTCGGTCTGGGAACGGAGCATTTGGTACGATGTCAACCTTTTTGTCAACATACATAAATACACACCTTCTAATCACATATCACACAGAAGACAAACAAACCAACACATTTGCTAGTGTCACGACAAACAAATGACGTTTCTTCACGCGAGCCTTCATTGATCATACGACCCTGAGGAGACGAGACGAAGAGAGAAGCAACATTATTAATATTGTAGGGCTGTCAAGGGCGGCGGCGGCTTAACAAGAGTGTTGACGAGGAGAAATTATCACACAGGGCAAGATTATTCATGTTATTATTTTTCTTCTCTCTCTTCTCTCATGCTCGCGTCTTCGTCTCTCGAATCTCCTCTCTCTCTCCCTCTCTCTTCTTTCTTCTCTTCTTCTCTTTCTCTCTCTCTCTCTCTCTCTCTCTCTCTCTCTCTCTGATCCCTTACGCCAAAATGTATAGGTTTACCAATTTGTGTTTTATTTGCATTGCATTGCGGCGTCCCTGTGTTGCTGTTTGTGTTGTGTTACATGAGGTGCGTTGAGTTAGTGAGTTACTGTGT
>JACEEZ010005450.1:138900-141400 GCA_016584305.1 Chionoecetes opilio | reverse complement strand
ACCTATTCAAACGTAACTATAATTATAAGCAATGCCTATCATATTGTTATGTCTTGTAGTAAGTTTTGTCTAATTTGTGTTTTTTAAGGAATATCTGGAAGTATCATGTCATTGTGAATTGGCTGAAACAGGGACTTCTAATGATTGTAACTAAAAACTGACTCCAGATTCGTGTTCAGCATGCCCGAAAACTGCTAGGAACTAATTTTCAAGCAAATCTATTTTTCGAAAAATATTTTCGGATTTCTGGCTGCTCAAAAATATTCCAAAATTGACGAAAATCAGGTTTTTGTTATTTTGCCGCAAAACTATGATTCGTAAAAAAACTTATCGAAGTAATAAAGGTTCATCTTGAGGTGTTCTACATGATGCAGTAATCGGTTGTTCAAAACACCTCATGGTTGTCGAGAATATTGATATTTTGTATAAATGTACGAATATGCTATTTTCTCAGTTATTTTCCAATCGATATTTTTTTTCTTTACGCCAAATGATAGCCCTTGATCTACTTCATATTTACTGTATATTTCTTGCACGTATCTGCCATAGTTTTTTAGTTATTGGAAAAAACGTGATTTAAAAAAAAAATCAAGGCATACACCTTGCAAAATTTGCAATATTTTTTGAAAAATATATTTACTTGAAAATTTGTTCCTAGCAGTTTTCGGACATGCTGAACACGAATCTGGAGTCAATTTTCAGTTACAAGGATTAGAAGTCCCTATTTCAGCCAATTCACAATGACATGATTCTTCCAGATATTCCTTAAAAACCACAAATTAGACAAAACTTACTACAAAACATAACAATATGATAGGCATTGGTAGATTAATCATTACTTCAATACAATGATCAGTATTAGTATTTTCAGTATTATTATTATTATTAATAATCCCTATTTGAGCCACCCATGCGATTGTCAAAGTACTTATAAAAACCTAGGAATACTATAGCATTACTGTGCGACTTCTAAAGCTATAATGCCCTTCCATAACTCCTGTAGGATGCGTGAAGGAGCGAAGAGGCCCGTGAAGGACTCTGAAGGATTGTATACAAAGCAAAGAATACTTTAAAAAAATAGTTCTTTCTCCTCCCAATTACTCTCTTCCCTTTCTTCTCCTCCTTCCTCCTCCTCCTCTCCTCCCTTCCTTGTCCCACGATCACATGCTGCTCTAATAATATAAACAATGTCAGGCGCCAAATCAAAAGAAAAACTGATTTGTTACCGCAGGGATAACTCAGCAGATCGTGACCCTTCTGTAGCACTCGGCAGTCACTCCATAAACTCTTAGCTTCTTAATACACAGCCTTCTATTTTGAACGTAACTATAACGTCACGGTCGTCGCTTTAAGGTTAAATAAACCCCTTCACGCCCAGATCTTTCCTTTGCTATATAAAATCGTCTGCTGTTAGCCATAAAATTAAAATTAAATAGCTTGATATACCAAATAAGCTAGTGGACAATGATACTAAAAAGGTCATATCATCTATAAAACATTGCTTAATATTCGTTAAGATCATCTAATGGTGGCCAAACTACAATGGAAATAACGTTGTGGGCCTCAAGGGGTTAATAGCACAGGTAAAACACTATTTTCTGACCATTTCCTGGTTTTACAGATGAATCAGTTAACCCCTTGAGACCCAGAACGTAATTTCCATTGTAATTTGGCTACCATTAGACGATTTCTACTGAATATAAGCAATATTTTATAGATATGACCTGTTTAGTATCCTTGTCGACTAACTAATTTGGTATATTCAGTTACTTTTCGTAATTTTATGGTTAATAGGATACGATTTCTTATAGCAAAGGAAAGATCTGGGTGTGAAGGGGTTCAACTCCATCCCTTGTGTGTTTGGTTCTGCAGGTACGTGAGTGAAGGCATGGAGGAAGGGGAGTTCAGTGAGGCGCGGGAGGATCTGGCGGCCTTGGAGAAGGACTATGAGGAGATTGCTGAAGACCCTGAATACTATGAGGACGACGACGATGATTACTGAAAATGAGGACGATGTGATGTGGAGTTCAAGGATGCGATGACGATGATGATTAAATAAGAACGAAAACTGATGAATTAGTGAAAAAAAAGACTGCTAAATTAACGAAGAAAAGTGATGAATTAGTTAAAAAAAAAACTTAAATTAACGAAAAGGGATGAATTAGTGAAAAAAAGACTGCTAAATTAACGAAGAAAACTGATGAATTAGTGAAAAAAAGACTGCTAAATTAACGAAAAGGGATGAATTAGTGAAAAAAAAGACTGCTAAATTAACGAAAAAGGATGAATTAGTGAAAAAAAAGACTGCTAAATTAACGAAAAAGGATGAATTAGTGAAAAAAAAACTGCTAAATTAACGAAAAGGGATGAATTAGTGAAAAAAAAGACTGCTAAATTAACGAAAAGTGATGAATTAGTAAAAAACGGCTAATTAACGAAAGTGATGAATTAGTGAAAAAAGACTGCTAAATTAACGAAAAAGTGATGAATTAGTGAAAAA
>JACEEZ010005450.1:118900-126400 GCA_016584305.1 Chionoecetes opilio | reverse complement strand
GCTTCTTCAACGCTATCTTACATATCTTAACCTGCGATCTATCTATTCGTCTATCTATCTATTCGTCTATCTATCTATTCGTCTATCTATCTATTCGTCTATCTATCTATTCGTCTATCTATTCGTCTATCTATCTATTCGTCTATCTATCTATTCGTCTATCTATCTATTCGTCTATCTATCTATTCGTCTATCTATCTATTCGTCTATCTATCTATTCGTCTATCTATCTATTCGTCTATATCTATTCGTCTATCTATCTATTCATCTATCTATCTATTCGTCTATCTATCTATCGATCGTTGGTAAGAGATTGATTTGTTGTTATCTCACATCTCATTTCTATTTTTGTAATAAATGGTCTAGTGTCTCTTGTTGACCATTTATCTATCGATGCAGTGTGTGTGTGTGTGTGTGTGTGTGTGTGTGTGTGGTGTGTGTGTGTGTGTGTGTGTGTGTGTGTGTGTGTGTTCTCTTTTTATTACCGTCTATCTATCGTTGCGATGTATTGCAGGGTGTTGGCTATAAATTTATCTATCTGCGTAATGTATATCTGCACTTTTTCACCTCTTTCTCTCTCTGCCTCTCTCTCTCTCTCTCTGCCTCTCTCTCTCTCTCTCTCTCTCTCTCTCTGTCTCTCTCTCTCTGTCTCTCTCTCTCTGTCTCTCTCTCTCTCTCGGGAATTATCTATCTGTAATCTATTTTCCCATCGCAGCGTCGTTCTTCAGGGCAGCGAGAGCCTTTGTTTTAAAGGGAATTATGGACACTGTTGCCGCACAAGTTGGAGGGTCTTGATATAGCCTCTTAATGCATCAACCAGAGAGAGAGAGAGAGAGAGAGAGAGAGAGAGAGAGAGAGAGAGAGAGAGAGAGAGAGAGAGAGAGAGAGAGAGAGAGAAACATTGTACTGAGTTTAAAAGCAAAGTGGAGACAAAGAGAGCAAGATGTTGTGTATTTTTGACAGACAAAGAGAGAGAGAGAGAGAGAGGAGAGAGAGAGAGAGAGAGAGAGAGAGAGGAGAGAGAGAGAGAGAGAGAGAGAGAGAGAGAGAGAGAGAGAGAGAGAGAGAGAGAGAAGAGAGAGAGAGAGATATGGTTAATTTGTCGAATTGCTGGTAAGTGGAGATGGTAGTAACAGTTTTGGTGGTGGTGATGATAATATGGTGGTGGTGGTGATGATGGTGGTGGTGGTGATGGTGGTGGTGGTGGTGATGATGGTGGTGGTGATGATGATGGTGGTGGTGATGGTGGTGATGGTGGTGGTGGTGATGGTGGTGATGGTGGTGGTGATGGTGGTGGTGAGATAATGTTGTCAAGGTAAGAGGGAAGTGAAGCTGTGAGGGAAGGAAGCCAAGTGTTTGTGTATTGGAGAACACTGATGAGCGTTGTTCTGAGGTGAAGAACAAAGAGGTAATGGAGAGATAATGCGGGTAAACAGGAGTAAAATGTCCTTCAATAATATCGGGATCTTGTCTTATCTCGCGTGGAAATCAGATGGAAGTTATTTGCTTAGTGGCTGTTGTTTTAACGCCACTGTTATTGTTGCAAGGGTTGTCTTTTGTTGAAGTACTTATTGGATTACGATTGTACGAGAAAATAGATTGTTTGTTTAACGAGGATTTGTGAGGAACTAAGCAATTTGTTTCGTTACTTTCTTGATACAAATGTTGAGTTTTTAGACAATTTATTGGATTAATATTATACGAGAAATATCTTGTTTGTGTATTGAAGATTTGAGAGTAATTAAGTAACTTGTTTCGTTATTTTCGTTGATACAAATGTTGACAAATTTTAGACAAAAGAAATATCGCATAATAGGAAATCTAAGTTCAAGATGTTTCGTGTTAATCATGTGTGCGGAAAATGTACACATCTGAAAGTGACTGAATGCCAATTAGACTTTCATTCTCGGTTGTTAATGACTGGCAGGATAATCTATATGGTAATAGTTATACCAAGAAGAAAGCTGATGCATTGAAGTAGGAGATAACTCTGCAAATTAGGTTATAAAGACTTCGCGACTCTGCGATGTCCTGTCTCTTTGTCAACATCTGAAATCTTTGTTACAAGGGATCTCTCTCATGCATAATCCACCTCCTCTGTGTTCTGTTTTGTGTTACTTGTTCAATGACGTTCTTAAGTCTTCCAATCGCATGTTCTTCAGTCTCCCTATTTTCCTCCTCCCTAGCGCTTCCATACCCATCATTTGTCTCTTCTAGTTTCATTCTTCTGTCATTTTTGATGTAAATACTTGTTCATCTTCAAACACTCACACCAATATTATGAGGCGTGAGTGAATAACCATTGAATAACTCACACGAAGGGACAATAATAACCAGTAGCAGCGATTCTCATAAGGCTAATGTAAGTTTTCTAAGATATGTAAATAATGTTAACTAAAATCTCATCTTCAAACACACACACACACCAATATTATGAGGCAATTGCATAACTCCCACGAAGTCAACCCCATGTTTGTGGTGAGGGATATCCTGGCATCCCTCACCGCGCCATTTCTTCACCAACACACTCACTGTCTTTTCGTTGACACCAGTTATACGGCTTATTTCTCGATTTCTTTCATCCTTCTTATGCAACTCTATTACTCGTACTATGTCATCATGGCTTGTATATTTCCCAGGCATCGCGCATTAGCACAGTAGAATTACAACGTGTAGAACGAACACAACCGTTTTATAAGCCAAAACAATGAGCGGTCGGGGCGGTGAGATAATCCTCCTTCTAACATTATTTTGTCAAAAACTGGACCCTCTAAATAATAACCAGCAGCAGCGGTTCTCATAGTGACACTGAGGAAGATCATAACTCATAAAGTATTGTCATAGCAGTTCTTGTTGATATCTTTACCCCCCCTTTTTTTATTTTGAGTTTCATAAGGGATGACAGAGGAGGAGAACGGAACAAAAATCTTTATCGGAGCCTAAAAGACGGATGAAAGTTGTCTTGTCGTAATGATAAATGAGCACCGACTTGATTTTCCTCTTAAGTTTGTGCCGCTTTTCAGAGAGGGGAGGGAAGGGAGGGAGGAAAAAGAGGGGTAGAGAAGAGGGGAATAAAGGGGAAAGGAGGAAACATGAGCGGAAATGGGATGGGAGGAGGGCTGAAGGAAAGAAATAAGGACATAGAGGAAAGTAGGAGATGGTTAAATGGGATAGGAGGGTTAAAGGAAAGGAATAAAAACAGGGAAGAGAGTAGGAGGGAAAGAAATAAAGGAGCGAGGAAGGAGAATGGAAAGGAGGAAGAAAGGGAGATATGGAGGACAGAAGAAGAGGAGGGACAAAAGGAGAGTGAAAAAAGAAAGCAAGAACGAGAAATGAAAGTAAAGAAAGAACAGATATGGAAATTTTGTCAGAGAGAGAGAGAGAGAGAGAGAGAGAGAGAGAGAGAGAGAGAGAGAGAGAGAGAGAGAGAGAGAGAGAGAGAGAGAGTGTGTACAGCAAGCCTCCGCCCTTTCTCTCCTCTCCCGCAGTCTGACAATAAAGGTGAAAAGCTATAGTCGTTTACTTTTATGGGTCGACCTTATGGCAAGTCCACGATAATGACAGACAGCGATGAACAGCAAGGGATTTGACGTCGACAAAGGGGGGGGGAAGAGAGAGAGAGAGAGAGAGAGAGAGAGAGAGAGAGAGAGAGAGAGAGAGAGAGAGAGAGAGAGAGAGAGAGAGAGAGAGAGAGAGAGACGATAACATTACAAGAGAATGAAAATGAATGAACCCTAAGTACTACTATGAGCTATTTCGTCACTCACTTTCGGACGATTTATTGACTTAGCTTACCTCTTATTCACCTGCGTTGGTTCAGAACACGTACAATACTCGTTAATTACAGGTCACTCACAGGTATTCGTGTGCTATAAGGTATAGAAGGATTTGCTATAATTTCTCATTCTCTTAGGGTGAGTTAGAAAATGTATATCAAGTTTACTCATTTTCTTGAGCGTCTTAAGTGATAAACGTTGGAGAGAAAGAGGAAAGACTTAAAGAGGAATAGAATACAAGGAGAAAATATGAATATGTAAAAGTTAAAGTTGAACAAGTTGGGATCAGACAAGAAACAATGATAAAACATATATATAAAGAGAGAGAGAGAGAGAGAGAGAGAGAGAGAAGAGAGAGAGAGAGAGAGAGAGAGAGAGAGAGAGGAGAGAGAGAGAGGAGAGAGAGAGAGAGAGAGAGAGAAAAAACGTGAAATACATGAAAAAACAACAGAAACATGAACAAAATATACAGGAAGCCAGAGAGGAGAGAGAGAGAGAGGAGAGAGAGAGAGAGAGAGAGAGAGAGAGAGAAAGAGGGAAATACGTAAAATACATGAAAGAACTACAAAAACAAGAACAAAACACACAGGAAGCCATGGAGGAGAAAGCTATAAGAGGTTAATTGAAAAACGTACCTCCCGTCTACCGTCCTGCCTCATGCATATCTACGCCGTTACGCCCACCACCACCACCACCCCTACCACAGTACCACACCACCGCCACTCCCACCACCCCTACCACTGCCCCTGCTGCCACCACCACTGTCCCTACCACTACCACTATCCCTGCCACCACCACCACTGTCCCGGCCACCACCACGCTGTATCTACAACCCACATTTACAAAGACTCCCCAAAGGCTCCGAAACTTCCTCCTCTTGCTGCTAAATTACGCGCCTTATTGTCAACGAAGCTATAGTATCCTTCATTTCCCCCTTGACTTACAGTACTACATAGAATAAAAACTAAGTGTAATAGTGACTGGATATCTTAAACCTTGACTTAAATAGAGGAAAAATGGGTAAAAGTGACTGGAAAACATAAACCTTGACTTAAATAGAGAAATAAATGGGTAAAAGTGAGTGGAAAACATAAACCTTGACTTAAATAGAGAAATAAATGGGTAAAAGTGAGTGGAAAACATAAACCTTGACTTAAATAGAGAAAAAAAAGGGTAAAAGTTAGTGGAAAACATAAATCTTGACTTAAATAGAGAAATAAATGGGTAAAAGTGAGTGGAAAACATAAACCTTGACTTAAATAGAGAAAAAAATGGGTAAAAGTGAGTGGAAAACATAAACCTTGACTTAAACAGAAAAAAAAATTGTAGGATTGACTGGAAAACATAAACCTTGACTTCCATAGAAAAAATATTAATATAAGAACGATTGGAAAACATAAAATTTGACTTCCATAGAAAGAAAAAAATAATGTAATAGCGACTGGAAATCTTAAACCTTGACTTCCATAGAAAATATATTAATGCAAAAACGATTGGAAAACATAAAATTTGACTTCCATAGAAAAAAAAGAAGCGTAAGAGTGACTAGAAAACTTATATACACAGGGAACTTTGTTATAATATTCCCCCAGTGTTGCCAGACGGGGGGTCATTCTCGCCCAAGACTGAACTCTCTGCATAAAACAAATTATAACTTAACACCTTAGTGACTCGAGGCTTATGAATACCATCGCCGGAACACCATTTTTTTTAACATCACAAAGGACTGGCCAAGGACAAAAAGAAGAAGAAAAAACAGGTAACAAAAAGACCGCTTAGTTGCCAGTCCCTATAAAGAAGACAGTAAGAGAATAAATAGTTGCCAGTCCCTATAAAGAAGACAGTAAGCGAATAAATAGTTGCCAGTCCCTATAAAGAAGACAGTAAGAGAATAAATAGTTGCCAGTCCCTATAAAGAAGACAGTAAGA
Organism: Chionoecetes opilio; assembly: GCA_016584305.1. Lineage (NCBI taxonomy): Eukaryota > Metazoa > Arthropoda > Malacostraca > Decapoda > Majidae > Chionoecetes > Chionoecetes opilio. The sequence continues at coordinate 120,695 of JACEEZ010005450.1, read as the reverse complement.
TAATAAATAGTTGCCAGTCCCTATAAAGAAGACAGTAAGCGAATAAATAGTTGCCAGTCCCTAAAAAGAAGACAGTAAGCGAATAAATAGTTGCCAGTCCCTATAAAGAAGACAGTAAGCGAATAAATAGTTGTCAGTCCCTATAAAGAAGACAGTAAGCGAAAAAATAGTTGCCAGTCACTATAAAGAAGACAGTAAGCGAATAAATAGTTGCCAGTCCCTATAAAGAAGACAGTAAGCGAATAAATAGTTGCCAGTCCCTATAAAGAAGACAGTAAGCGAATAGATAGTTGCCAGTCCCTATAAAGAAGACAGTAAGCGAATAAATAGTTGCCAGTCCCTAATAGAAAAATACCAGTACTTAAAGCGAATAGATAGTTGCCAGTCCCTATAAAGAAGACAGTAAGCGAATAAATAGCTGCCAGTCCCTATAAAGAAGACAGTAAGCGAATAAATAATTGCCAGTCCCTATAAAGAAGACAGTGAGCGAATAAAATCAGCTATAGGAAATCAGTCAACTATAAAGAAGACAGTAAGCGAATAAATAGTTGCCAGTCCCTATAAAGAAGACAGTAAGAGAATACCATGCATGAAGGAAGAAACATAATGAGATATAATGCATAAAGACAAAAATCATAATAAAGACACGTGCAAAAAACAAGAGAAAATATAGATGTGTATCGAATGCCACTAATCGGGGGTCGTAAGCGTAAAATTCGAGGCGTAAAAAGAATTCTGGTTTTTAATATAACGTTAGGCGCGCAGTCCTGTGTCCCGCCTGGTCTGCTATAGCGAAGGTTTTACTGTATATATGTAGGCGCTTCACGTCATCCTTATGCAAATTACGAACAATGTCCTAGCGTTCCTCCTTCCCCCCAACCCTGGCTATTACGAACACTCCACCTACCTCGACCTCGCTATAGTGCATGAAGACACACCACACACACACACACACACAACACACACACACACACACACACACACACACACACACCCTCAAGCTACATCGTATTGCATTCCACGACACCTGTGACATCATGCTCGACAGACAACCTCGTTACTAAGCATGCTCGACACCCGGTTAAAGCGAACTGTGTCACGTGACGATATTTCATAAATGGTTAGCTAGTTAACTCGTGAAAAAATATATGTTGGAAAAGTGAAAAAAAAAATATATATATTGACGAAAAAGTGCAAAAAAAAAATATATATATATGACGAAAAAGTGCAAAAAATATATATATATATATATGACGAAAAAGTGCAAAAAAAAAAATTATATGACTGAAAAGTGCAAAAAAATATATAATGTCAGAAAAGTGCAAAAAAATATATATATGACGAAGAAGTGCAAACAAAATATATATATATATATATGACGGAATAATACATATATATATATATGACGGAAAAGTGCAAAAAAAAAATATATGACGGAAAAGTAAAAAAAAAAAAAAAAAAATCGGAAAAGGCAAAAAAAAAAAAAAAATCGGAAAAGTGAAAAAAAAAAAAAAAAATCGGAAAAGTGCTAAAAAAAAAAAATCGGAAAAGGGCAAAAAAAAAAAAATCTGAGGGAAAAAAAAAAAAAAAATCGGAGAAAAGAAAAAAAAAAAAAAACGGAAAAGTGCAAAATAATAATAATAATAATAAATAATAAAATAATAATAACAATAATAATAATAATAATAATAATAATAATAATAATAATAATAATAATAATAATAATAATAATAATAATAATAATGTATACTCGATTGTTGTAAAAATTGGACCGTGTGTAATTATATTCATTTCT
>JACEEZ010005450.1:98900-106400 GCA_016584305.1 Chionoecetes opilio | reverse complement strand
ATTTTGAAAATAGATTTGTTTGAGAATTAGTTCCTAGCAGTTTTAGGGCATGCTGAACACGAATCTGGAGTCAGTTTTCAGTTACAATGATGTGTGTCACAATGTAATGTGTGTCATTACAATGTGTGTGTGTGTGACCCAAACAGTCTTAATCATTCCCCCATGACCTATCTACTCTACAGCCATATTATTTCAACACATTCTATTATAGGCACTGCACATTATTGCATTGATGATTCAGTCATTTCTGTGGTCTTATGATGGTGGTTCATGATTTGAATGGACTCAGTCGTCAGGTAGTTAGTGCGGAATCAATAGGGAGCTTTAAAAGGAGTCTGGATATATTCATGGATGGGGATGAAAGGTGGATGTAGATAGTGTTAAGTAACAGGAACTACCACGTGTATGTCTCACGGCTTCTTGTAGCTTCCTTATGTTCTTATGTTCTTAGCTAGCTACAAAAATACGGTCTCATTAGGGAACATGTAGTAGAATTATAAACTTGGTGAACGTACTTACACGGTTTTCTTGTACACACGTATCACATCCTTATCATAAGAACATAAAAAAATAAGGAAGCTACAAGAGGCCGTGAGACCTACAGGAGGTAGTTCCTGTTATCTAACTCTACCTATATCCGCCTCTCTTCCCCATCCATGAATTTATCCAGACTTCTTTTAAAGACCCCAATAGACTCCGCATTGACCACCTGACGACTGAGTTCATTCCAATCATTCACCACCCTATTTGTGAACCAGTTTCTCCCAATTTCCTTTTCAAATCTACGCTTTTCCAGCTTGAATCCGTTACTTCTCGTTCTACCCTGCTTACTAACCTTAAGAACTTTTCCTACATCGCCTATATTGTATCCCTTTATCCACTTAAAAACTTCTATCAGATCGCCCCTTACTCCTACTCTTATCATATGTATACATTATGCATACGAGTGAAGCGATTCAAAACAAACAAACAAACAGACACACAAACAAACAAACAAACAAACAAACAGACAGACAAACAAACAAACCAAACCGATCACATAACCTCCTTAGCGGCATAAATAAGGTATAGGAGATGAAGATAAGAATATCTATAATAATATAAGCGAAAGTGTGTCTGTGTGTGTGTGTGTGTGTGTGTGTGTGTGTGTGTTTCCACGCCGCGATAGGTGCCGCCCCCCGTGGCACAATCCCTTCATATGGCACAGTTTTGGAACCGGCTCGACCAGGGGCACATTTTAAGCCCATTTATGAGATGATCCGATCACCTTTTTTTTTTTTTTTTTTTTAATAGCCTATTAGCGAGAATTGTGAAAAAAATATGGGGTTGCGAGAATTGAGGAAACCTTGATGTAGGGTGATGGGTAATGGGTGGGGTGATAGGTAATGGGTGTGGGGTGATGGGTGAGTGAATGGGTGGGGGTGATGGGTTGGGGGTGATGGGTGAGGGAATAGGTGGGGGGGTGATGGGTAATGGGTGAGTGAATGGGTGGGGGGTTATGGGTAATGGGTGAGTGAATGGGTGTGTGGTGATGGGTAAGGCGTTAATACATACATTTCTACATCCATGATTTCAAGGAAAGTTAGAAGGGGCTGTCTGGAGAGTCTGTGTTTGGTGGGCCGAAGGCCCACCAATAGCCCTCCGCAGGAGCTAGCCAAAAAGTCCGCCCGGAGGGCGGCTTTGCGGCTAGTAATAGAATATAAGAAAAATAATAAGAATATAAAGGCATACAAATTTAGGGGTTAGTGAAACATGGCAACGCGTCACTGCTAGAGTTTTTCTCCCGTATTTGCCTCATCGGCTTAACCCCTTGAAGCCCAGAACGTAATTTTAATTGTAATTTGGGTACTTTTAGACGATTTTTAGTGAATATAAGCAATGTTTTATAGATATGACCTGTTTAGTATCCTTGTTCACTAACTAATTTGGTATATTCAGTTACTTTTTGTAAGTTTATGGCTCGACAACAGACAATTTTTTTATAGCAAAGGAAAGCTCTGGGCGTGAAGGGGTTAAGAAATTATTAGTTTATCGTTAGCAGATATATTTAAGAAGGGAATGTAGGTACAGCAAGTGTATTATGTGTACAAAGCCACTCGAATTGTCTTCCTCAACATCATACTTATTACGGGTAACTTTTGTTGGTACATTATAAAAAAGAAAAGAAAGTAGAGAATAAGTGTAAGATACGTAATTGAAATGATGTTTAATTTTGGAAACGGTACCTAATAAATACATACAAATTTGATACATTTTACATAAGACACTGAAAGAAAAAAAACATATTCTAGCAAGTAACATTCCATTTCTGTTACTGAAGAGAGACGATGGAAAAAAATAATAGTGAGTTTTGTTATGCAATATATTTATGCAAATTATAATGTGAAATAAGAATAAATAAAAGTAGTAGGGAGGAAATGGGATAAGATAAGCCTTGCATCTCCTCGTTGACAATGACAGTTTTATGAGATGGGTGTCTTATCTATGTATATGGGAAGGAAGGAAAAATATGACAAAACGGACTGTAATGGGCAGTTACCCGCATGTTGTTATAACCTGTTCTCCGTCTGCGTGTGCAACGAAGAAACTCCAGGGACAGCGTGAGCCTAAACTAAAGATCCAAACGTCAGAGAAAACGGGATCTTCACCTGAGACCACAGGTGTCACTATAAAAATCCAGCCTGCGCCACAAACGGGCGAGATCAACCAACATCAAGACCTCTATAAGCCTACAGGCGCTATAGGCTCTAACAGAAAAAGAAAAAAAGAATACGTCAAAGTTAAGAAATGGTAAAAATAATAGAGTGCAAACAGGACGATGCAAAGAGCCAGTGTGAGAAAAAAAGGAAATAATAACGAAACTACTAACCCCTTCACGCCCAGATCTTTCCTTTGCTATATGAAATCGTCTGTTGTCGAGCCATAAAATTACGAAAACTAACTGAATATACCAAATTAGTTAGTGCACAAAGATACTCAACAGGTCATATCTATAAAATATTGCTTATAGTCACTAAAAATCGTCTAATGGCACCCAAATTACAATGGAAATTACGCTCTGGGTCTCAAGGGGTTAGAGGAAGCATTATAAAGAGGAAGAATAAAGGAGAAATGGGAAATAATAAAGAAACTATTAAAGGAAGAATACTATAAACCAGATCCACTTTAACCCAACAAGTGGTGGTGTCAGCGAGAACGAGAAAAAGAAAAACGAAGTGTAAAACGAAAAAATAAAAGTTTCTCTTCTTGTTCAACTCACTTACGAAGCAACGATGAAGCAGCAAACCATTTGATCCCATTGGCACCGACCCACACACACACACACACACACACGGGAGAGGGGAAAAGAGAGGAGAGGCAGGCTGTGGTGAGAGGGGGGAGCTCAGAATGCAATCACACCCTCTTTCTTCCGCGATCTCGTGTTGCTTCATGAATTTCTCAAGACTCGGAGCTTCGAAACTTGCCCACGACTCACTCTATGAATCCCAAATCTTCTCGGCCAATGTAGACGCGAGAAACTTTCTGAGGAGTCGAGCTTAAGTGAATTTTCCCCTCAATAAAGCGAGGGGAACGTCACCAAGCCCTCCCCCACTATCATCTCTCTCTCCTCTCTCCTCTCTCTCTCTCTCTCTCCTCTCTCTTCTCTTCTCTTCTCTCTCTCCTCTCTCTCTCTCTCTCTCTCTCTCTCTCTCTCTCTCTCTCTCTCTCTCTCTCTCTCTCTCTCTCTCTCTCTCTCTCTCTCTCAGCGGCTTTGTGGTCTCTGAAAGAACCAATTGGCCTCCAAGTAATGCCAGACCGGGCCTGTACCTTCTCTTGAAAAAAAAGATGTAAATAATAGTATGTTAAAGTATGGTGAGAGAGAGAGAGAGAGAGAGAGAGAGAGAGAGAGAGAGAGAGAGAGAGAGAGAGAGAGAGAGAGAGAGAGAGAGAGAGAGAGAGAGAGAGAGAGAGAGAGAGAGAGAGAGAGAGAGAGATGGTTAAAAAAAAGGATGATGGTGGGGACTTTGGTGGTGGCGAATGGTGATGATTATGCTTTTGAAGGTGATGATGGCGAGAAGAGGTGTTGAGACTTGTTATTATACGTATTCTGCATATATAGTGATGATACGATGGTGATGGTAGTTATGGTGATGATAACAGATGTTCTTCAATCACTTTCAATGCTCTTCAATAAATCCCTTTCTCATCTCTCTCACACCTTCCCGCCTCACCTTGTCTTCTCCCTCCTCTGTCTCTCCCTCCCTTCCTCCCTCCTCTTCTGTCTCCCCCTCCCTTCCTCCCTCCTCTGTCTCTCCCTCCCTTCCTCCCTCCTCTTCTGTCTCTCCCTCCCTCCCTCCCTCCTCTTCTGTCTCTTCCTCCCTTCCTCCTCCCTCTGTCTCTCCCTCCCTTCCTCCCTCCCTCCCTCCTCTGTCTCTCCCTCCCTTCCTCCCTCTTCCTCTGGCTCTCCCTCCCTTCCTCCCTCCCTCTGTCTCTCCCTCCCTCCCTTCCTCCCTCTGGCTCAGTACCCGGAGCTTCGAAACCTCTCCGAGTACGAGGCTCCGAAGCAGTGACATGAAGGTGACAGGTCGTACTGAAGGCTAAAAGGTCGAGGTGGGTGAAAATGTAAACTTAAAGAGGAGGAGGAAGAGGAAGGAGAGGGATAAGAAGGAGGAGGAGGAGGAAGAGGAAGAGGAGGAGGAGGAGGAGGAGGAGGAGGAGGAGGAGTGGTTACATGGGTACAAAGAAAGGAGACGAAGGTAAAAAGGAGAGCTGTAGGTAGGTATATATGAGAGAATAGAGAGCAAGAGAGAGAGAGAGAGAGAGAGAGAGAGAGAGAGAGAGAGAGAGAGAGAGAGAGAGAGAGAGAGAGAGAGAGAGAGAAAGAGAGAGAGAGAAGGAAAAAGAAGCGCTCAGGTAGATAGAGAAGAAAGAATGGAGGAAGAGAAAGAGAGAAAGTGATAGAGAGAGAAGGGAAAAAAAGAGCTCAGATGAGAGAATAGAGGGAGAAAGAGAGCGGCAGACTAATAGAGAGGTGGTAAGATTAGCATGGGTATAGTAAAAGAAGGAATACAAAGGAAGAACAAACAGTAGGAAGAGGAGGAGGAAACCAGAAACAAGACGTATTTTATGCAAGAAGTGGAATGAAGAGATATGAGGAAGTAGAAAGGAATGCTGAAGGAGATAAGGGGAGAGAGGGAGAGATAAGGAGCGAGGGAAAAGAAGAAGAGGGAAGGAAGAGAAGCAAGAGAAGGAAGTGATACCTACTGTGAAGAAGGAAAGAAGATGGTGGGAGATAGAAGGGAACAGAAAGAAGATGTAAAAGAAGAATGAGAAGAAAGGCATGATAAAGAATGGAATAGGAAAAGTGTGAAAGAATGGAAAATAAGAATGAGAAGAATGGCATGATAAAGAATGGAATGAGATAAGTGTGAAAGAATGGAAAAGAAGAATGAGAAGGGAGACATGATAAAGAATGCAATAGGAAAAGTGTGAAAGAATGAAAAAAAAGGAAGGAAGGCATGATGAAGAATGCAATAGGAAAAAGAATGAATGTGAAAGAGAATGAATCACAGCCTCACCATTTAAAGGGAATGACAACAGGGAGAAATGTAAAGGCGAAAAAGAAAAACTCAAATCAGAGCTAAAAATAACAACATGAAAAAACTCTAGATTGACACAGAAATTATGGGAAAATAAATGCAAAGATAAAGTTAGATCAAATAGATAGACATTTCTAGCCTGACAGTAATGAATGAATCGCCTGACAGATACACAGATTAGAGAAAGAGGACAGGCAGACAAATGGACGGACGGACAGGTCACGCGGGCACAGGTAAAAGAACACCTTGTCCAGTGAGTACCTGTCTGTCTGGGGGCCTGATGGGAGGGGCGACACAGGCCAGAAGAGAAGGAATACAAAGAAATACAAAGGAAACACAAACAGCAACAAACCATTAGGTCCTTACATGGCTGTTTGATTGAACTACACTACACTAACTAGATAATAAGAGAGAAAGGATAGGACAGTAGAAGGCTCCTCCCCACCCACCCATCCCTCCAGCCGAGGAAGGAGGAGGAGGAAGAGGGCAAAGTTATGTTCGAATGGGAGGAAGGGAGGGTTGGAGAGACGAATAGGAGGAGGAAGAGAAGTAGGAGGAGGAATACAAAGGATACAAAGGAAACACAAACAGGAGGAAGAGGAGGAGGAGGAGGAGGAGGAGGAGGAATACATAGGAATACATAGGAATAACAGATACCAGGAGACCTACTGAACTATAACGAGGGTATCTGCTGAACTACATACTACTAACTATCAAACTACATGTAAGAGAACCATTAGAAAATAATACTATGTCCCAAATGAAGATAGGAACATGGAAGTTTCGGAGTGAAGAATGAGAGGATATGAAGCATGTTAACTGATGCTAATGATGAGGAGGAGGAGGAGGAGAGGAGGAGGATTGCATAGGAGTCATAAACAGCAACATATTTTCAGGTCTGTTGATTCCACAAACTCAATCTAACCTACTAGTGCCAGGGAAAGTAAAGTAAAGTAAAAGGCTTCTCCCCACCCCCCCCCCTTTCCAACCGTAGCTGGCCGTATAAAAAGGCAACACCATCCTGCATTGAAAACACTAACATAGAATTTGGGAGAAAAGTTACAAATTTGGTCCAATCTATATCTGATATTTGTTTGTTGGGAAAGTTATGACTGTATAAGCGGTATGAAAGGTAGCTGGCAACGTTTGAGGACAGTCCATTTCATCTATACATTACTCAAACTCGATCATTTTTGGCCACGACGACTTGAAAGAACAAACACAACATAATAATTAACATCAGACGTTGACGAGAACTAAACAAGAGCCAGAACGTGAACAAACAAACTCAATAAAAACAACGAAGAGAACTATACTACAGATTTCCATACAACGACGACTTAAAAGAACAAAACAGAACATAACTAATTAACATCAGACGTTGACGAGAACTAAACAAGAGCCAAAACGTGAACAAACAAACTCAATAAAAACAACGAAGAGAACTATACTACAGATTTCCATACAACGACGACTTAAAAGAACAAAACAGAATGTAAATAATTAACATCAGACGTTAACGAGAACTAAAAAAGATCGAGAACGTGAACAAAACAACTCAATAAAAACAACGAATAGAACTTAACTACAGATTTCCATACAACGACCGACTTAAAAGAACAAAACACAACATAACTAATTAACATCAGACGTCGACGAGAACTAAAAAAGATCGAGAACGTGAACAAACAAGTTAAACCTCCATAAGAACGAATAGAACTAACAACCAGGATGGAGGAGAACGATTCGGTTCCTCCACCAGCAGGCGAAACAGTGGTGGGTTATGGGCGAGCAATTCCGCCGATGCAGATTTCACCCCGAAACTAATCACTTCTCGCTCACTGCCATAATCTGTCTATCGCAGTACTAAATTACACCGAGGAAGGCTATGTCGCTCCTGAGATGGCGCGTTTGTAGGTGT
>JACEEZ010005450.1:88900-96400 GCA_016584305.1 Chionoecetes opilio | reverse complement strand
CGAGGAGGAAGAGGAAATAGACGAGGAGGAAGAGGAAATAGACGAGGAGGAAGAGGAAATAGACGAGGAGGAAGAGGAGGAGGAGGAAATGGAGGAGGAGGGTGAGGAAAATGAGTGATAAAACCAGGGACAAAGAGGAAATTAGAAAAAGAGGAAAATTGAAATGGAGAAAATAAAGAAGAGGAGGTTAATAAAAATAAAAATGAGGAAAAATAAGGACAAAGAAGAGGAGAAAGAAAAAAAGGAAAAATGGCAATAGGAAAATGAAGAGGAGGAGGAAAAGAGGTCAAGGAGAATGAAAATAAGGAAAAATTGTAGTTTGAGAAGGAAAGAGATATGAGAGAGACGAAGAGTTGGAAGGGGACGAGGAAAATAAAAATGATGATAAAGAGGAAGAGGAGGAAAATATAAACAAGGAAAAAAATAGGAAAACAAAGAAACTAAGAAAGAGGACGAGGGAAATAAACAAACAAAAAAAGAAAAAAGACGAAGCTGTGAACAAAAAAGAAAAGAAAATAGCAAAAAAAAACAAAAATTAAAAAAATAAAAAGTGTGAGGGTGACAAAAAAAAAAAAACGCAAGTAAATGTGACAAAAAAAAAAAAAAAAAAAACAACTGTGTGACAAAAAAAAAAAATCGAAAGTGAATGCGAAAAAAAAAAAAAAAGACTGCGTGACTAAAATAACACAACATCGAAAGAGAATGCGACCAAAAAAAACTCAAAATAAAAGGGAAACAGGAAACCCCGGGAGGAAGAAGAGGGGAGGAGAGACTATCAGGTCAGAGGGACTATAATTACGGCGAGGCGGAGAGAAACGAGAGGCGATGAGAGCAGAGCCGTGGTGAGGATGGCCACTTGTAAGGGTAACTTTTTCACACCATTGACTCTCTCTCTCTCTCTCTCTCTCTCTCTCTCGTTCTTCATCTCTCTCTCTCTCTCTCTCTCTCTCTCTCTCTCTCTCTACTCTCTCTCTACTCTCTTCTACTCTCTTCTACTCTCTCTTCCTTTCTTCTCTCTCTTCTCTCTCTCTCTCATCTCTCTCTTTCTCTCTCTCTTTCTCTCTCCTGCTCTCTCTCTCTCTCTCTCTCTCTCTCTCTCTCTCTCTCTCTCTCTCTCTCTCTCTCTTTCTTTCTTTCTTTCTTACTCTCTGAAAAAAAACAAGAAAAGTGTGGTTGTTCGAGTGTGGTTGTGTGTGTGTGTGTGTGTGTGTGTGTGTGTGTGTGTGTGTGTGTGTGGTGTGTGTGTGTGTGTGTGTGTGTGTGTGTGTGGTGTGTGTGTGTGTGTGTGTGTGTGTGTGTGTGTGGTGTTGTGTGTGTGTGTGTGTAATAAATTGTCTCTTGGCCTTAGATAGTTTGTTTTTTCATTTATTTCAGGTTGGGTTGAATTTCCATTTTTTTTCTTCTTTTTTATTTTCTGCTTGTTTCAAGTCTATCTTTTTCTGCCTCCGAATGATTGGTGTGTGTGTGTGTGTGTGTGTGTGTGTGTGTGTTGTGTGTGTGTGTGTGTGTGTGTCTGTGTGTCTGTGTGTCTGTGTGTCTGTGTGTGTGTGTGTCTGGTGTGTGTGGTGTGTGTCTGTGTGTGTGTCTGTGTGTGTGTCTGTGTGTGTGTGTGTGTGTGTGTGTGTGTGTGTCTGTGTCTGTGTCTGTGTGTGTGTGTGTCTGTGTCTGTGTCTGTGTCTGTGTGTGTGTGTGTAAGTAAGTAAGTAAGTAAATTTATTGCCATTACAAAAGCACACGAATATAATTGAATATATAAAAACAAAAACGTAATGATGGCACGGTCTGTCGAGCATAAGCTCTTTAGACAGACAAAATCGTAACTAATTGGTTGTTCAGTAGTACAGGCATTATAAGTGACAAACTATACAATATGAATAACACCAAAAAAAATATATATGAAAAAAACATTTCTAAGCAAATACAGACAATCGACACAGTTTCAACACAAGTTTATAAAGTATTTTGACTATTTAATAAATAAGTCTTTATTTTCTTCTTCAATTGTAGTAAATTTCCAGCCTCCATCAGACTTTTTATTGCAATAGGAAGAGAATTCCATATCTGAGGACCTTCACACAACACACTTTTATTATAGAGGGACGTACGAAACTGTGGACACACTAAATTAATACTATTACCCCTAATATTATAAATATTTCCGACGAAATCGAAAACCTTATTTCCTGGGTAGAGTTTAATGTTTTTATAAATAAGCAACATTATGAAATATTTTCTAATTAATTTGAAATGTAATATATTGAGCTGAGGATATATATGATTTGTGGAAGCAAATTTTCCCATAAATAGAATGCATCTCATGATTTTATTTTGGGCTATTATCAATTTATTTAGGAAAGATGGCCATGTACAACCCATATGGAAACGCAATAAATCAAGTGAGGGTAACACAATGTATAAATATATACTTAACATAGATTCAGTTGTAAGTTGATGGCGGACCCTATACAATATACCACATATTTTAGATAATTTCAGACAAACTTGATTAATGTGAAAGCTCCAGTTTAAGTTCTCGTCAATATTAATTCCTAGAAATTTTGTATGAGGCACACGTTGAATTGATTGACCTTTTAATGACAATGGAGGCATAATATTCTTAATTGATCTATTTTGGAAAAGTATGTAATTGGTTTTGGCAATATTGAGGTGCAATTTATTGGACTCTAGCCATTGATTTATTAGATTTAATTCAAGATTTAAATTTATATGTAAAGAGTCAATATTTGTATCGGCTAATAAGAGACTAGTGTCATCAGCATAAATAGTACATTTAAATTTTGTGCTAGCATTTGGTATATCATTAATATATATGAGAAAAAGTAGAGGCCCTAGAATAGATCCCTGAGGTACACCTTTAGTTATAACTTTGAAAACTGAATACATGGAATTACAATATACACTTTGTGACCTGTTACTGATGTAGCTCTTCAATAACCGGTGAGTAATGCCCCTTATCCCTATATGTTCAAGTTTATCAAGAAGTATGTTATGATCTAAGGAATCAAAGGCTTTGGATAGATCTAAAAATATTCCAGCTACATAGAATTTACCTTCCAAGTATTTATATACATCATTAACAAATTGTAAGATTGCTGACTCTGTATGAGTGTGTGTGTGTCTGTGTCTGTGTCTGTGTGTGTGTGTGTCTGTGTGTGTGTCTGTGTGTGTGTGTGTGTGTGTGTTGTTGTGTGTGTGTGTGTGTGTGTGTGTGTGTGTGTGGGGTGTGTCTGTGTCTGTGTCTTGTTGTTCTGGTTCTTGTCTTGTCTGTGTCTGTGTGTGTGTGTGTGGTGTGTGTGGTGTGGTGTGTGTGTGTGTGTGTATAGCTATAAAGATTAAGTTCAGGCTCCCTAAAAACATCCTCATCACCACCATAACATAACCCTGAAACACTACCTGCAATATATCTCCTCTCCCATTCATAACCCGGAAATAACAACCCTCGTAACCTAACAAGCATAACAATTACACAAATATTCCCCCTCAAAAAAATACACCCACAAATACAACAAATCATGAATCATACACCATACATCGGCCCTAGCAAAAAAAAAAAAAAAAAAAAGAAAAAAAAAATATTAATGAAAAAAAACCCTCACATACATCAATCATGGGAATCAAAACATGACAAACAAACAAACAAACAAACAAACAATCAATCTCACTCAAACATATCAAACTCAAACAAGTGGAGGACTGCAACAACAACAACAACACAACAACAACAGTAGGGTAAACCATGCCAAAGATCAAAACACACACACACATACTCTCTCTCTCTCTCTCTCTCTCTCTCTCTCTCTCTCTTCTCTCTCTCTCTCTCTCTCTCTCTCTCTCTCTCAAACACACACACGACTTCATTAAAACCCCATAAACAAGTTTTCTTCCTTCTTCTCTTTTCTCTTCCTCCTCCTCCTCCTTCATTCCCATTTGTCTCCTCTCCTCCTCCTCCTCCTCCTCCTTTTTCTGCGCCATCCTCCTCTTTACTCTGCCTTCAACACAACACTAGCAAAATTCACACCCCTTCCCTGTCTTCCTCTAGCCCCCCCCCTCCCCTCCCCCCTCCCCCTCCCCTCTAGCCCCCTCTACACAACCTGGACAATAAATACCTCCATTCCCTCCCCTCTCTCTCTTTCCCTCTCCCTCCCCCCTCTATACAAAACACAAAACAAGAAATAACTCCATTCTTTCTACCACCATCACCACCCCATCCTTCTCTCTCTCTCTCTCTCTCTCTCTCTCTCTCTCTCTCTCTCTCTCTTCTCTCTCTCTCTCTCTCTCTCTCTCTCTCCTCTCTCTCTCTCTCTCTCTCTCTCTCTCTCTCCCTCTCTCCACACACACAAGAGCTATACAATTAACAAGAACAAATCCCTTTACTGGCCTCCCTTACCTCACCTCTCATCCCATCTATCCTCCTCCTCCTCCTCCTCTCACCAACCTCCTCCTCCTCCCTATCCCGTCCCTAAGAGCCAGCAAAAAGGGGGTGGCAGGGACAAGGGAAACATACAGGGACACATGAAAACAGGGGTATATATTATAACAGGGGGGATGGAGGTGGAGGATGCATTATTACAGGGGCATGGAGAGGACAAGGATATATAAACAGGACAAGGCAGGGAAGCATGAAAACAGGGTAACAGGGTGAGAACAAAGAGCAAGGATGTAATCAGAAGCATGATAAAATACAGGGAAAAATTTAAACAGGGGTAACAGGGGGATAAACAGGGTAAGATACAGGGGCACAGAAGGCAGGACAAGGGGACAGGGGTATATAAACATGACAAAATACAAGGAAAAATGAAAACAGGGGTAACAGGGCAGGACAAGATACAGGGGAAGATGAAGGTAAGGTAAGGCAAGGGGACATGGAGGCAGGGTAGAGGTGTAGGGGGCCATAGGGGGTACAAGGGTGTAGAGGGGGCCATGGGGGTACAGGGGCCATGGGGTACAGGGGACCATGAGGGTACAGGGGGCCATGGGGGTACAGGGGGCCATGGAGGGTACAGGGGGCCATGGGGGTACAGGGGGCCATGGGGGTACAGGGGCCATGGGGGTACAGGGGGCCATGGAGGGTACAGGGGTATGGAGGGTACAGGGGGCCATGGGGGGTACAGGGGGCCATGGGGGTACAGGGGGCCATGTGGGGTACAGAGGGCCATGGGGGTACAGGGGCCATGGGGGTACAGGGGGCCATGGGGGTACAGGGGGCCATGGGGGTACAGGGGGCCAGGGGGGTACAGGGGGCCATGGGGGTACAGGGGGCCATGGGGGTACAGGGGGGCCATGGGGGTACAGGGGGCCATGGGGGTACAGGGGTCCATGGGGGTACAGGGGCCATGGGGGTACAGAGGGCCATGGGGGATACAGAGGGCCATGGGGGTACAGGGGGCCATGGGGGGGACAGGGGGCCATGGGGTACAGGGGGCATGGGGGGTACAGAGGGCCATGGGGGTACAGGGGGCCATGGGGGTACAGGGGGCCATGGGGGGTACAGGGGGCCATGGGGGTACAGGGGGTATGGGGTGTACAGGGGGCCATGGGGGGTACAGAGGGCCATGGGGGTATGGGGGGTACAGGGGGCATGGGGGGTACAGGGGGCATGGGGGGTACAGGGGGCCATGGGGGTACAGGGGGCCATGGGGGTACAGGGGGCCATGGGGGTACAGGGGGCCATGGGGGTACAGGGGCCATGCGGGGTACAGGGGGCATGGGGTACAGGGGGCCATGGAGGGTACAGGGGGCCATGGGTTAGCCTGTATATCGTGTCCCTGTCCAACAATTTCCTGGCGGGCACCACGCAAGTTCATTACCCACCACGGTAGCCGAAGTCATGATCTCTCTCTCTCTCTCTCTCTCTCTCTCTCTCCTCTCTCTCTCTCTCTCTCTCTCTGGAGATAAAAGAGGCACGGGTTCAGTACAGTATGTGTGTGTGTGTGTGTGTGTGTGTGTGGGTGTGTGTGTGTGTGTGTGTGTGTGTGTGTGTGTGTGTGTGTGTGTGTGTGTGTGTGTGTGTGTGTGTGTGTGTGTGTGCGTGTGTGTGTGTGTGTGCGCGCGCGTGTGTACTCTGCCGCCATTTAACCATCAACCTCGAAATATCTTTAAGGAGGAGAAGGTTAGTAAGGGAGGAGGGGAGGAAAGGAGGAGAGGGGAAGGGGGAGGAAGAGGAAGAGGGAGAGGGGGAGGAAGAGGGAAGGAGGAGAGGGGAAGGGGGAGGAAGAGGGGAAGGAGGAGAGGGGAAGGGGGAGAGAGGAAAGTTTAGGTGAGGGCCAAGGGAGGGGAGGGGAGGGAAGGGAAGGGAAGGGGAGGGGAGGTAGAGTAAGGTGAGCAAAGTTTGGAAGTGAGTTGGGGAGGGAGGGAAGGCGGAGGAGGAGGAGGAGGAGGAAGAAGGAAGAGGAGGAAGAGGAAGAAGAGGAGGAGGAGGAGGGCCATTAATGGTTCCCGAAAGAATCGTTTTACAGATTTTCGGGGAATTTGCTTTAAATATACAGGAGCGCGCACACTTGTCTCGGTTTAGGCGACATTACGATGCTATTGTAAGCTACGAGTTTTACATATCATCGTTATCACCATCATTGTCATCACTATCATCATTATCATTACTATCATTGTCATCATTTTCATTATTATCACCATCATTGTCATCATTTTCATTATTATCACTATCATTGTCATCATTATCACCATCATTGTCATCACTATCATAATTTTCATTATTATCACAATCATTGTCATTATTTTCATTATTATCACCATCATTGTCATCACTATCACTGTTATCACTATCATTGTCATCACTATCATCATCACTATCATAATCATCACCATCATTGTCATCACTATCACTGTCATCACTATCACCATCATCACTATCATCATCATTATTATCATCATTATCACTATCATCATTATCACTATCATCATTATCACTATCATTGTCATCACTATCATCATTATCACTATCATCATTATCACTATAATTGTAATCACTATCATTGTCATCACTATCATCATTATCACTATCACTGTCATCACTATCATTATCATCACTATCACTGCCATCACTATCGTCATTATCATTATTATCACTATCATTGTCATCACTATCATAATTATCACTATCATTGTCATCACTATCATCATTATCACTATCATTGTCATCACTATCCCTGTCTTCACTATCATCATTATCACTATCATTGTCTTCACTATCATTGTCATCACTATCATCATCACTATCAGTCATCACTATCAGTCATCACTTATCATTGTCATTACTATTCTTGTCATCACATGATCATCACACATCACATCATTTCTACGTCAATCTTTTGTATCGTTATTTCATGTACTATGTGACCTAATTACGCAAGATCACACAATAACTAATTTCTTAATAACACTACAGGGAAAAAGATAAATGGAACAAAAGTTAAAGTTAGAAAAAAAGCAAATCCATAAACGCAAAAAACAAAACAAATAAAA
>JACEEZ010005450.1:78900-81400 GCA_016584305.1 Chionoecetes opilio | reverse complement strand
AAAATAAAATAAAATAAAAATAAAATAGATAAATAAAACCATAGTAAAAGCAAATCCAAGCAAAATGACAGGAATAAAAAGCAAAAAACCTTAGGCCGTCAAACACGAAATACAAGCAAGGTAACAAACCAACAAAATTATTAGTACTCGCGTGACTTCCGAGGGAGAGGAGGAGCCACAGGAGGAGGAGGAGGAGGCACAGGAGGAGGGGGCTGCATTGCTGAGATAAATGGGACTTCGGACGGTCCCCTGCCCTGCCCTGCCCCTCAGCCCCACCCAAAGGGCTTCCCGGGGGTGGATGAACAGGGGCAAGGCTGAAAATCTCACTTCCAGTACATCTCGTGGGGCACCGAGCTTGTCGTTGTTCCTGGAAATCGTAACAATAGTGATGATGATAGCTAGGATGGTAGCGACGACAACAACAACCACCACCTAGGCCTACACACACACACACACACACACACACACACACGCCCAAGGACACAGTTACGAAATGAAACAAACAACAAAACTGAAATATCAAAAGGACATACAGAAAAAAAAGTAGAATATTGTAGTCTGTATCTATTTTTTTGCCTGCACGCTATGACAGAGAGAGAGAGAGAGAGAGAGAGAGAGAGAGAGAGAGAGAGAGAGAGAGAGAGAGAGAGAGAGAGAGAGAGAGAGAGAGAGTCGGAATGTGATTAAATTAAGCATGCAAGTAAAATCCTCATCAAGTCGGCGCTTCGAGGTTCAAAAAAAATACGAATCCTGAGATAACGCAGTAAAAAAAATATGAATGAAATGAATGAAGGAATTACATGAATAAATTATGTAAATAAATGTAATACTTGGAGGTTCATGTTTATCTTTTCCACAAATATTGCAACTTCCGGTAGAGCAAAATGTATCCGATACGTTTAGAGGAAATAAAGAAAAGAAGGAAAACACATAAAAGTAAAAAACAATTAAAGATTACTGTTAAAAAGAACATCATACTCTCTCTCTCTCTCTCTCTCTCTCTCTCTCTCTCTCTCTCTCTCTCTCTCTCTCTCTCTCTCTCTCTCTCTCTCTCTCTCTCTCTCTCTCTCTCTCTCTCTCTCTCTCTCTCTCAGCTGCCTAAACTTAAGCCTCAAAACAAGTATGAACACAAATATCACAAAAATATTACAACAATTAAATAGCACAGTAACCAACCCTCATCTTGATCACATATTACCAGCGGCAAGTACAACAAGGCATGCAATAAACACCTCATATAAACACTGCAATACTGTGCTTGGCCTGTGCAGACAACAACAATAACAACAAACAATAGATAATAATAATAATAATAATAAGTAATGGTGGTAATAAGTAGAAAATACAAAAAAGGTGCAAATTTAAAACACCTATAGATGTAAAAATCTACTTATCATAACATTCTAGGCATCTTTGTATTGAGGTGTGATGAGCTTTCCTATCTAGCCTCTTATATTATTTGTGAAATTTTGTACAGAAGACTATGGTTTATTTAGATTTGACTTTGATTTCCAATGTATAAGAGTGAGAGTGAATGAGAAATACGTAGAAATATGCACCCTAGCCCTTGCTATGCTCCCTTTTGATCTTGATTCTATTATGTTTTCTCCCTATACTGTACCATACAATTGTTTCTACTACTACTACTACTGCTACTACTACTACTATAACTACTACTACTACTACTACTACTACTACAACTACTACTACTACTACTACTACTGCTATAACTACTACTACTACTACTACTACTGCTACTGCTATAACTACTACTACTACTACTACTACTTCCACTACTACTACTACTTATACTACTACTACTTATACTACTACTACTACTACTACTACTGCTATAACTACTACTACTACTACTACTATAACTACTACTACTACTACTACTGCTATAACTACTACTACTACTACTATTACTACTACTACTACTACTACTACTACTACTACTGCTACAACTACTACTACTACTACTACTACTTCCACTACTACTACTACTACTACTACTACTACTACTCCCACCATCACCACGTCTTTCCTGATAACAAGCTTTTAGATCGCTAAATTTCTCTACATATATTTTTTTACGTTGAAGTCTACATAAATAATGTTCATTACAACTAAAAAAAAAACAGACCTTATCAGTAATATAATCACTCCATTTTAAGCCCTAATGCCTCAAAAGCATCTTCATAGTGACATAATATAGTATCGTCTTTAATCATATAATTAATACCTGGGTGCAAAAGATTCATTTAATCTCATAAGGTTCGCAAACATCTCGCGGCTGATCAAATGAAGTGAGATTACAGTGAACGGACATGAAAGTAAAGTGACAATTAAGTGAAGTGACATGAAAGTGAACTGCCATGAAAGTGAGGTGACATTAGAGCTCATTATACATGGAGTCGCTGTCAAGGAGGGAGGTACTGCGAGTCTCTTTACCTAATGTCAACACCGTCCCGGGAATTCATGAGGTGTGGAGGGAACC
>JACEEZ010005450.1:56400-73900 GCA_016584305.1 Chionoecetes opilio | reverse complement strand
TGTATTTGATGTAAAGTAAATTAATCCAACTACTGCTATTATCCCTTCCGTAGTTTAAGTGTGCATTGTAAATCAGTAAAAAACACATGTAATATAATTGGTCGGTTTTGCATAATGAAAATGTATTACTAGTCTTTTTCTTAATTAATACCAGAGTAATTGAAATTTAATGCATGTTTGTGCGTGGATGCATGAAATGATTGGTGGGCTCAGAGAGGAAGGGTGGAATTGATCCTTATTGTGGATGTCAGTGAGGTAAGGAAGTGGAGTGTGTGTGTGTGTGTGTGGTGTGTGTGTGTGTGTGTGTGTGTGTGTGTGTGTGCTGCCCTCCATGTATGTTCATATCACTGTCATATTCTTTTTTATTTGAGCTGGAATGAACAGGAACTAAAGTCTCATGATTTTGTATCCTTTTTTTTTTGAGGGGAGAAAGTAATCAGGGAGTTTATGTTTTATGAGTAATTAATCCTTCCTTCCATTCTTGCTCTCGCTTTTATTTATTTTTCTCTTTCAGTCACAAAATCCCAAAATAATCCCGTAATGATTGCATTCACGAAGAATTTAAGTACTATATTATAAAGAGAGAGAGAGAGAGAGAGAGAGAGAGAGAGAGAGAGAGAGAGAGAGAGAGAGAGAGAGAGAGAGAGAGAGAGAGAGAGAGAGAGAGAGAGAGAGACAGAGAGAGAGAGAAGTAACAGATGTGGAGAGAGAGAGAGAGAGAGAGAGAGAGAGAGAGAGAGAGAGAAGGATGAGACGAATGGAGAGAGAGAGAGAGAGAAAGAGAAGAGAGAGAGAGAAGAGAGAGAGAGAGAGAGAGAAGAGAAGAAGAGAGAGAGAGAGAGAGGAGAGAGAGAGAGAGCATCTGATTGGCCATAACTAACCACCAATCGCCGCCAATTAAACAGCCTGCAAGAGAGCAACTTTGCTTTCCTCTTCATAACTAAACAAGAAAGACTTTTGATAAATATGTATGATAACTGTCTGTGAGTGATGAAAAGTTGTAGTATTGTATACTACTACAACTACTACTTATATTACTACTACAACTACTATCACTACTTCTAGCTACTATACTACTACACCTACTACTTATACTAAAACCATGCTTGCAGAACTTAACTACTACTAACCACAACTTCTACTATACTAAACACTACTACACAAACAACTTTATAACTCACTACTACACCAACAACTTCTACTACTACTACTACTACTACAACCCTAACCATCGTACCACAAGTAAACATCGAGACATAAAAGAACACCATCATCACCCTCAACATCATCACCCTCATCATCATTATCATCATCAGCAGCAGCAGTATTCCCCTGGGAGGACAAAAGGTGGAGCAACAGACAGGTAAACGTGGATATGTTATTATTTTTATTTCGCCAACATTACAACTGTGTAAACATAGATGGAGGAAGACCCTAGTTACTGCTATCACGTCCTATAGTAGCGTGTGTGTGTGTGTGTGTGTGTGTGGATGTGTGTGTGTGTGTGTGTGTGTGTGTGTGTGTGTGTGTGTGTGTGTTGTGTGTGTGTGTGTTACAAGTGGAAATTTCTGATTTGTTTCCGTTCTTTCGTATGTATATATGAATGTATGTGTCTGTGCTCTCGTGTGTGTATGCATGTATGTATATATGTATGTATGTGTGTGTATATATCATTATGCATTAGTATGTATACAGTATATACATGTGTGCAAGCATACATAACTCTCATACAAACACACGTACATGTATACATTCTTATTATAATGCAACGGTCTCTCTCTCTCTCTCTCTCTCTCTCTCTCTCTCTCTCATTCATCAGGTAGGAATTCAGTCACACCTCGGCATGTATTTATAATTATATACAGGTAATGGTAACCCACTGAGCCTCAAGGTCACGCCTCACCTGTCGCCACAACACACAACATTACCTATGCCAAGGGAACCGTGAGGCCGAGATAAGGTTGCCTCCAAGACCTTCCAGAGACAAGGAAGGAACAACACAGGTAAATCAGCTGATGTTCTCATAGACTGTTCATCTCCTTACCAAATGAACATAAGAAACATAAGAAAATAAGAAAGCTACAAGAGGCCTCGAGACCTACACGTGGTAGTTCCTGAAGTTTAAAGAGATGTAGTGGTGGTACAGAGAACTAAGCTACCTTGTAAAATCAGCCTCAATAGCGTTAAATTTCATAAGGAAGTGAGTTAACTATGAGAACAACGAGAGACAAGTAAGGTGACAATAAAGGTAAATCAGCTGTTGTTCTTTGCTCATCTCCTTATCAAAAGAGATGTCGTGTGGTACAAAGGACTAAGATACCTGGAGTTGGTGGTACAAAGGACTAAAATACCTTAAATCTGCCTCAATAGCGTTGTTTTCATAAGGAAGTGAGCAAACAATGAGTACAACAGGTGTGATTAGGTAATTAGTGATCTTCAAATTTCGAAACGTAACTGTACACTTCGTAAAACAATATCGGCATGACTAAAGAGGAAAGTAATAGCAGGTTTTCACACTACTCGTACTCACAACTTTTATCGACATGAACAATTGCCATGTCTACCCTTAACGCTACAATATATAGCCGCTCAGCAGTCCGATTGCAACAAAAAACACATAAACGGATTAAAACTAAACCTCTTTAAGCCACCCATCGAAAAAAAGCGGCGATAACAAAATAACAACAGTGAGATTAAAAGTTATTCTATTGACTCACTCAGCGATTAAAGTTTACGAAGCGTTCACTCCAAATAAATAGACTAGAACACGTAGAAATTAAACAATGGACTACTGAACGGTCTTTAGTGGATTCTATGACTCTATCGGGGTGAGGGAAGACGCTGTTGAAAGGGTAAAAATATATATGATGACGTTTATTTACTCTTGTTCATTGTTTTCTTGTGTCTAAATCTACACTTCTACGAAATTGCTTATGAGATCTTAACACGTGGGGAGGTAATATCATCAGTGTGTGTGTGTGTGTGTGTGTGTGTGTGTGTGTGTGTGTGTGTGTGTGTGTGTTTATAATTGTGTTACGTGTTATAGTTGCTAATTATCTACATTGACGAGTAATTATTCAAAGTTTGCTGTCATTGTTTCTTCACAGTCTTGGCGCGCCGGAGTGGAGGTGGGAACCCTTAGCTGTCACTTACGAAGGATTACAAAGGAGGAAGAACAGTCACTCGCGCCTCCTCTGTCACTTATGAAGGATTACAAAGGAGGAAGAAACAGCCACTCGCGCCTCCTCTGTCACTTACGAAGGATTACCAAGGAGGAAGAAACAGTCACTCGCGCCTCCTCTTTCACTTACGAAGGATTACAAAGGAGGAAGAAACAGTCACTCGCGCCTCCTCTGTCATGTACGAAGGATTACAAAGGAGGAAGAAACAGCCACTCGCGCCTCCTCTGTCATGTACGAAGGATTACAAAGGAGGAAGAAACAGTCACTCGCGCCTCCTCTGTCATGTACGAAGGATTACAAAGGAGGAAGAAACAGCCACTCGCGCCTCCTCTGACACTTATGAAGGATTACAAAGGAGGAAGAAACAGCCACTCGCGCCTCCTCTGTCACTTACGAAGGATTACAAAGGAGGAAGAAACAGCCACTCGCGCCTCCTCTGTTTCTTTAGGAGGCGAAAGAAGTTGTGATGTAAAAAGTTGTGGTAAGTTCTGTTCTTCATAAGTCTTTTGTGACCAACCTCTTCCTCTTCACAAAACCGAGAATCAACACTTATTTATTTTTCATTTATTTATCATTGAATTCTCCGTCACTGTCCATTTTTTTTCTATTTTTCTAACCCTCAAATTATGAAAACATCTTGAATTTTTTTTTCTATCGTTAAAGAATGAAAATATCTAAGTCGCTATTATGTGTTTTCCGTTTTTTCCCGCCAAAATTCTGACGTGTGCAATGTCAGCATACACTTGTTTCCTCTCCTCTCTTTCCTCCATGTATTTAAAGGGATACTGAGGCATGTAAGGGAGTTAAAAAGTGGCTACAAACAAGCAAAAACTCCCTCGCTATTGCTGTTCATTAGAGGGCGACGAAAGAAAAGTTCAGAGGAATTTCAATTTTGGGATGTGATCTTGTGAGTCAAGAAAAGTTATACTAACAATGAAAAGACATGTATTAAAAGTAGTAGTAGTAGTAGTAGTTGTGGTTGTGGTAGTAGTAGTAGTAGTAGTAGTAGTAGTAGTAGTAGTAGTAGTAGTAGTAGTAGTTGTTGTTGTGGTTTAGTAGTAGTAGTAGTAGTAGTAGTAGTAGTAGTAGTTGTGGTTAGTAGTTAGTAGTAGTAGTAGTAGTAGTAGTAGTAGTAGTAGTAGTAGTAGTAGTAGTAGTAGTAGTAGTAGTAGTAGTAGTAGTAGTAGTAGTTGTTGTTGTTGTTGGTTGTTGTGGTTAAGTGTAGTAGTAGTAGTAGTAAGTAGTAGTAGTTGTTGTTGTTGTGTTATGTAGAGTAGTAGTTGTGTGAGTAGTAGTAGTAGTAGTAGTAGTAGTTAGTAGTAGTAGTAGTAGTAGTTGTGTTGTATGTGTGTGTTATGGTAGGATAATAGTAGTAGTAGTAGTAGTAGTAGTAGTATGTGTAGTAGTAGGTAGTTAGTAGTGAGTAAGTAGTTAGTAGTAGTTGTTGTGTGTGTTGTTGTTATGTAGAGTTAAGTAGTAGTAGTAGTATAGTAGTAGTAGTAGTAGTAGTAGTAGTAGTAGTAGTAGTAGTAGTAGTAGTAGTAGTAGTAGTAGTGTTGTTGCTGTTGTTGTTATGGTAGGAGTAGTTGTGGTAGTAGTGGTAGTAGTAGTAGTAGTATTGGAAGTAGTAGTAGTAGTAGTAGTAGTAGTAGTAGTAGTAGTAGTAGTAGTAGTAGTAGTAGTAGTAGTAGTAGTAGTAGAAGAGAGTAGTTGTGGTTAGTGTAGTAAAAGTATAGTAGTAGTAGTAGTAGTAGTAGTAGTAGTAGTAGTAGTAGTAGTAGTAATAGTATAGTAATAGTAATAGTAGTAATAGTAGTAGTAGTAGTAGTAGTAGTAGTAGTAGTAGTAGTAGTAGTAGTAGCAGCAGAAGTAGTAGAAATATGTTTGTTACTGAATTCATTTGTACAGGATATGAAGGAATAAACTATTACCGACTTACAGAAGGAAATAAAAAGAGAGAGAAAAGTCGGGATATAACCATTTTTGAGGAAGGGGGGAGCGGGAAAAAGGGGGGGGGCGGGAAGGGGGGGGAGCGGGAAAAGGGGGATGGAAGCATAGATGTACCAAAAAGTATACAACCTCGTCTTTGCATGCATGGTAAACCTTCTGATCTTTTTTTCTTCTAATTCTTTATATCCCTTAAAAAAAAAAAAAAAAAAAAAACCTTGGACTGTTTCAACTCGCGCGCACACACACACGCACGCACAGTGCACACACACACACACACACACACACACACACACCACACGGAGTAATATCACGGGAGTAAAAACCTTGTAGACCAGTTTCGGCGAAGTTACATTAAATTTTGTGTGTTGATATACGCAACTTTTTGGGGAGTTGGAATTGTTAGCACTATTTTCCCCTTGAGTGTTGCGCTTCTTCATACTACATACCGTTGGGGAAAACTGTGTGTGTGTGTGTGTGTGTGTGTGTGGTGTGTGTGGTGTGTGTGTGTGTGTGTGTGTGTGTGTGGTGTGTGTGTGTGATTTTCTACAAGTTTTTCTTGCTCACGTAGCTTTGGAACACACACACACACACACACACACACACACACACATTCTTATATAAAGTAGAGGTTTTGTGGTAAGATAAATACACGTGAAGCCCACTAATCTTTCGTTTAGTCCTCCACAATCATCACTTTATGGTCTCTACGTGTTTAATGGATCTCTCTCTCTCTCTCTCTCTCTCTCTCTCTCTCTCTCTCTCTCTCTCTCTCTCTCTCTCTCTCTCTCACACACACACACACACACACACACACATATACGCACCTCCCATTTAGGTATGAACTCAGAACCAATTTCAAGGAAGCACCTAATTTTTCCCCCATTCAGGTGTACTCAGGCGACAGGGCGACAGCTTCATTTGGCGCAATAAAGCTAAAGTAACAGCAAGTCTAAGGTTCCACTCGGTGCAATTTAACCTCGATTTACGGATTTCCCACCGACACGACTTTTCATAACAACATGTACAGAGTTTCTAGGTTTGACTATTATATCAGTTTGGAGTATCTGGTTATCGTTGTTTTGATATATACGTTTTTTTTCTCACTGTCATTCCGTGTTGAAGGACCGGGAGTGTATCAGATTTTAGGCAGGTTGTTATCGCACTATGTCGAGCTCGTTTCGTGTTTTATTCCGATTAATACCGATACTTTCTATTATTTCCTTGGCTTACACAGGTACCATAGTTATATTATTTAATCACACAGGCATCAAAGTTATTATTTATTCACACTGGTATCAAAGTTATTATCTCATCACATATATAGCAGTTATTATTTTTTTGCACTGGTATCATAGTTATTATTATTTTTTCACACATATATCATAGTTATTATTATTTCTTGGCTCACATAGTTATCATAGTTATTTTCGGGTTCACACTGATAGCGCGTCACACTGTATCCCTTCCTTCACTCTTCTATACACTCGATTATATTCATTTCACTCGTATCGTCACATTGCCTCACACTTCGTCCTTCCCACTCCGTTCTTTCAGCGTCAACCAGAAGACTGAACGTAATTTTCTTATCTTACTAAAAACACAACCATGGAAGATACCAGATACCTTCGTCATAAAAGTAACTCGGCTTATAAACTACTTTTTAGGGGGTAAGGGTGTAAATTCGCACTTTCCAGCCTGCGAGGAAGGGGAGGTAGAGGGGGGGGAAGGGTGAAGGGGGTACAAGTAATTAGAAGTTGCGTATATTTCACAGGATTTCCACAAGTATAACACGTGTTTCTCTTCGCGGTGTACACGCTTCGCACACGTCACGGTATAACGCTGTGACATCCCGCGTTATGGTGAGGTCTTGCGCTTTACTGTAACAGCGGCGGCGGGGACGAGGGCAGCAGTGACGGGGCAGCAGCAGCGGTAACATCAGCAGTGACAGCAGTGACGGCAGCAGGAGTGACGCCTTCGTGGTGACGTCAAAGGGAGCAATAGTATCACACTCACTACAGATTAACAAAGAAAGAAAGGAAGGGAAGGAAGGAAGGGTTGGAGATGAAGTGGGAAACAAGTGATACAGGATTTGAGGATAGGAGAGAGGGAAGGATGTATTAACAGACAGAAAGGAAGGAAGCGAAGGGTAGGAGAAGGGAAGGAAGGTGGGGATGAAGAGGTGAAGGAAGGAAGGAATAAGGGAAAAGAGGGAGGGAAGGAAGGATGTATAACAGAAGGAAAGAAGGAAGGATGAGTAACCAAAAAATCATGGCGAGGGTAAAAAGGACTAGGTTGAGAAAGAAGTGAGTCAAGGAGGAACAGTGAGGAGCAGATAGAAGGAAAGAAGGAAGGATAAGTCACAAACAAATCAAGGCGAGCGGGAAAAAAGAAAGTAGGTTGAGAAAGAAGGAAAGAAGGAGGGAAAAGGAAAGGAGAAGGAAAAAAGTAGAAAAAAGAAAGTAAAAGAAAAAAATAGGTTGAGAAAGAAGGAAAGAAGGAGGAAAGAAAGGAAAAAAAGTAGAAGAAAGAAACTAGAGAAGAAAAGGTGAGAAAGAGGAAGAAGGGGAAGAATAGGAGAAGGAAAAGTAGAAACAAGAAAGTAGAAGAAAAAAATTGGTTGAGAAAGAAGGAAAGAAGGAAGGAAGAGTAACAAAAAAATCAAGGCGAGCGGAAAAACGAAAGTCGGTTGGGAAGGAAGTTAGCCAAGAAGTGCATGTGCGCGTCGAGTCCCCAGGGGCGATCAAACCGGCACTCTTGTGATTTTCTGCGAGGAACAAACACCGAAGGAATTTGAGACGTGCGCGGAGTCTACAAGCGAGGCGGCGCTGAGGGAGCAGGAGGAGCAGCAGCAGCAGAGGAGGGCGGCGGGCAGCAGCAGCAGCATCAGCGAGGCCCCCGGGGAGCAGCCTGACAAGGGCAGCACCAGGCAAAGGCAAGGGGGGGGGCAACCATGTTATTATTACAACTACAATTAATACTTCTATCTTGTAATGGTATGACGTCACTATAGTCTATTTTTTTAAGGAGGCGAAAATTCCATTCTATCTTAAGGTCTCATGCTTAAAGTGTTGGCTATATTTCCCTGATAATAGGGTTGAACTCTGATAAAATACAACTGAAATTAAGAAGAAGCGTAGTATTTCCTTCTCCTGGCATCAAATATCAGTCAGTAAGCAGCAAGGGGGCAGGATTTTTCACCTCGTTAAAAAAAATAGACTGTAATGATAATGATTAGTAATTACCACTAATTAATAACTCTCTATCTTATTATGGTATGACCTTACTAGTGATAATGGTTAGTAATTACCACTAATTAATAACTATCTATCTTGTAATGGTATGATCTCACTAGTGTTAATGGTTAGTAATTATCACTACACACTTAGGAGATATTATTCTACAACATTACAACTACTTGTTTACACCCTGTTATCTAGCAACATCA
Source organism: Chionoecetes opilio (assembly GCA_016584305.1). Classification (NCBI taxonomy): domain Eukaryota; kingdom Metazoa; phylum Arthropoda; class Malacostraca; order Decapoda; family Majidae; genus Chionoecetes; species Chionoecetes opilio. The sequence continues at coordinate 65,323 of JACEEZ010005450.1, read as the reverse complement.
CTCAATAGTCCACCACCACCGCTACTCGCCACCACAACACGTCACCCAACTAGTCCACCACCACCGCTACTCGCCACCACAACACGTCACCCAATAGTCCACCACCACCACTACTCGCCACCACAACACGTCACCCAATAGTCCACCACCACCGCTACTCGCCACCACAACACCTCACCCAATAGTCCACCACCACCGCTACTCGCCACCACAACACGTCACCCAATAGTCCACCACCACCGCTACTCGCCACAGCAACACGTCACCCAATAGTCCACCACCACCGCTACTCGCCACCACAACACGTCACCCAATAGTCCACCACCACCGCTACTCGCCACCACAACACGTCACCCAATAGTCCACCACCACCGCTACTCGCCACCACAACACGTCACCCAATAGTCCACCACCACCGCTACTCGCTACCACAACACGTCACCCAATAGTCCACCACCACCGCTACTCGCTACCACAACACGTCACCCAATACTCCACCACCACCGCTACTCGCCACCACAACACGTCACCCAGTACTCCACCACCACCGCTACTCGCCACAACACGTCTACCCTCCTACAACATATCCTTACTTAACCACTTCACGCCCAGATCTTTCCATTAATATATAAAAGCGTCTGTTGTTAGCCGTAAAATAATAAAAAATAGCTTAAATATACCAAATTAGCTAGTGGACAAGGATACTAAATAGGTCTTGTCTATAAAATCTTGGTTATATTCACAAAATCGTTTTATGGTATACCCAAAGTACAATGGAAATTATGTCTTGTGCGTGAAGGGGTTAAGTACATTACTACACTACCGGCACAGGCATCCTAATAACCATTACTTCTAATTGCATGCTACAAACTATTCAAAAACATTTACTCAAGTTTGTAATAAAAATTCCATTCTACAAGTTATCTAGAACCAAAACTTTCTAATTACATAACCAAACCGGGGTGAAAAAAGTGTAAAAAAAAAAAGTTCAGCTCACTTCAAGATGGATGTTGTACATTATAAGGTTTTTTAGATTCGCTACTAAGTTAGCCAATTATAAGTTAATGTTCGGGTTTAGATAAGCACAACTAGCGCGGATTTAACGAAGCGCTGGCAGGCGAGAACGGTGCAGGGTACGGCAAGGGCACGGTGCAGGGTACGGCAAGGGCACGGTGCAGGGGGGGGGGGTCACAGTATTCACTATTATTATTTACATTATATATTAATTTCAATCATATTTCAAGGCACTACTGTACTTTTTTTGTACGAATAAAGCATTTGATTTGATGACTGTCTCCACATCCTGCATGAGGTGTAGTGTAAAATAGTGCAAAACAAACCTCTGCAACAATATATTAGCCCCTTGAGGCCCAGAACGTAATTTCCATTGTAATTTGGGTACCATTAGACGATTTGTAGTGGATATAAGCAATATTTATATAGATATGACCTGTTTAGTATCCTTAACGATTTATTAATTTAGTATATTTAGTTACTTTTCGAAATTTTATGGCTAACAGACGATTTTTTTTATAGCAAAGGAAAGATCTGGGCGTGAAGGGGTTCAAGCATCCAAAGTCTTCATTGATAAACGTCTCAATTGTGATCTATATGTTTACAATACATTTAGATGTTCTGCAGTGCCCTATGAATGAAAGACAATAAGAGTCATTTCTACTAAACGTCCTCAGTAATAAACGTCTTTAGTGCCAAACGTTTCTAGCATCAAACGTCTATCAGTCTTCTTCCCACCCTACCACTGCTACCCTCTACCACTATCACTACCACTACCACTAACCACTAACCACTACCACTACCACTAACCACTACCACTACCACTAACCACTACCACTAACCACTACCACTACTACTACCACTACCACTACCACTACCACTAACCACTACCACTAGCACTAACCACTACCACTACCACTACCACTACACTAAACCCTACCACTAACCCACTACCACTACCAACCTACCACTACCACTACCACTACCACTACCACTAACCACTAACCACTACCACCACTACCACTACCACTACCACTAACCACTACCACTACCACTACCACTACCACTAACCACTACCACTACCACTACCACTACCACTAACCACTACCACTACCACTACCACTACCACTACCACTAACCACTAACCACTACCACTACCACTACCACTAACCACTACCACTACCACTACCACTACCACTACCACTACCCTCTACCACTACCACTACCACTACCACTACCCTCTACCACTAACCACTACCACTACCACTAACCACTACCCACTACCCACTACCACTACCACTACCACTACCACTACCACTAACCACTACCACTACCACTAACCACTACCACTACCACTACCACTACCCACTACCACTACCACTACCACTACCACTACCACTAACCACTACCACTACCACTACCACCCTATCCTCTTAGGCAACACTCGCTGAGCCAATCCTCCCTGTCTTTATAATGAAAGCTGAGAGTTTTTAAGATTACCAAAGTTTGAGGAGATTATTATAAGATATGATTATTATGATTATTATTGAAGAGATATGTTTATTATGACCGGCCTGCGTTATAGCACTTCGCAGTACATGGGCTATTGATCTAAAAAACGTACAGTCTCAGCAACTTAAGGCGATTATAATCTCTAAAGACACACACACACACACACACACACACACACACACACACACACACACACACACACACACACACACACACACACACACACACACACTTAACCTTTACCTTTCACTGCATTAATTACTTTCCCCTTGCGATGACGTCCCTGGGGCCACGTCAGGAGCCCAGGGACTTAAAACAGACCCTTATCCATGCCCCTGAACACCCCAGGGGATCTTATCAAACCTGTTCACTTGATAGGGAGACCACACGAACACACGAACACACCTGCTTCCTGATCACCTGTGGGACATCAATCAGTGGGTGTCATAGCTTACCTGAAGAGAACCAGCCGTAGCCAGCGGGTTGCGGGTGGTCTGCGTGTACGAGGGTGAGGTTGGCGGAGCGGTGGTACACATGGGAGAGCGTGATGTGGCAGAAGAGGGTCATGTAGCCTCGCCCCAGCCACGACTCCTGCACCTCCACCTCCAGCTCCTGAAGGGGAAGGAGGGGGGATGAAGGGCTGAGTAAGTATTTTTTTTTTATAGCTTGTGTCCAGTAAAATATCTAGCTGTAGACAGGGAGAAGGAAGTAGTGATGAGTAAGTGATTGATTGATTGACTGATTGATTGATTGAATGACTGACTAACTGAGTGGTTAACTGACTGATTTGATTGTTTTTTTATTGATAGCTTGTGTCCAGTAAAATATCTAGCTGTAGACAGGGAGAAGGAAGTGGTGATGAGTGAGTTGATTGATTGACTGATTGATTGATTGACTGAATGACTGACTAACTGACTGGTTAACTGACTGATTGACTGTTTTTTTATTGATAGCTTGTGTCCAGTAAAATATCTAGCTGTAGACAGGGAGAAGGAAGTGGTGATGAGTGAGTAAGTGATTGATTGATTGACTGATTAAATGACTGAATGACTGACTAACTGACTGGTTAACTGACTGATTGATTGTTTTTTTATTGATAGCTTGTGTCCAGTAAAATATCTAGCTGTAGATAGGGAGAAGGAAGTGGTGATGAGTGAGTTGATTGATTGATTGACTGATTGAATGACTGAATGACTGACTAACTGACTGGTTAACTGACTGATTTGATTGTTTTTTTATTGATAGCCTGTGTTCAGTAAAATATTTATAACTCCTGGTAGGGATAAGAGAGTGGCGATGAGGGACTGACTGACTGACTGACTGATTGATTGATTGACTGACTGACTGACTGACTCATTGATTGACTGATTGATTGATTGATTGATTGAATGAGAAAGTGGATGAATGAATATTTGAATGAACACTTTTTTCTTTATTAATAGGAAGATAGAATAAAAAACTAAACTTCTTGGGGGAAATACGCATCTTACCTTTACTAAAACACACATCGTCTTCTACACTTTACGTAAAAAAAAAAAATCTGCCCCCCCCCCAAGTGAGGAAAGGAGTAATTACTAACCACCCTTCATAGCGAGTTAATTACCTAACGAGTTAATAGGGTCACGTGATCCCTACTAGAGTGATTAACTACATGATTGGCGGTGGTTGTACAAGAGATAAGACCCATCACTACAGCCTGATGATAAAAAAGTATAATACGCAAGAGGAAATACAGAAAACAGGGCTTGGAGACTAAAGAAGAATAAGGAACTGGGAGGAAAAAATACGAAAACAGGAAATATAGGAGGAAAAAAAATGAAAATAAGGAATCTGGGAGGAAAAAAATGAAAATAAGGAATCTGGGAGGAAAAAAAATGAAAATAAGGAATCTGGGAGGAAAAAAAATGAAAATAAGGAATCTGTGAGGAAAATAAATGAAAATAAGGAATTTGGGAGGAAAAAAAATGAAAATAAGGAATTTGGGAGGAAAATAAATGAAAATAAGGAATTTGGGAGGAAAATAAATGAAAATAAGGAATTTGGGAGGAAAATAAATGAAAATAAGGAATTTGGGAGGAAAATAAATGAAAATAAGGAATCTAGGAGGAAAATAAATGAAAATAAGGAATCTAGGAGGAAAATAAATGAAAATAAGGAATCTGGGAGGAAAATAAATGAAAATAAGGAATCTGGGAGGAAAATAAATGAAAATAAGGAATCTAGGAGGAAAAAAAATTAAAATAAGGAATCTGGGAGGAAAATAAATGAAAATAAGGAATCTGAGAGGAAAATAAATGAAAATAAGGAATTTAGGAGGAAAATAAATGAAAATAAGGAATTTAGGAGGAAAATAAATGAAAATAAGGAATCTGGGAGGAAAATAAATGAAAATAAGGAATTTAGGAGGAAAATAAATGAAAATAAGGAATCTGGGAGGAAAAAAAATGAAAATAAGGAATCTGTGAGGAAAATAAATGAAAATAAGGAATCTGGGAGGAAAATAAATGAAAATAAGGAATTTAGGAGGAAAATAAATGAAAATAAGGAATCTGGGAGGAAAATAAATGAAAATAAGGAATTTAGGAGGAAAATAAATGAAAATAAGGAATCTGGGAGGAAAATAAATGAAAATAAGGAATCTGGGAGGAAAATAAATGAAAATAAGGAATTTAGGAGGAAAATAAATGAAAATAAGGAATTTAGGAGGAAAATAAATGAAAATAAGGAATCTGGGAGGAAAATAAATTAAAATAAGGAATCTAGGAGGAAAAAAAATTAAAATAAGGAATCTGGGAGGAAAATAAATGAAAATACGGAATCTGAGAGGAAAATAAATGAAAATAAGGAATTTAGGAGGAAATAAATGAAAATAAGGAATTTAGGAGGAAAATAAATGAAATAAGGAATCTGGGAGGAAAATAAATGAAAATAAGGAATTTAGGAGGAAAATAAATGAAAATAAGGAATCTGGGAGGAAAATAAATGAAAATAAGGAATTTAGGAGGAAAATAAATGAAAATAAGGAATCTGGGAGGAAAATAAATGAAAATAAGGAATTTAGGAGGAAAATAATGAAAATAAGGAATCTGGGAGGAAAATAAATGAAAATAAGGAATTTAGGAGGAAAATAAATGAAAATAAGGAATCTGGGAGGAAAATAAATGAAAATAAGGAATCTGGGAGGAAAATAAATGAAAATAAGGAATTTAGGAGGAAAATAAATGAAAATAAGGAATTTAGGAGGAAAATAAATGAAAATAAGGAATCTGGGAGGAAAATAAATGAAAATAAGGAATCTGGGAGGAAAATAAATGAAAATAAGGAATTTAGAGGAAAAATAAATGAAAATAAGGAATCTGGGAGGAAAATAAATGAAAATAAGGAATTTAGGAGGAAAATAAATGAAAATAAGGAATCTGGGAGGAAAATAAATGAAAATAAGGAATCTGGGAGGAAAATAAATGAAAATAAGGAATTTAGGAGGAAAATAAATGAAAATAAGGAATTTGGGAGGAAAATAAATGAAAATAAGGAATTTGGGAGGAAAATAAATGAAATAAGGAATTTAGGGAGGAAAATAAATGAAATAAGGAATTTAGGAGGAAAATAAATGAAAATAAGGAATTTGGGAGGAAAATAAATGAAAATAAGGAATTTGGGAGGAAAATAAATGAAAATAAGGAATTTGGGAGGAAAATAAATGAAAATAAGGAATCTGGGAGGAAAATAAATGAAAATAAGGAATTTAGGAGGAAAATAAATGAAAATAAGGAATTTGGGAGGAAAATAAATGAAAATAAGGAATTTAGGAGGAAAATAAATGAAAATAAGGAATTTGGGAGGAAAATAAATGAAAATAAGGAATCTGGGAGGAAAATAAATGAAAATAAGGAATCTGGGAGGAAAATAAATGAAAATAAGGAATCTGGGAGGAAAATAAATGAAAATAAGGAATCTGGGAGGAAAATAAATGAAAATAAGGAATTTGGGAGGAAAATAAATGAAAATAAGGAATTTGGGAGGAAAATAAATGAAAATAAGGAATCTGGGAGGAAAATAAATGAAAATAAGGAATCTGGGAGGAAAATAAATGAAAATAAGGAATCTGGGAGGAAAATAAATGAAAATAAGGAATTTGGGAGGAAAATAAATGAAAATAAGGAATTTGGGAGGAAAATAAATGAAAATAAGGAATTTAGGAGGAAAATAAATGAAAATAAGGAATTTGGGAGGAAAATAAATGAAAATAAGGAATTTGGGAGGAAAATAAATGAAAATAAGGAATTTAGGAGGAAAATAAATGAAAATAAGGAATCTGGGAGGAAAATAAATGAAAATAAGGAATTTAGGAGGAAAATAAATGAAAATAAGGAATTTGGGAGGAAAATAAATGAAAATAAGGAATCTGGGAGGAAAATAAATGAAAATAAGGAATTTAGGAGGAAAATAAATGAAAATAAGGAATTTGGGAGGAAAATAAATGAAAATAAGGAATCTGGGAGGAAAATAAATGAAAATAAGGAATTTGGGAGGAAAATAAATGAAAATAAGGAATCTGGGAGGAAAATAAATGAAAATAAGGAATCTGGGAGGAAAATAAATGAAAATAAGGAATTTGGGAGGAAAATAAATGAAAATAAGGAATTTGGGAGGGAAATAAATGAAAATAAGGAATCTGGGAGGAAAATAAATGAAAATAAGGAATTTGGGAGGAAAATAAATGAAAATAAGGAATTTGGGAGGAAAATAAATGAAAATAAGGAATTTGGGAGGGAAATAAATGAAAATAAGGAATCTGTAATAAAAAAATAAGGAATCTGGGAGGAAAATAAATGAAAATAAAGAATCTAGGAAGGAAAAAAATGAAAATAAGGAATCTGGGAGGAAAAAAAATGAAAACAAGGAATCTGGGAGGAAAATAAATGAAAATATGAACCTGGAAGAAAAAAAAAGGAGGAAAAGAAGAGAGTAATGAAACGTAATAAGTGATAGGAGGGAAATAAAGATGAAGAAGGAAGGACAAGGAAGATGTGAGAGGTTCGTCAACACAGAGAGAAGAGAGGGATGATGGGAACAAGGAGAAGGGGGATGGATGAAGGATGAAGGGAACAAGGAGAAGGGTGATGAAGGATGATGGGAACAAGGAGAAGGGTGATGAAGGATGATGGGAACAAGGAGAAGGGGGATGAAGGATGATGGGAACAAGGGGAAGGGTGATGAAGGATGAAAGGAACAATGAGAAGAGGGATGAAGGATGATGGGAAACAAGGGTAAGGGGATGAAGGATGATGGGAACAAGGGGAAGGGGGATGAAGGATGATGGGAACAAGGAGAAGGGTGATGAAGGATGATGGGAACAAGGGGAAGGGTGATGAAGGATGATGGGAACAAGGGAAGGGTGATGAAGGATGATGGGAACAAGGAGAAGGGGATGAAGGATGATGGGAACAAGGAGAAGGGGATGAAGGATGATGGGAACAAGGGGAAGGGTGATGAAGGATGAAGGGAACAAGGAGAAGGGGGATGAAGGATGATGGGAACAAGGAGAAGGGGATGAAGGATGATGGGAACAAGGGGAAGGGGGATGAAGGGATGATGGGAACAAGGGGAAGGGGGATGAAGGATGATGGGAACAAGGAGAAGGGGGATGAAGGGTGATGGGAACAAGGAGAAGGGGGATGAAGGATGATGGGAACAAGGGAAGGGTGATGAAGGATGAAGGGAACAAGGAGAAGGGGGATGAAGGATGATGGGAACAAGGGAAGGGGATGAAGGATGATGGGAACAAGGAGAAGGGTGATGAAGGATGATGGAACAAGGAGAAGGGGGATGAAGGATGATGGGAACAAGGAGAAGGGTGATGAAGGGTGATGGGAACAAGGGGAAGGGGGATGAAGGATGATGGGAACAAGGGGAAGGTGATGAAGGATGATGGGAACAAGGAGAAGGGGGATGAAGGATGATGGGAACAAGGAGAAGGGTGATGAAGGATGATGGGAACAAGGAGAAGGGGGATGAAGGATGATGGGAACAAGGAGAAGGGGGATGAAGGATGATGGGAACAAGGGGAAGGGTGATGAAGGATGATGGGAACAAGGGGAAGGGTGATGAAGGATGATGGGAACAAGGAGAAGGGGGATTGAAGGATGATGGGAACAAGGAGAAGGGGGATGAAGGGTGATGGGAACAAGGGAATGGGGGATGAAGGATGATGGGAACAAGGGAAGGGGGATGAAGGATGATGGGAACAAGGAGAAGGGGGATGAAGGATGATGGGAACAAGGAGAAGGGGGATGAAGGATGATGGGAACAAGGAGAAGGGGGATGAAGGATGATGGGAACAAGGAGAAGGGGGATGAAGGATGATGGGAACAAGGAGAAGGGGGATGAAGGGTGA
>JACEEZ010005450.1:48900-51400 GCA_016584305.1 Chionoecetes opilio | reverse complement strand
AAATAGTAGTATTAGTAATAAAAGTGGTAGTAGTAGTAGTAGTTGTTGTGGTATTAAAGGTAGTAAAATAGTAGTATTAGTAATAGGAGTAGTAGTAGTAGTAGTTGTTGGGGTGTTAAAGGTAGTAAAAATGGTAGTATTAGTAATAAAAGTGGTAGTAGTAGTAGTAGTAGTTGTTGTGGTGTTAAAGGTAGTAAAATAGTAGTATTAGTAATAGAAGTAGTAGTAGTAGTAGTTGTTGTTGTGGTGTTAAAGGTAGTAAAAATAGTAGTATTAGTAATAGAAGTAGTAGTAGTAGTAGTAGTTGTTGTTGTGGTGTTAAAGGTAGTAAAATAGTAGTATTAGTAATAGTAGTAGTAGTAGTAGTAGTAGTTGTAGTGGTATTAAAGGTAGTAAAATAGTAGTATTAGTAATATAAATAGTAGTAGTAGTAGTTGTTGTGGTATTAAAGGTAGTAAAAATAGTAGTATTAGTAATAAATGTGGTAGTAGTAGTAGTAGTTGTTGTGGTGTTAAAGGTAGTAAAATAGTAGTATTAGTAATAGAAGTAGTAGTAGTAGTAGTAGTAGTTGTTGTTCTAGTTGTTGTGGTGTTAGAAGTAGTAAAAGTAGTAGTAGTAATAATAGAAGCAGTAGTAGTAGTTGTAGTTGTTGTTGTTGTTGTTGTTGTTGTTTGTATACAATCAGGATATGGTGAAAGTAACCATAAAAAAACAGAGGTCCCAAAACATCACATATCACAATAAAGAGTGATAAAAAACGCAAAATAACACTTAAGCAGCAGAGGAACAAGGATTTCAGTACGGGAACTATTTAATCAGGAATAATTTTGGTGTATAAAAAAAAAAGAGCTACCGATATTATCATTATTATCATTATTATCATTATTATTACTATTATTATTATTGATAGTAGTAGTAGTAGTAGTAGTAGTAGTAGTAGGAAGTAGTAGTAGTAGTAGTAGTAGGAAGTAGTAGTAGTAGTAGTAGTAGTAGTAGTAGTAGTAGTAGTAGTAGTAGTAGTAGTAGTAGTAGTAGTAGTAGTAGTAGTAGTAGTAGTAGTAGTAGTAGTAGTAGTAGTAGTAGTAGCAGTAGTAGTAGTAGTAGTAGTAGTAGTAGTAGTAGTAGGAAGTAGTAGTAGTAGTAGTAGTAGTAGTAGTAGGAAGTAGTAGTAGTAGTAGGAAGTAGTAGTAGTAGTAGTAGTAGTAGTAGTAGTAGTAGTAGTAGTAGTAGTAGTAGTCAGGAATAATTTTGGTGTATAAATAATAAAAAAGGAGCCCCGACCACACTGACCCCTGGCAGCGAGTAGGAGCAGGAGGAGCAGCATCAGAAGACCCAGGGGCGTGGAGGAGCCCTGGGGGAGCCTCATCGCTGCGACGCCCGGCTACTCCCTCACGCCGCCACCTGGGGGAGGAACACAGACACAGTTTGAACAAAGGGAATCATACTAATGAGAAAAAGAAATAAAACGTCGTTGGAAATTTAGTACCTACAAGTTGTATTTGTTAGTTGTATTACAGTAGTTGTCTATATTTACCTAGAATTTACTTATAGTTGTGAAGTGCTTGATAATTATATGTTGTGTCCTACTTGCCATGTGTCTTAAGGATAGGATAAACATTTTGAATAAAGGCCATAAAGAAATGAATGAAAAATGAATGAAAAATGAATGAAAAATGAATGAAAAATGAATGAAAAATGAATGAAAAATGAATGAAAAATGAATGAAAAATGAATGAAAGAAAATAAATAAACAACGTTGGAAATATACCTAGTTGTGAAGTGTTTGATAATTATAGATTGTGTTTGACTTGTCATGTGTCTTTAGAATCAGATAGACATTTTGACCACAGGGAATATAAAAATTTAAAAACACACCAAAAAACAGAAATACGTCGCTGGAAATATGAAAAAATGTGAAGTGTTTGAGAAATGTTGTGTCCTACTTGCCATGTGTCTTTAGAATCAGATAGAAATTTTGACCACAGAGAATAAAAAAATAAAAAAACACACAAAAAAACAGAAATACGTCGCTGGAAATATGAAAAAATATGAAGTGTTTGAGAAATGTTGTGTCCTACTTGCCATGTGTCTTTAGAATCAGATAGACATTTTGACCACAGAGAATAAAAAAATAAAAAAACACACAAAAAAACAGAAATACGTCGCTGGAAATATGAAAATATATGAAGTGTTTGAGAAATGTTGTGTCTTATTTGCCATGTGTCTTTAGAATCAGATAGACATTTTGACCACAGAGAATAAAAAAATAAAAAAACACAAAAAAACAGAAATACGTCGCTGGAAATATGAAAAAATGTGAAGTGCTTGAGAAATGTTGTGTCCTACTTGCCATGTGTCTTTAGAATCAGATAGAAATTTTGACCAAAGGGAATAAAAAAAATAAAAAAATACGCCGTAGGAAATATGAAAAAATGTGAAGTGCTTGATAAATGTCGTGTCTTACTGGCCATGTGTCTTAATTATCATAAGTCCTACGTTG
>JACEEZ010005450.1:41400-43900 GCA_016584305.1 Chionoecetes opilio | reverse complement strand
ACACCAACACACCATTCCACCACTACTAAACAAACACCCGCCTACACACACACCAACACACCATTCCAGCACTAAACAAACACCCGCCTCCCCACACACCAACACACCATTCCAGCACTAAACAAACACCCGCCTCCCCACACACCAACACACCATTCCACCACTACTAAACAAACACCCGCCTACACACACACCAACACACCATTCCAGCACTACTAAACAAACACCCGCCTACACAACACACCAACACACCATTCCAGCACTACTAAACAACACCCGCCTACACACACACCAACACACCATTTCAGCACTACTAAACAAACAACCCGCCTACACACACACCAACACACATTGCAACACTACTAAACAAACACCCGCCTACACACACACCAACACACCATTTCAGCACTAATAAACAAACACCCGCCTCCCCACACACACACCAACACACCATTGCACCACTAATATATGTTTATTCATTGTGCATCCCATTTTCATAACTCAACGCAGGTGTTTACAAGTCGTTATAATTATTCATAATATTTAGTGATTTCCGGAACACATAAACACGGGTAAAGGTATAATCAGGTGATGTGTCTTATGAAGGGTTTGAATAAATTCGCGTAATTCACACAGAACACTTCGTTAGGCTTCGTAGATACACTTTTTTAGGATTAAGTAAACACACACACACCTACACACACACACACACACACACACACACACACACACACACACACACACACACGGCGACATAGTAAATACATTCTATTTTTTATGTCAGGACCCACAGCTGCACAGTAAACACAAGATTAACCATTTATGTACTTAGTATGTAGTCACGCACACACACGCACACACACACACACACACACACACACACACACACACACACACACACACACACACACACACACACACAACACCGCAGGGACACCCTCAGGAACTTTACAAGCAGTTTACGTATAAAGCCAATGGGGTGTCGTCAGGAGTAAGTGATGTAGCCTTGACTCTCACTCTCTCTCTCTCTCTCTCTCTCTCTCTCTCTCTCTCTCCTCTCTCTCTCTATCTCTCTCTCTCTCTCTCTGTTCCCTACTTAACTCTACTTTCCTCTTCCCCTCTTAAATCTCTTCCTCGCACTTCTTTCTTCCTCTTCCCTCTTCCTCTTCCTCTTTCCAGCACCTTGTTGACTCTTCTTCTCCGTTTCATCCTCTCCCTCTTCCTTCTCTTGTCTTCCTAGTCTCCCTATCCTGCTTTCCTTCCATCCCCTTCTTCTAGCCCTTCATTTTTTCCCTCCTCCTCTTCTCCCTATCCTACTTTCCTTCCATCCCCTTCTTCTAGTCCCTTCATTTTTTCCCTCCTCCTCTTCTCCCTATCCTACTTTCCTTTCATCCCCTTCTTCTAGCCCCCCTTCACTTTTCCCCTCCTCCTCCTCCTATTCTCCCTGTCCTGCTCTCCCTTCCATCCCCTTCTTCTAGCCCCCCTTCACTTTTCCCCTCCTCCTCCTCCTATTCTCCCTGTCCTGCTCTCCCTTCCATCCCCTTCTTCTAGTCCCCCTTCATTTTCCCCCTCCTCCTCCTCCTCTCCATCCCCTGTCAGCTTCCATCTCTTCTCATGTCTTCTGAGATGCCAATTATCTAGTCTTCATCTGTCTGCCATCATCTATCTGGTCATCTCCATTCACTTTATTTTCGTTAGTGTTATTCAATATAAAATTCTATACAAATCTATGTGTATCGTAATGGGCTTATTCCCTCGTTTTATCATTTTTTTCATTATGTGTGTACGTTTTCTCATGTATGTGTACGTTGTGTGTACCTTTCCTCATGTATGTGTACGTTGTGTGTACCTTTCCTCATGTATGTGTACGTCGTGTGTGTGTACCTTTCCTCATGTATGTGTACGTTGTGTGTACCTTTCCTCGTGTATGTGTACGTCGTGTGTACGTTTCCTCATGTATGTGTACGTCGTGTGTACCTTTCCTCATGTATGTGTACGTCGTGTGTACCTTTCCTCATGTATGTGTACGTCGTGTGTACCTTTCCTCATGTATGTGTACGTTGTGTGTACCTTTCCTCATGTATGTGTACGTCGTGTGTACCTTTCCTCATGTATGTGTACGTTGTGTGTACCTTTCCTCAGGTATGTGTACGTCGTGTGTACCTTTCCTCAGGTATGTGTACGTAAGTTATTTTGTCGCTGATGTGATTCGGTCTAATGTAAGTCAGTTCAAATCTTTCTCATAAGGTTCAAAGGTTTAATTCCTGATTTTTTCTGATCATTATCATAGTGAAGGAGACAAAACATTTCTTCATTTTTTTTCAAAGTCGAAGTTTTGATACATTTGGATAGATTTTTGAATATATTTTGTTATGAAACCCCTCCCCCCCCTTAAAAAAAAGATACAAAGAGTACACTACATTAATTCTGAAGATAACTCCTTTCGTAACAAATATATGAACACTTTACATTCCACTTCTCCTTTAGAATCCTGTACACA
>JACEEZ010005450.1:25000-33458 GCA_016584305.1 Chionoecetes opilio | reverse complement strand
ACCCCTTTTTGTAGGATGAGGTCACGGATCGCAGGTCATCTAGAGTGACCTCACACCGCCTTGTAGCAGGTCATACAAGGGGAACCGCGGCAACAGCTACAAGTTTAACACCTGTACTTCATCCTACAAGTAACATGAACGCCAGGTAGAAGCAAGGTGTGTAATGTATGAGATGCAATTAATTACTCTGAACAAAAATACAACCCTCTCTTATTAATGTGAATCTTCTGTCTTCAAGAGGAGTAGGAAGAGGAGGAGGAAGAGGCGGTGTGCGTCCATGGCGTGCGTGTACTCCAAGGGTGGTAATGTAGTGGTTAATAGAGGGAGCGACGCCCCTAACACATGAGCGATGGTGTGTGAGAGTGAGAGAGCGAGTGAGTGAGTGAGCGTGAGGCAGGAGCTGTAGTCACGCCACCACCACCACTCCCGCCGGTCTGGCCAACACTGACTGACTCTCTCTCTCTCTACTTCTCTCTCTCTCTCTCTCTCTCTCTCTCTCTCTCTCTCTCTCTCTCTCTCTCTCTCTCTCTCTCATTTCAGCTCTATATTCATGTCTTCAGGTTTGCTCCAATTATTCTCTCCTTTGATTCGATTTCTTTCCATTTCTCCTATAGATTCTCTTCCTTATTTTTTTTACTTCATCAAGAGAGAGAGAGAGAGAGAGAGAGAGAGAGAGAGAGAGAGAAGAGAGAGAGAGAAGGAGAGAGGAGAGATAGAGAGAGAGAGAGAGAGGAGAGGCAGAGAGAGAGAGCGGAGAGCGAGAGCGAGAGGAGAGAGAGAGATGACAGAAAGATCAGAGAGAGAGAGAGAGAAGAGAAAAGAGGAGATGCGAACAAATTTGTCTTCCATTCCTCAAGGCCAAGATTCATCACATTCTACGATTCCTGAGAAGTTTCAATTATAAGGACGATTTCGTCATCACAATTAAGTCGTCCTGAACGCTGAAGACTTCGGTTCTTATCACAACTCGATGCACTCACGAGATATCGAAGCTGCCGTGTCGATTGAGTTCTTCAATTCTAACTCCCGTGAAAACTGTATCGACTTGAGAGAAGAAAAAATAGGATGGCGAGGGCGGGAGGGTGTGAGACGCGACGGGTATTGGAGGAATGCAAGTAAACACAAATAATGAAAAGAGAAAGATGGGGGATAGTGAGTAAATAAAAAGGGTGAGGGATGGAAGGGAATATTTAGCGGAGTGGTGGCGGAGTTGGTCTGGAGACGAATTCTGTAAATACTTGTGATGGGGAGTTTTGGTGAAGAAACTAACCACTGCCCCCCCCTTCCCCCCTTCCTGAACCCCACTCCCCCCGATATCAAAGCCTTCCACCGAGGACGTGGTTTTATAAAATGGTGCCTCAACTTATGATTGCGGTGGTGATGGTGGTGGTGTTGGTGGTGAAAACGAAGAGGAGGAAGAGGAGGAGGAAGCAAATACAAAGTAATTCACCAAATTCATAACACAGTACAGAAAACAATAACATTACCTAACCCTAACAAATCCCAAAAGCTAAATCATTCAAAAACAATATAAATAACACATCATATAAACGATTGAAATAAAAAGAAAGCGAAGAAATACAGTGCAAAAAGAAACGAAAAATGAAAACTATATTACTATCAGACGTGAAATAAGAAAACTTTCAAACTAACGAATAAGCGATGAGGAGAAAAGTTTAATTCAATGCCACCTTATCACTTATTCAATCTTATCTTAGCCGCTTCTCGGATCGCTCTTGGTTAAAGTTGTAAGGAGTGTCATAAAAAGGAATCGATCGAGAGGTTTTGAGCGAGCACTGATCCGTCGCCCCACCCGTGTTAGGCGGGGCAACAGGTGTGCTAGGGGACCAGGGGGTGTGAGGAACAGGTGTAGGGGCCAGGGGGTGTGAGGAACAGGTGTGGGAGGCCAGGGGGTGTGAGGAAACAGGTGTGGGGGAGGCCATGGGGGTGAGGAACAGTGTGGGGGGCCAGGGGTGTGAGGAACATGTGGGGGGGTGGGGGGCAGGAGGTGTGGAGGAACAGGTGTGGGGACCAGCGGGTGTGAGGAACAGGTGTGGGGCAGGGGTAAACAGGTGTAGGGGGCCAGGAGGTGTGAGGAACAGGTGTGGGAGGCCAGGAGGTGTGAGGAACAGGTGTGGGGGGCCAGGAGGTGTGAGGAACAGGTGTGGGGGCCAGGGGTGTGAGGAACAGGTGTGTGAGGCTGAAGGTGTGTTAGGATAAGTGTGCGGGTCTAGAGTTTAGTACAGTGTGGGCGGGATCGGAGGTTTTGCCTTTGTTCAGGCACATGTGTGGTCTGCTTTTGTTCGTCTGTTTGTCATTGTGCCTTTTAACTCTATTGTCTCGCTTCTGGTCTATTGTTGGTCTTGTCTTCTTGTATTTCTTGTTTTGTTATTTTGGTGTATTTTTGTGTCCCTCTATTACTCGTATATGATCTTGAGCTTGAGTGGGATCTCAACTCTTGATCTTGGTCTTTTAGGTACCTCGAAAACAACAAATTTAGCCTTTATAACGGGGCGTGATAAATAAAGACGTGTTATAGAAGGGCTAATCAGTCTGCTATGATACATTTCTAATAAGGGAATAACATGAAGAATGATTATTATCCACTGTGTGTGTTTAAAAGGAATACAATCAAACACCCGGGCCTTTACACACACGCGCTCAGCAGGTGGCACACAAACCTGCAACGCAACATACATAAATAAAATAAAAAAGGGCAGAAGTTTTTACATAAACGAGCAACAGGTTTCGTGAAAAGGAGCAACAGGTTTTCCACAAAGGATCACAGGTAGGTACTATAAAAGAATCAACAGGTGTTCTGAGCGGCCAGTAAGGTTATAAATGACTAACACGTGATGCAGATGTCGACGTGATTGAAGGAACTAACAGGTAACCCTTTGAGACCCAGAACGTAATTTCCATTGTAATTTGGGTACCATTAGACGATTTTTAGTGAATATACGCAATATTTTATAGATATAACCTGTTTAGTATCCTTATCGAGTAACTTATGTGGTATATTCAGATAGTTTTCGTAATTTTATGGCTCGACAACAGACGATTTTATATAGCAAAGGCAAGATCTGGGCGCGAAGGGTTAAACGGAGGCAAAACTACAACAGTGATCCGTGGAGCTGCATGATTAAAACTTGCTATAAATGAACCATAAACAACAAATAACAATATAAAACAATCATAACAAGGACACATTAGGACCTAGAGTCTATTTTTTTTATTATGGTCAAAATGCACTAAGGAAGCCACGCCCCCTGCCTCCCCTTCTATTCTACGGGACAGCTGATTGGTGCATTCCTCGTATCATCACTACCAATCACAATATCTTCACTACTTAACAGCTGCGTGACCACTGGACAGAGCAATCTTCACTACAAAGGGATTTCTGATTTTGTCACCCTCTGTAGTGAAGATTGCTCTGTCCAGTGGTCACGCCGCTGTTAAGTAGTGAAGATATTGTGATTGGTAGTGATGATACGAGGAATGCACCAATCAGCTGCCCCGTAGAATAGAAGGGCAGGCAGGGGGCGTGGCTTCCTTAGTGCATTTTGACCATAATAAAAAAAATAGACTATACACAGCACGTATGATCACCTTGAGTCAATATGAATTAATCGTGTTACAAAGAAACTCATTCATTATACATATCTTTCAGTAGACTCTTGCAGTGTATTTTTTAAGCAAATATTACTGGGCGACATTCCTTGGATATCCAGAAGGGTGGTGAGTCCATTCCAATCACTTACCACCCTATTTGTGAACCAGTTTTTTCCTATTTCGTTTTAAATTACACTTTTCCAGCTTGAATCCGCTACTTCTTGCATCCTGCACACACATTTAGCACACACAGACATGATGAGCCACTGCATCCAGGAAGGTGTTTATGAATATATATCTTGTCGCCTAGTAGCTAAAAATGTTCTTACTGGGCGACAGTTTTTCATCACTGGGAGACATTTTGGTCGCCCAGTTGTAATGTTAAGAAATGCACTGGACTCTTGTACCATTATCAAGGCTCAGTGCTTTCCTCATAACAATGCATCTACATCATCATCAAATTTACTATCATAAGAACATAAGAACATAAGAAAATAAGGAAGCTACAAGAGGCCGTGAGACCTACACGAGGTAGTTCCTGTTACCCACATCCACCTTTCATCCCCATCCATGAATGTATCTAGCCTCCTTTTAAAGCTCTCTAATGACTCCGCACTAACTACCTGTCTATTGAGTCCATTCCAATCATTTACCACCCTATTTGTGAACCAGTTGTTCCCTATTTCTTTTTTAAATCTACGCTTCTTTTTTTTATCTACGCTTCTTTTTTAAATCTACGCTTCTTTTTTAAATCTACGCCTCTTTTTTAAATCTACGCTTCTTTTTTAAATCTACGCTTCTCTTTTAAATCTACGCTTCTTTTTTAAATCTCGCTTCTTTTTTAAATCTACGCTTCTTTTTTAAATCTACGCTTCTTTTTTAAATCTATGCTTCTTTTTTAAATCTACGCTTCTTTTTTAAATCTATGCTTCTTTTTTAAATCTACGCTTCTTTTTTAAATCTACGCTTCTTATTTAAATCTACGCTTCTTTTTTAAATCAACGCTTCTTATTTAAATCTACGCTTCTTATTCAAATCTACGCTTCTTATTTAAATCTACGCTTCTTATTTAAATCTACGCTTCTTATTTAAATCTACGCTTCTTATTTAAATCTACGCTTCTTTTTTAAATCTACGCTTCTTTTTTAAATCTACGCTTCTTTTTTAAATCTACGCTTCTTTTTTAAATCTACGCTTCTTTTTTAAATCTACGCTTCTTTTTTAAATCTACGCTTCTATTTTAAATCTACGCTTCTTTTTTTAATCTACGCTTCTTTTTTAAATCTACGCTTCTTTTTTTAATCTACGCTTCTTTTTTAAATCTACGCTTCTTTTTTTAATCTACGCTTCTTTTCTAAATCTACGCTTCTTTTTTTATCTACGCTTCTTTTTTAAATCTACGCTTCTTTTTTAAATCTACGCTTCTTTTTTAAATCTACGCTTCTTTTTTAAATCTACGCTTCTTTTTTAAATCTACGCTTCTTTTTTAAATCTACGCTTCTTTTTTAAATCTATGCTTCTTTTTTAAATCTACGCTTTTTTAAATCTATGCTTCTTTTTTAAATCTACGCTTCTTATTTAAATCTACGCTTCTTTTTTAAATCTACGCTTCTTATTTAAATCTACGCTTCTTATTCAAATCTACGCTTCTTATTTAAATCTACGCTTCTTATTTAAATCTACGCTTCTTATTTAAATCTACGCTTCTTATTTAAATCTACGCTTCTTTTTTAAATCTACGCTTTTTTTTTAAATCTACGCTTTTTTTAAATCTACGCTTCTTATTTAAATCTACGCTTCTTTTTTAAATCTACGCTTCTTATTTAAATCTACGCTTCTTTTTTAAATCTACGCTTCTTTTTTAAATCTACGCTTCTTTTTTAAATCTACGCTTCTTTTTTAAATCTACGCTTCTTATTTAAACCTACGCTTCTTTTTTAAATCTACGCTTCTTTTTTAAATCTACGCTTCTTTTTTAAATCTACGCTTCTTATTTAAATCTACGCTTCTTTTTTAAATCTACGCTTTTTATTTAAATCTACGCTTCTTATTTTAATCTACGCTTCTTTTTTAAATCTACGCTTCTTATTCAAATCTACGCTTCTTATTCAAATCTACGCTTCTTATTCAAATCTACGCTTCTTATTTAAATCTACGCTTCTTTTTTAAATCTACGCTTCTTTTTTAAATCTACGCTTCTTTTTTAAATCTACACTTCTTTTTTAAATCTACACTTCTTTTTTAAATCTACGCTTCTTTTTTAAATCTACGCTTCTTATTTAAATCTACGCTTCTTTTTTAAATCTACGCTTCTTATTTAAATCTACGCTTCTTTTTTAAATCTACGCTTCTTATTTAAATCTACGCTTCTTATTTAAATCTACGCTTCTTTTTTAAATCTACGCTTCTTTTTTAAATCTACACTTCTTTTTAAAATCTACGCTTCTTATTCAAATCTACGCTTTTTATTTAAATCTACGCTTCTTATTTAAATCTACGCTTCTTTTTTAAATCTATGCTTCTTATTTAAATCTACGCTTCTTATTCAAATCTACACTTCTTATTTAAATCTACGCTTCTTTTTTAAATGACGCTTCTTTTTTAAATCTACGCTTCTTTTTTAAATCTACGCTTTTGATCATCTTCCTGACCATGACAGATCAAAGGCAGTATAGAACAATTAACATAGGAACATCTGCCCACATAATACACAAAGACAAGGGCAAATAAAATATACAGGTTTTACATCGCATCAAAGGGTGTATTTCTAATCTAAGCGTAGCAATACATCTGGGTTATGTGTAATTAATGTTGTGATTGCGGCGGTGAGCACTGATCGACAAATTTGGTTCAGTTAATGACACTCCACAACGATTTATGAAAGGGAATGTTTGGTGACGCCTTGACTTCTAATTGACATCTGTTTGAACGTTTCCTGGCACTATAATTATGTACCCTTTAACCCCTTCACGCCCAGATCTTTCCTTTGCTATATAAAATCGTCTGTTGTTAGCCATGAAATTACGAAAAGTGACTGAATATACCAAATTAACTAGTGGACAAGGATACTAAACAGGTCATATCTATAAAATATTGCTTAGTCACTAAAAATCGTCTAATGGTACCCAAATTACAAAGGAAATTACGTTCTGGGCCTCAAGGGGTTAACTGCTTTATGAACGTTATTTAAGGATTGAAGTAAAATACATTAGTTCTCAGTAGTGTATGGAAATAAAGTGTACGACTGAAATACCAACAATTATCTAGTCCTTACTACAACAACTACTACTATTATTATAAGTAAGCTCCAATTAGTACCATATAACACATTATCCAAACACATCATATGCTCCTAAACCCTCTAGTGTGAACAAAGCTTTTCACAACTGAAGTAAAAAAATAAAAAAAAAAAAAAGAGAAAAAAAAGAACCGATATTTTTTCATTAATATAACCTGGCGTGTAATTAGGCCACACGGATCGCTCGGTGGGGCATTACAATATTTTCCTCACCTACGTACCCGTTTAGACACAGCTCATTATTATAGCTACTTTCCTTTTTTGTTGTTTTTAATAGAGGGATGTAGCTAAGGAGCGTCTCATTCCCATCCATCTCCCTCTGATTACAGGTGATTCCCATGCAACACAGGTAGACTGACCCCCTCTTTCCCCCCTTCCCCCCTGCTACTGACCCTCCCCCCATCCCCCCCTCCTACTTACCCTTCCCCTCATCCCCCCCTCTAACAGACCCTCCCCCTCCCTCCTAAAGACCCCAACTCTTCTCTATCCACTACAGACCCTCCCGCTCTTATCCCCCCTCCTACTGACCCTCCCCACCTTCTCCCCTCTCCTACTGACCCTCCCCACCTTCTCCCCTCTCCTACTGACCCTCCCCCCTTCTCCTCCTCCTACTTACCCTACCCCCATCCCCCCTCTGGACAGACCCTCCCCCCTTCTCCCCCCTCCTACTGACCCTCCCCCCTTCTCTCCCCTCCCCACCATACCCCAACCCCCTACACACGCCAAGCCATCAGTGGGAGGATGTCGGGTCACCGCCTATATAGAGGTCTAGGAATAAAGAGGCGAAAAATAGAAGGAGGGGATGCATAAAAGGTGAACAAATATAGAGACGAAAGAAATAAAGGGTGGACAAGTATAATTATGGAAAGGTATTATGAGAAAGATATTAAGGTTAAAGGCGAAAAAGTACAAGGAGTCAAGAGGAAAGGAGGAAAAGGAGGGGAATAAAATGGAAAGATGAAAATTCGAGCTATATAAAATGTGAAGAAATTTGAAAGGAATATAAGAGAATAATATAGAGAAAAAAAGAAATGGCAAGAAATGACGAGAAAAGTAGAAAGAGGAAGAAGAATATAGAGACAAAAGGAAAGAAATGGAAAGGAATACGTAGAAAATGGGGAGAAATAATGAGAAAAGGAGGAAGAGGAAGAGGAAGAGGGAAAAGAGGAATATAGAGTGTAGAAAAATTTGTAGGAATTATAAGAAAAAGAGGAAAAGGAGAAAGAATATATCTAAAAAAGGAAACCAAAATGAAAAGAACTAAAAATTAAAAGATAAAAAAAACATGGACGGTGGATAAAAAACATGGACGGTGGATAAAAAAACATGGACGGTGGATAAAAAAACATGGACAGTGGATAAAAAAACATGGACGGTGGATAAAAAACATGGACGGTGGATAAAAAAACATGAACGGTGGATAAAAAAACATGGACGGTGGATAAAAAAACATGGACGGTGGATAAAAAAACATGGACGGTGGATAAAAAAACATGGACGGTGGATAAAAAAACATGGACGGTGGATAAAAAAACATGGACGGTGGAT
>JACEEZ010005450.1:10000-22500 GCA_016584305.1 Chionoecetes opilio | reverse complement strand
TTCCTTCCCTCTAACTCCCCTTTCCTTCCCCTCTAACTCCCCTTTCCATCCCTCTAACTCCCCTTTCCATCCCTCTAACTCCCTCTTCCCTTCTCCCTTCTAACTCCCCTTTCCATCCCTCAAAACCCCCCTTTCCATCCCTCTAACTCCCCTTTCCATCCCCTCTAACTCCCCTTTCCTTCCCTCTAACTCCCTTTCCATCCCTCTAACTCCCCTTTCCTTCCCTTAACTCCTTTCTCCCTCTAACTCCCTTTCCTTCCCTCTAACTCCCCTTTCCTTCCCCTCTAACTCCCCTTTCTTCCTATCCCTTTTCTAACCTCTCCCCTTTCCTCCCTCTAACTCCCTTTCCATCCCTCTAACTCCCTTTCCATCCCTCTAACTCCCCTTTCCATCCCTCTAACTCCCTTTCCATCCCTCTAACTCCCTTTCCATTCCCTCTAACTCCCCTTTCCTTCCCTCTAACTCCCCTTTCCTTCCCTCTAACTCCCCTTTCCTTTCCCTAACTCCCCTTTCCATCCCTCTAACTCCCCTTTTCCATCCCCATCTAACTCCCTTTCCATCCCTCTAACTCCCCTTTCCATCCCTCTAACTCCCTTTCCATTCCCTCTAACTACCCTTTCCTTCCCCTCTAACTCCCCTTTCCTTCCTCTAACTCCCCTTTCCATCCCTCTAACTCCCCTTTCCATCCCCTCTAACTCCCTTTCCTTCCTCAACTCCCTTTCCATCCCTCTAACTCCCCTTTCCTTCCCCTCTAACTCCCCTTCCCTCCCTCTCACCCCCTTGTCTCACTATCAACCTACAACCTCTTCCTCTCAGCCCAACAACCCAATGAATTCAATGGGTTGTCTACGAGTGAATGTCTTACTCTAAAAATTCAGAGTTTCGATTCAAGGATCATGGAATTTCAGTACATCAACCTGTAAGTATATTAGCCCTCCAGGTTTTTTTTTTATAATATCATAAATGTTTTCCACGCCATTAATTACTGTCTCATTCCCTGTCTCTTTCCTAAATGTGCAATCGTTGTCCGCCTCACGCGTTGAAAAAATCCCATTACGTTTATTTTGACTTCATAGTCTTTGAGAAACTATTTTTAGGAAAGAGAAAAAAATACTTCAGTTATCCGTTGCTTCAATATTTTGACTTCTTTCATTCTTTGTATATTTTTGTAGCTTCAGAAATATGATGAGTTTCCGTGAGATTAACTTGTGTGACTTTTTCTTACATGGTTCACCTTTCTTGTGTGTGTGTGGTGTGTGTGTGTGTGTGTGTGTGTGTGTGTGTGTGTGTGCGTGTGTGTGTGTGTGTGTGTGTGGTGTGGGTGGGTGGGTGGGTGGGTGGGTGGTGGGTGGGTGGGTGGGTGGGTGGGTGGGTGGGTGGGTGGGTGGGTGGGTGGGTGGGTGGGTGGGTGGTGGGTGGGTGGGTGGGGGCGCGCGCGTGGGTGCATGCGTGCGTGCGTGCGTGCGTGCGTGTGTGTGTGTGTGTGTGTGTGTGTGTGTGTGTGTGTGTGTGTGTGTGTGTGTGTGTGTGTGTGTGTGTGTGTGTGTGTGTGTGCGTGTGTGTGTGTGTTATCACCACCACACATCACCAAGGATTACCCAAAAGTTCGATGACAATCTTTTACGTCAGTCTGTGTAAATAAAAGGTGGAGATGGCCAATTACAACACCCATCCACATATTGGTCTTTCTCCTTATATGGGTTACCTTCTCTCCCCTCTTTCCTTCCCCTCTAACTCCCCTTTCCTTCCCCTCTAACTCCCCTTTCCTTCCCCTCTAACTCCCCTTTCCTTCCCCTCTAACTCCCCTTTCCTTCCCTCTAACTCCCCTTTCCTTCCCCTCTAACTCCCCTTTCCTTCCCTCTAACTCCCCTTTCCTTCCCTCTAATCCCCTTTCCTTCCCTCTAACTCCCCTTTCCTTCCCCTCTAACTCCCTTCCTTCCCTCTATCCCCCTTTCCCCTAACTCCCCTTTCCTTCCCTCTAACTCCCCTTTCCTTCCCTCTAACTCCCCTTTCCTTCTCCCCTCTAACTCCCCTTTCCTTCCCTCTAACTCCCCTTTCCTTCCCCTTTAACTCCCCTTTCCTTCCCTCTAACTCCCCTTGTCCTCCCTCTAACTCACTTTTCCTTCCCCTAACTCCCTTTCCTCCTCTAACTCCCTTCCTCCCTCTAACCCCTTTCCTTTCCCCTTTCCTCCCTTCTTCTCCCTCTCACCCCCTTGTCTCACTATCATCCTCCAACCTCTTTCTCTCAGTCCTCCAACCCTACTAACCCCTTCTTCCTCCCTCCTTCCTCCTCCTCCTTCCCTTCCTCCCTCCTCCTTCCCTTCCTCCTCCTCCTTCCCTTCCTTCCTCCCTCCCTTCCTCCTTCCCTTCCGTCTCTCCTCCACGTCTTCTCAAGGTTCTTCCCTCCCATTCCCTCCTCCACCATCGACCTACCGTATTCCCTTCCCTTCCCTCCCTCCTTTCCTCCATGTCTCCCTCCCTCCCTCCTTTCCTTCCTCCCTCCCTCCCTCCCTACCTCCAGAACTGATAACAGATATATGACCTCATAAAATCAGTAAATACGTGGAAAGTTTCGCGACACTTTCACTAGAGGGAGTTTGCAGTCTCTCTCTCTCTCTCTCTCTCTCTCTCTCTCTCTCTCTCTCTCTCTCTCTCTCTCTCTCTCTACACACACACAGACACACACATCGTAGTCATATAAAAAGTAATCAATTTAATAACATCCGCATGAACAATTATTAATTTTGGAGGACATGTTGACGTCTTTCACCAGTTATGCTTCTCCCCCCCCCCAAAAAAAAACCACATTGAATCTAATATAAAATTGACGAAAATACAAAGAAGCAAGTGCAAAATAAGAAGAAAAAAAAGGAATAGGTGGGATTACAAGATTTTTTTATTTTTTATCATAATGCGAATGAAAAACAATATATATTTTTTCAATACATCGATACACATTCACACATACAAAGAAACACACAATGTGGATGTGATTGCGTAATAACAAATACTAAAGAATAAGATAAACAGCTATGAACTATCAATAGAAGATTCGGATGCCAATTACTTAAGGCTTTGATCATGAAAACGGGAAATTAAGATGAACGAGGTTGCCTGACAAAGACCATAAACTCAAACTTGGTGACTTTAACTCTTTGAGACCCAGAACGTAATTTCCATTGTAATTTTGCCACCATTAGACGATTTTTAGCGAATATACGGAATGTTTATAAATATGACCTGTTTAGTATCCTTGTCCACTAACTAATTTGGTTTATTTAGTTACTTTTTCGTAGTTTTATGGCTAATAACAGACGATTTCATATAGCAAAGGAAAGATCTGGGCGTGAAGGAGTTAACACTTCAATGCGAGAGGCGAAGCAAACTGGCGCAGGTTGTAATAAAGTCGCGTTGTCGTTCTTCAAATGGCAGAAATTGCGACTCTTAAATCATAAAATATTTCGATATAAAAAAGAAAAGAAGTTTGTATCAACGTTCTTAGAATTGACATCTTTTATTTTATTCTTTAACTCCTTCACGCCCAGATCTTTCCTTGGCTATATAAAATCACCTGTTGTTAGCCATAAAATTACGAAAAGTAACTGAATATACCAAATTAGTTAGTGGGCAAGGATACTAAATAGGTCATATCTATAAAACATTGCTTATAGTCACTAAAAATCGTCTTATGGTACCCAAATTACAATGGAAATTACGTTCTGGGTCTCAAAGGGTTAAACTTGAAGAAACAGTAAAGCAAACAGGAGAATGGTTGTTTTTCCTTTGACATAAATATTCAACGATAACCGCACACAAACAAAGACTTAGCACACTGCATCAAGAGTTCGAGACCCACTTTCCCTCAGTCTCCCCAGAAAGAAAAAGTGAGTGGCGCGCATAACATTTTCTTCAGGGCTTCAAACACCACAGAAAATGGGTGAAGGAGGAGGGATGGCGCGTCAGCTGTCGCGAGTGTTTAGATCTGATTATCTTTATTGAATCATTTGTTTTCCTTTATAATCTTTAGTCATTCTCCTTTTCCTCCTTTTCTTATAATTCCTACTCTTTTTTTTTCTATTCCTCTTCCTTTTCACATTATTCCACCCCAATTTTCTATTAATTCCTTCCCATATTCTCTTATTTTCTTCCTTTTTCCTGCCTTTCTCGTCATTTCTCACCCTTTTTCTTCTTTACTTTTAATTTCTCGGAGTGGCGCGCATAACGTTTTCTTCAGGACCTCACACACCAAAGAAAATGGGTGAAGGAGGAGGAACGCGTCAGGTGTCGTGAGTGTTTGCCGCGTCGCCGCGTCAATAAGACAAGTGCAGAGAGAGAGGGCAGGAAGCATCTTGTTTGCCCCTAAGACAGATTATGCAAACTATATGTAAATTAGACCTGATGTGATTTGTGGGGTTGAGTCTCCTCGTGAAGGGGTCGAGAAAGAGGTGGGGAGGAGGACGTGGAGGGAGAGACGAGGGGAATGCGTGGGTGAGTGAGGGGATGAATGAGGGGAATGAAGGGGTGGGGAGGGGAATGAAGGGGTGGTGGGGAATGAGTGGGTGAGGAGAATGAGGGGATGATGAGAGGAATGAGGGGGTGAAAAGGGGAATGAGGGGCGAGGAGGGGAATGAAGGGGTGAAGAGGGGAATAAGGGGCTGATGAGGGGAATGAAGGGGTGAGGGAATGAGGGGGTGATGAGGGAAATGAAGGGGTGAAGGAGGGGGTGACGAGGGGAATGAGGGGGTGACGAGGGGAATGAGGGGGTGAGGGGAATAAGAGGGTGACGAGGGGAATAAAGGGGTGAAGAGGGGAATGAAGGGGTGAAAAGGGGAATGAAGGGGTGAGGAGGGAAAGGAAAGTGTTTATTGGCTAAAAAATGAATGGTGAATATTTAAAAGTTGTGTTTAAGTGAGAAAAAAAGTTGTCAAGCAAATATCTATAACGAATAAATAAAACCCCTGATTGTAAGTACGTGCATCATCATTATAATTATCATTATTATTGTTAGTAGTAATAGTAATAGTAGTAGTAGTAGTAGTAGTAGTAGTAGTAGTAACAGCAGCAGTGATAGAGAATGATACTGTTCTTGTTGTATATATATGAAAGAAACGTAAATCTAAGTTACTAATATGAACATTTTAAATCCGAGTGAGAGAGAGAGAGAGAGGGAGAGAGAGAGAGAGAGAGAGAGAGAGAGAGAGAGAGAGAGAGAGAGAGAGAGAGAGAGAGAGAGAGAGAGAGAGAGAGGAGAGAGAGAGAGAGAGGAGAGGAGAGAGAGAGAGAGAGAGAGACTTCCTTGTCATATAATAAACATAATACTGTCAACGCCATCTGGCCAGCGAGGGGAGATTCCTTTAAACACTTCAACGTACCCTCACATTTCACCTCTTCCTCCCTCTCTTTCTTACCTCCACCGCCATTTCCCCTTCCCTCCCACAATCTAGCTCCCCTCTCCTTCCCCTCACTCCATCACCTTCATCCCTTTTCCCCTCATTGAGTCCTGCCTTCATGTACAAAATCTTGCCCCTATTATCCCCTACTTCTTTATTCGCGTCTTTATTTTCTTTGCTTCGTGAACCTTTTTTTTATTTTGGACTTATATTTCACTTATTTGTCTATTCATGTATTTATTTGTTTGGTTATTTGTAAATAGAAAAATTAATTAGCTAATATAAACTGGTTAGCTCTCTCTCTCTTCTCTCTCTCTCTTCTCTTTCTCTCTCTCTCTCTCTCTCTCTCTCTCTCTCTCTCTCTCTCTCTCTCTCTCTCCCCTCTCTAATGCCCTCCAGAATGCAGCGCAATGACCGAGAGGAACAACCAACACAACAATAATGAAAGCAAGAACAGTAACAATGATAACAATAACAATGATGATGATGATGATGCCAAATGAGAATTGAAAGAAGAAACCAAGAATGAAAATGAAACTAAAAAAAAATACACGAAACAAACATAAAAAAAATTCCTGTGAAGGCCTTTTTATTTTGCCTTTTATTTTTTTATTTTCTTGGGATTTTTTTTCTCCAAGTTATTAAAAGTTCTATTATTTCTCAGCTTTTTTCCTACGAATTAATGCTATTAGAATGAGTAAAGGAGGAGGAGGAGGAGGAGGAGGAGGAGGAGGAGGAGAGGGAGGAGGAGGAGGAGGAGGAGGAGGGAGGAGGAAGGGAGGAGGAGAGAGGAGGAGGAAGGAAGGGGGGACAGAGAGTAGGAGGAGGAAGAAGAAAGGAATAGCTGAAGAATATTGAGTAAAGATGAAGGTGGAGAATAGAAGAGAATAGAGAAGAAAAGGGAATAAGAAAAGGTGATGAAAAAACGATGATAGGAAGAAAACACACCGGAAAGAAGTAAAGAGAGAAAGAGGAAGCAGAGTCGCTGAGGAGGAGGAGGAGAGAGGAGGAGAGAGGAGGAGGAGAGGAGGAGGAGGAGGAGGAGGAGGAGGAGGAGGAGAGAGGAGAGAGGAGAGGGATAAATATAAGATCTGTGAGTGAAAGCCGAGGAAGAAGAGGAGGAGGAGGAGGAGGAAGAGAGGGAGGGGATTATGATGTGATGGGAGGCGAAAATAATGAAGGTAGAAGGAAGGGAGTGAGGGAAAAAGAAGAAGGAAATGAGGGAAGTAGGGAGGATGAGGAGAAAGAGGGGAGGTATGGGTAAATGAAGAGAGGAAGTGAAGGGATAGAAAGGGGATATTAGGGGAAAGAGGGGAGCATATGAGGGAAGGGGAGGAGGTGAGGGGAGACAGGGAAGGTGAGGGGAAGAAAAGAAGGGAGATAAGGGAGAAAATATGAATAATACCTTTACCCCATTTTTCAAATTAACCTATTTTCAGCCAGTCAATTTTAGGACATAAGCCCCTATTCTCTCTCTCTCTCTCTCTCTCTCTCTCTCTCTCTCTCTCTCTCTCTCTCTCTCTCTCTCTCTCTCTCTCTCTCTCTCTCTCTCTCTCTCTCTCTCTCTCTCTCTCTCTCAGGTGACGCTCTCTCCTTCACTATCAGTATGGAGGAAACTTTCTCTGTTCACTTCCTTTTTTCTCATCTTCCTGCCTTCCCTCCTTCCTTCCCTTTACCCTTCCTTCCCTCCTTCCCTTCCTTCCCTTTACCCCTCCTTCCCTCCCTTCCCTTCCTTCCCTCTCTTCCTCTTTCCTTCCCTTCCTTCCCTCCTTCCCTCTTTTCTTCCTTCCTCCCTCCTTTCCTCTCTTCCTCCCTCCTTCCCTCTTTCTTCCTTCCTTCCTCCTTCCCTCCTTTT
Organism: Chionoecetes opilio; assembly: GCA_016584305.1. Lineage (NCBI taxonomy): Eukaryota > Metazoa > Arthropoda > Malacostraca > Decapoda > Majidae > Chionoecetes > Chionoecetes opilio. The sequence continues at coordinate 15,255 of JACEEZ010005450.1, read as the reverse complement.
CTCCTTCCTTCCCTCCTTCCCTCCTTCCCTCTCTTCCTCCTCCCTCCTTCCCTCCTTCCCTCTCTTCCTTCCTCCTTCCCTCTCTTTCCTCCTTCCTCTCCCTCTTTCCTTCCCTCCTCTTCCTTCCTTCCTCCTTCCTCCTTCCTCTACTTCCTCCCTCCTTTCCCTCTCATTCCTCCTTCCTTCCTCTCTCTTCCTTCCCTTCTTCCCTCTTCCCTCCCTCCTTCCTTCTCATTCCCCCAAGGTGATTTTCTCTCCCTGTTGCCTCCTGAGAGAAAATTCCTATTCACTGTCTAGACGTGATAGAGGCGTTACAAGTTACTTTAGTCCCCCCTCCCCCCTTTTTCTTCCTTCCTTCCTTCCTTCCCTTCATTACCTCTATCACTGCTTCTCTCCTCCTTGAATTTCGTCCTTCAGTTATTTCTCTTATTCGTTATTTCAAAATTTCGTGTTTGATTTGTGTATATATATTTTTTTCTCCATTTACGTAGCTTTTTTTGTTTTATTTTGTTTTCTCCTCTATGTATTTTTTTTCTCCCGTTTTTCCTCTTTTTCGTTGTTTTATAATTTCGTGTATATTATATTTTTTTTTTCCTCCTGATTTTCTGTTTTATTCTTCTTCTATTTCTTCAATGTTTCTCTTTTCATCTCCTTTTCTTCTTTTCTGCTTCCTCTATTTATTATATTATTACTACATATCTTTCTTCCATATTTATTTATTCTCATCCTTTCTGCCTGTATTTCTCTGCTTATTATCATTATTTTCAACCTTATTCACCATTCATCAGTGTCTTTCTATCTTTTTTTTCCTTATTTTCTTATTCACATTTCTATTTCTTTCTTTTTTTCTCAATTTTTTCATATTTTTTTCATTTTTTTCTTCCATGTATTTCATTCTCACACATTTTTTTTATCCACCTCTGTATAAAAATATTCTCGGTATTATTTTCATTTTTCCTTTCTACTTTTTTTCACTTTTTGTTATTCTCCCTCTCCTCCCTTCCCCTGTTTCTTCTCTATTCTCTTTCTATTCTTTTCCTCGTCCTGATAATTCCCTTCCCTTTTAAATTTCACCTTAATCCTTTGTCTCTCTCTCTTCTCTCTCTCTCTCTCTCTCTCTCTCCTCTTCCTCTCTTCTCTCCCCTTCTCTCTCTCTCTCCTCCCCCTCTCTCTCCTCTCTCTCTCTCTCTCTCTCTCTCTCTCTCTCTCTTATCTCTCTTTTATTCTTGTTATTCTCTTCCTTCTTTCCCCGCAAGTTTGTTTTTTGAAGAAGGAAAAATATACAAAGAAAATACATGAGACCGTAAGACCGAAAAAATGTTAATATATGTGTCTTGAGAGAGGAGAGAAGGGGGAAAAAGGAGAGGACAAGAGAAATACGAAAAGAGAGGATGAGAAAAGGATAAAAGAGGAGAAGAGAGTTATGGAATACGTATGTTGCGCAGTTTCTGGAGATTATGAGGAAATCAGGGGGGAAAAAGGGGGGTGAGTGGGTTGGGATGGGATGAGATTGGGAAATCATGGATGAGGGGAGATGAGGAAGAGAGAAGGTGGTCTCGGGAAGTGGAGGAAAAATGTGGGGGGGAATTTTCCATTGTCAGTCTGTTATCTCACAACCAGCTTCTTCTATCCCCTCTTTTTTTCCTCCCCCACACTCCGTCTCCTCCTCTACTTCCTCTCCTCACCAAAATTCCCCGTTTCAAAGGAAAGCAGCCAGGCAAGGCTGACCACACCTTGAAAACCAAAGGTTTCACCATTACAACACACATAAATGACCTTCTATCAAGCATATAAACCTACCCCCACAAACTAGGGTAGTAGTTACCATAGATTAAGATTAATTCCTCACAAATTCATGCAGGTTTTATTTGCATGGTATCAATTTCGGCCAGCTTCTGACTGGAGGATGGTGGGGTGAGGAGGAGCCTTTACTTCCTACCTTTCTTCTTATATCAGTTAGTGTAGTGTTTAAAGCAAACAGTCTTGTAAGACCTATCGGTCTGTTGCTTTTGTTTCCTTTGTATTCCTTGTCCTCCTCCTCCTCCTCCTCCAAGTCCCTCCTTCTTCTCCTTCGCCTCCTCTTTCTCCAACACATTGAAAAAAAAAAAAAATTTCAAAGTAGGTCAATTTCTCACTGATCAAAAAAACAAGGGAAATTCTTCCCTCTCCAACCTCCTCATGAACACCTTTCTTCTCTTTCTTCCTGTTTCCTCCTCCTCCTAGCATTCTATCTACCTACCCTTCTTCCAGTAATACAGTCCTCTCCTCCTCCTCCTTCTCCTCCTCCTCCTCCTCCTTAGAAACAATAGAATCACCATGTCATACTTCCTTTCTTCTCCTCTCTTCCTCCCCCTTCTCCTCCTTTCCTCTCCCTTCTCCTCCTCTCCTCTCCCTTCTCCTCCTCTCCTCTCCCTTCTCCTCCTCTCCTCTCACTTCTCCTCTTCTCCTCTCCCTTCTCCTCCTCTCCTCTCCCTTCTCCTCCTCTCCTCTCCCTTCTCCTCCTCTCCCTTCTCCTCCTCTCCTCTCCCTTCTCAACACAAGCACAACAGTATTTTCACATGAATTGGCCTAAGTTAAACAAAAAACTAATGTATGTTATAGGAACACGAGGACTTTTGTCACAGATTCCCCCTGACATATGCATCTGTTGACGGGAATCTCATTACCCCTAGCAATCATTAAAGAACTTGGGCATACACTTTGACAACAATGAGTTAATGAACACATCGACGCATTGTACAGAAAAAACCTATGGAACCATTGTCCACATAAACAGACTCCGAGACTATTTTACCAGACCACCAGGATCTCAATAATACAGTCACTGGTCCTAAGTATACTGAATTATGGCATTAAGATTTGGGGAGCATCCAACATCACACATAACAACGTGTGCAAAGGCTCCAAAAACTTTGCAGCAAAAGTTGCTTTAGGAGGGGCTGCAAAGCACGACCATGTCACACCCTACTTAAAAGACCTTGGATGGCTGAAAATAAATGAATAATATCACTTTGAGCTACGAGTAGCCGTGTACAATATAGTTAATAATAGAGTACCTGACTGGTTGTTTTCACTGCCCAAAGTGAGAGAAATGTACGAACAACCAGTCAACACTAGACAACAGCAACAACTCCATGTGCCAAAATGTAACACATGTTTGGGAACAGGTCCCTTCATGTGGCTGGACCTGCTTTCTGGAACAGCTTGCCAAGCCAAGTTAGAAATGCTACACCTTGTACACTTTTAAAAATCACTTGAAAAATCACCTTTTATGTAAACAATTCCTACTCTAATTTTTGACGTCCATATCTGAAATGTATTTCAATCTAAACTAACACCTTTTTTATAACTTTTACTGTATGTTTTTATATTGTAACTTTTAGGAAGTCTTACTTTTTATTTATGTTATCATTAGGATTTTAATGTTTTATAATTTTTATGTATTCTAATAATTTTTATTTGTATATAGACCATGTTCAGTGTTCTACCTTTAACACTTGCTATCTTATTCAGAAATAGTGTAAGACTCATATTACCATGTTAAAAGAATAGCCATTGTAACAATGGAAATAAAATTCTGAAAATTCTGATTCTCCTCCTCTCCCTTCTCCTCTCCTCTACTTCTCCCCTCCTCTTCTCCTTCTCCTCCTCTCCTCTCCTCTCCTTCTCCCCTCCTCCTCCCTTCCCCACCAATGCTGCATATGCTATCAGTACAATGGTAGCCTATAAGGGTGTTGAGGGGGAAGGCAGAATGGAAAATAAGGGAAACGGAGGGAGAAGTGAAGAGGGAGTGAGAGAAAAATGGATTAGAAGAAAGAGATTTAAAAGTACATACATAGGATAGAGGTATGAGGGAAGGAGAGGGAGAATGAATAGGAGAGAGAGAGAGAGAGAGAGAGAGAGAGAGAGAGAAGGAGAGGAGAGGAGAAGAGAAAGAGAGAGAGAGGGGGAAGAGAAGGAAGAGAGAGAGAGAGAGAGACGGGTTGGTATTGCTCTCACTGCTAACTCTCCTAAACTCTCCCTCTGACCTTGACTATCGTGACCTCTTTATTTTATGGCGTATTTCTTCATTTATTTAGTTGTCTCTCTATTGTATTTTCTCTCTATTTTTCATTTTTTGTTGTTGTTGTTGTTTTAATCCGGTTTTTTTTTTTTTGTCTCTCGCACCATTTTTTTTTTTTTTTTTTTTTTTTTTTTTTTTTTTTTAGTTTTCATTTTTTGGACGGACGGTGTATTTCTCTTTTTTAAAAATTTAAATTTTTCTTCGCTTCCTTTTGTGTCGGCGTTTCAATGCGTTTCTATTTTGGTGTTTGTTTCCATGGTGATTTAGATTGTTAACGCTTTGAGTTACCTGAGTTTGAGCTACGTTCTTACATGCCTTCAAATATTCATCATTATATAAATATTTTCTTTATGTTCACTCATGATTCTTTCTTCTATTCACTAACTATTTTTATCTTCACTTATTATTCGTCTATATTCTCACACACGACGCTTCTCTTATTTCCCTTTTTGAACTCCCTATTCTTTTTTTAATATTTTCTTCCACTTCCATTATTTTTCCCTATTTTCCCTATTTTTTAAAATTTTCTTCCACTTCCATTATTTTTCCCTATTTTCCCTATTTTTTTAAACATTTTCTTCCACTTCCATTATTTTTCCCTATTTTCCCTATTTTTTTTTAAAACTTTTTTTCCATTTCCATTATTTTCCCTATTTTCCTTTTTTTTTTCATTTTCTTTCACTTCCATTATTTTTCCCTATTTTTTAAACATTTTTTTCTACTTCCATTATTTTTCCATATTTTCCTTATTTATTTTTACATTTTTTCCACTTCCATTATTTTTCCCTATTTTTTAAACATTTTCTTCCACTTCCTTATTTTCCCCTATTTCCCTATTTTTTTTTTTTTTTTTTTTTACATTTTCTTCCACTTCCCTTTTTTTTCCCCTATTTTTTAAACATTTTCTTCCACTTCCATTATTTTTCCCTATTTTCCTTATTTATTTTTACATTTTTTTCCACTTCCATTATTTTCCCCTATTTTTTTAAAAATTTTCTTCCATTTCCATTATTTTTTCCCTATTTTCCCTATTTTTTTTAACATTTTCTTCCACTTCCATTATTTTTCCCTATTTTCCCTATTTTTTTAACATTTTCTTCCACTTCCATTATTTTTCCCTATTATTTTTTTTACATTTTCTTCCACTTCCATTATTTTTAACTTCCATTATTTTTCCCTACTTTCCCGATTT
>JACEEZ010005449.1:0-32371 GCA_016584305.1 Chionoecetes opilio | reverse complement strand
CGAATTATCTTATTTCCCTCTTTTTTTCCTAAAAACTTCTCTTTCTTTCCTTCCTTCCTTCCTCTTCACCCTCCTCCCCCGACATTCCGCGTGCGAGTCAACATTCGTGGGATACTTATTTCGCGATCAGTGATAACTAATGGATTCAAAACTTTTCATCCTCCCCTCACCCTCCTATCAGATCAAGGAACACTCCTAGATTCTTAATGTCCTTAAAAATAGTCACCATAGTGAGAGATCACGTTCATAAATGGATGTGTTAGTCGAATTATTTGCTAAATTAAAAGTCGACCAAATTTATGGTTCGCCTCCATTACCACACCACTCTAAAAGACGTGTTCGGACACTGGACACGAACTTCAATAACACTTTCCTCGGTTATTGGATTAAACATATTAAATTCTTCTATATCAAAGTAACAGGACTGTATTATAGGCAGCCCTTTCTTAGGTACACTAGTTTCATTATTTAATTAGTTATTTCGGGATTATAAGCTCTTCAGGAGAGGCCAAGTTCAGGGTATCCAAACTTTCCCCCTCTTCTCCCGCGGGTCTTGGTTCACCCGAAAGGCGGCAGTCTCTCTCCCACTCTCCAACAGGCGGACATCTAGGCCTTGACGCACAGGGCCCGATACATGGTTTTTAGTGAAACACACACAACATTCTTACTCTTATATTCCCCCCTTATATCTTCCATGTATAATTATAAGTATTCAGCGGTATGTTACCTAAGTGAAGGCTAATTTATCAATAAGGTTCAGGGAGGAAGGTGTATGCTCACCAGAGCTTACCTTCATCACATGTGAAGAGCTTCCTATATCAGAGTGTAAAGATTTACTTATATCAGATTAGAGCTTTCCTGTGTTGAGATGGAGAGCTTTTCTGATGTTAGATTAACACTCATATGTTTGTCTGTGATCTCAACAAGAGACATACTACTTCAGCATGAATAAATAGGATGATGTTTCAAATATAGTTCTTGTGTTTATTATAAAAAAACCCAGGTGATTATTCTGCGTTAGGACAGTAATTCCCCACACTTCCAAAAGAGTCAGCCTTACTCGGTATAATTCCACGTATCAATCACGACTACCAAGATAAATCTAATATTAATATTTTCAAACACGCCCAGGGAGTAACCCAGAGAACTACTCGCTTGAGCTGGTGGCAGCACTTCCCCTTAACTCATACCCTTTCCCCTTAACCTAAACTCCTACCCCTTCCCCTTAAATTCATCCCCATTTCATTACTCTCCGCAGCGAGAAGTGTTCATACTATAATAACATAGTGAAGTCATATGACTAGTTTTCAATTCTCAATTCAAGTTGTAATCAAATGAAAAATCATAATCAATTAATATCATTCAAATAACAAAGGCACCAGGTATAAACTTCTTCATAGGAGTTCTGGCAACACAGTGGCTTCGGCCAACACTACGTAGAGAAGAGGAGGAGGAGAGGAGCTTGTGTTTGAGCTCGAGTTGGGAGTCACCCAGCGGATGCTGTTTTGGTCTGAGTGAGTGAGCTTGACACATATCTTGTCAGCTGATGGTTGTGTGACAGTGTTATACGGCAATAACACTGTCACAATGCCTTCCTCTCTTCTCTCCTGTCTCCTCCAGTACCTTCAGAAACCACAGTACCACACACGGCATGGTTAATAATTTATAAAGAAGTATTTTGTGGTAAATAGTAAGGAACGGCGGGGTGTAGGGTAAGGTGCTGTCGTTCCCCAACACCTTAGTTATTTTCTTTCATTTACTTTGGGAACCTAAGAAAAAATAAGCTGCACCATTCATTCTATTATAGGTTGGTACTAAGTATTGCAAGAGTGCGAATCCGTACATAAGTGGGGCTATGACACGCAGCTATCTTTCGCTTATTTATTTAACATATCATTATAGTAAAAACACTACACAGAAAACACTACACAAAAACACTACACCAAAACTCAAAGAAAAACACCACTTCAGCAAGACACTTCATTTTGTCTAACTAACACTTCATAAAAACATAGTCGGTTTACGACTTCACGGTATACACCTACACAAGACAAAATCACTTCATGACAAGTTACTTCAAGACACTTCAAGACATCAAAAATTTCAAGACACTTCAGTCACTACCGAAAATATATGTCACTTACCACGTTTCCAGGTGAACAAGAGTAGCGTTCAGCGGGAGAGAGCCTTCATCTTAAATATGGGGAAATGTTATGTGAGCTATGGAGCTCTGAAATATCTGCTGCTCTCTCCTCGTTACAACTGTCTTTATATCATGTCTTGAGGCAACTGTCGCTATACATATCGTTTCTTTATTTTACTATTTCCGTATTTCTAAAATGTTCATGCACTAAATGTTACGTTGTGTTTCGCTCCAACAACGTTATGTTCGCTAAGACTGTGTACCTTCTCTATTGTCCTTATTTACGGTAAGGCACTTTATTTATGCCTTTCATGTCCTGTCTCACTAGGGAGGATTACCATTCCTTCCTCATCGCGTTGTCTATATTATGGAGCACGGCCTGACTTTACGTTCATCGGTGTGCCTATCACTTCTGACATGTAGTCTGCACTCCCTTTGTTTATAATCCCTTTTGTTTGCTAATCTTCCCCTTTCTTCTCTCCTTCCTTTGTCTCCTCTCCCTCCTCTCTTTCCTCGGATCTCTGGGCACGACAGTGCTATTTTATTTCGAGTGTTACTATCTTATGCGACACCGGCTGCTCCTGTAGAGAAAAACACAAACAATGGAAAAAAACAAAGCAAAACTACAAGCTATACTAAGCCTATTATAATACTATACTAAGCAGGAAGGAAGGAAGACGTGTCCCGTACGTCTTTTATGGGAGGCGGTAGCAGAGTGGTTAGCGTCAAGATATATGTCAAGCTCGAGCACGAGCCTGACAGACGATCTACAAAGTGATACTAAGCATAAAGGTCACAAGAAGAAGAAGCCCTCCGCGTGGCGTTCTCGGTGATCCGAGTTCGATCCTTGATGAGGGCTGTAAAATCCACTTAAAATCTTCTCTGCACCGTTGAGTGGCCTAAGAACACCCACACGCTGCCCATTAACTCTACCTTCGATTGCGAGTGCATCGGAGGGTACAAGGGGCGGCATGAGCTTCTAATCACAGGCGTCACTATAGAAATTCTGTCTGCGCCACCACGGGCAAGGCCAACCATCACAGCCTCAAGTTAACCTCCAGGGCCTACCATCCCACTCCTGGAGGTCACTGCCTAACGGCGCTGTAGGCACACACACACACACACACACACACACACACAAAAAAAAAAAAAAAAAAAAAAACTCGGGGATATAATGCGCCGAAAGTCGGGATGATAAAATTTAGGACTCAGCGCGAAACTCGAGGATCACGAAACTCGCATAGCGTGAAACTCGAAGGGTAGTGTAGTATGGCAGGGACTGACGAGCCCTGTTGGTAAAAGTGATAAGTTTCCATGAGAAGGGTGAAAATCTGCGGCATGACGTTGTGTCTTGTTGTGGATGGAACAGGATGCGGAGGGTGCCGGAAGAGAGGCGTGTTGGGCGGTGGTGATGGCCCAGGGCAGACATTCAGAAAGAGTTAAAGGGCACGGTGTTTAGCTTAACTAAATTCCTCGATTTCTACAACCCGGAATTCGCGGGGATTCTGGTACGAGATATGGCAGTGGCGCTACGGTGTCACTATGGGTGATCTTTTCCACTTGATAATCCCTATATTCGTAACTGGTCTTCCTGCCATTTGGGGGAAGCAACCACCCCGGGAGGCGGGTCACAAACCCGCTAACACCCGATACCCATCACGGCTGGATGGACAAGGGCTTGGGGTTTATTAAGGAAAAGGGAGCCTTATACCTTCAGTCTGATGCGTGGCGGTTTGTGGCAGCTACCCGCCGGGGTGGTGAAGCGACTCAAGCGAGGTGGTCTGCGTGTGAGGTGCCGCCGTTCACCACTCGGCCCATCACCCCATAACAAACTCATAATAAACTCACCACGAGGGTAGGAGATTGTTTTATGGCCTAATTTCATTTGTATACTTGCCCTGTTCAGTTCTTGAGTCAGAAAACATCATATATACTCAATTTATGAGTATTTTTATGTATATTGCGTGCTCTACGCCACCCTACCGTGGTCGCTATGTTTTGACAGCTTAACGTCTTTAAGTACCCTCGATCATCAATCTGCCCGCAGAATGCCAAAAGTTGCCAAAACAGCTGTTGGAAGTCGCTAGGTCGTGAAGACCGGAAGTTAGCTTCTCTGAATGTACCTCAGGAAGGCGTTGGGGCCGAGAGGCAGCACGGGGGGCAGAGGAGGCAGGCACGGCACCGATCCGAGAGAGGGAGGACGGCGGGTGGTGGACGTCCACCTCTGTCGTGGAGTGGATGAGGTCCACATGGGATGCAGGAGAATATGAACCCCCAGCAGGCGTCATGGGTGCAGCCGGCTGGCGGGGCGATCGTCCATGGCGTCTGGGTCTCGGGGAACGAGGCGCGAGGAAAGGAGGAGAAGGGGGAAGAGGGTCCTGGAGAGGGTCATCATCCTCCGTTAGGTCCTGTAAAACATTGAACCCGTTCTCCGTGGTAACAGTGGAATAAGCGACACCATGGTGGACGGCCCTGGGTGGAGGCGCAGCCGCAGGGGATGCATAGTGGGAGGTCGTGATAGAGGAGGTGGCCGGGATTTTCGGGGGTGGGAGGAGCCGCAGGCGTCTGTTGATGTCAGGAAGGGGCATCTCTTCCTGGACCAGCCTGCCGTACAGATGTTGGGCCTCTTGGTTTTAAAGGGCAGTGGGCAGACCTGGGCCATGATGCCCCCCACACTGAAAACAGTGGAAAGGCCTGTCACAGGCAACTTCCGCCTCTTGGCTCGGATGGGGGCCACTGCAGCGGGCGCAGCGCACGGAAGAGCGGCAGGTGTTGACGGAATGGCCAACCTTTAGACAGGCAGGGCAACGGAGGATCGGGAGCAGATAGGGCTGTGGCCAGAACACCAGTTGGCCGATGCACACCCTTGATGGTAAGGAACCTGTCACCTTGAGGCGGATCCACCTACCCGTGGTGGAGCGGGGCAGGTGTCGGGGGGAGATCCACGAGACCTCCTCGATGATACTGCCGTCCAGGGCCCTCAGGGTACTGCGGATCTCCGCAAGATCCTTAATTTCATTAGATAGGGGGCCCACCTTCCCATACTGCGCCAGGGCACCGGCCCTCTCGGCACGGCGGCAAGTGACCTGCCAGTCCCCTAGGGTGAAGGTGACGCCCTGTAGGATGGGCACCTTGGGGATAACACTCTCCCCCAGGGCCACCACCAAGGCTGATCCATTACCTAGGGAGCGGGTCTCTCCCTCAATGATGTACTTGCCCAACGGGCTGGTATGAAGGGCATGAGAGACCCGGCCGGGGTGAGAGAAAACACGGGCGCCATTACAGGCCCGGAGAATGAAAGAAACCTTGGTTTGCGTGTCCAGGGTTGTTGCGGCTCCAGGGGTAGCTGCTGTGGCTCCTGGGGCAGCTGCTGCTGGGCCTGGGGCTGCTGCTGCTGTTCTTGGGGCTGCTGCTGTTGCTCCTGTGTGGAGCGGGGGCTTTCCAGGCTTCCCTGGGTGGGGAGGGCGGGCCGCGCTTGTTGGAGAGAGCAGGGAACGCCGGGTCTACGTCCATGTTGCCCTGAGACCCAGGCAAGGACCCAGCATGGCGGCGGCGACGGCCGCCGGAGGGACAGCAGGACCCCGGGAACACAGAGGACGGGGAGAAGGCACTAAACCTAATGTCTGGCGAGCCGACAGGGGAGCGCGCGCACCTCAACACAACCGGTGCCGGTGAAGAGTCTTGACTACAGAGCGGCACGTCCTAACCCGACGGTGGTCCACGAGCTAGTCGGTCAGGGATTGGCGGGTGGTTTGTTTTGATGCTGTTAGTAGGGCAGTAATATGAAAATTTTTCGAGATCGAGGTCTCCATCAGATATATAGTCTTGGAGCCTGTTGTATACAGTTGGAGCCAACAGGGTGGAAGGCTAGCAGTGTGGCAGATTGGGAAAAAATTTAANCCTTTTTGGGGTTTTTCACCCGAAAGGGGGGCATTTCCCCTTTCCCCCACCTCCAACAGGCGACTCTAGGCCTTGACGCCAGGCCCATCATGGTTTTTAGTGAAACCACAAACATTCTTACTCTTATATTCCCCCCTTATACTTCCTTATAATTATAAAGTTTTCAGGGGTAGTTACCTAAGTAAGGCTAATTTATCAATAAGGTTCGGGGAGGAAGGTGTATGCTCACCAGAGCTTACCTTCATCACAGTGAAACTTCCTAATCAATGTAAGATTACTTATATCAGATTAGGAGCTTTTCCTTTGTTGAGATGGAGAGTTTTCCCTGATGTTAGATTAACACTCATATGTTGTCTGTGATCTCAACAAGAGACATACTACTTCAGCATGAATAAATAGGATGATGTTTTCAAATATAGTTCTTGTGTTTATTATAAAAAAACCCAGGTGATTATTCTGCGTTAGGACAGTAATTCCCCACACTTCCAAAAGAGTCAGCCTTACTCGGTATAATTCCACGTATCATCACGACTACCAAGATAAATCTAATATTAATATTATTCAAACACGCCCAGGGAGTAACCCAGAGAACTACTCGCTTGAGCTGGTGGCAGCACTTCCCCTTAACTCATACCCTTTCCCCTTAACCTAAACTCCTACCCCTTCCCCTTAAATTCATCCCCATTTCATTACTCTCCGCAGCGAGAAGTGTTCATACTATAATAACATAGTGAAGTCATATGACTAGTTTTCAATTCTCAATTCAAGTTGTAATCAAATGAAAAATCATAATCAATTAATATCATTCAAATAACAAGGCACCAGGTATAAACTTCTTCATAGGAGTTCTGGCAACACAGTGGCTTCGGCCAACACTACGTAGAGAAGAGGAGGAGGAGAGGAGCTTGTGTTTGAGCTCGAGTTGGGAGTCACCCAGCGGATGCTGTTTTGGTCTGAGTGAGTGAGCTTGACACATATCTTGTCAGCTGATGGTTGTGTGACAGTGTTATACGGCAAAAACACTGTCACAATGCCTTCCTCTCTTCTCTCCTGTCTCCTCCAGTACCTTCAGAAACCACAGTACCACACACGGCATGGTTAATAATTTATAAAGAAGTATTTTGTGGTAAATAGTAGGAACGGCGGGGTGTATGGTAAGGTGCTGTCGTTCCCCAACACCTTATTATTTTCTTTCATTTACTTTGGGAACCTAAGAAAAATAAGCTGCACCATTCATTCTATTATAGGTTGGTACAAAGTATTGCAAGAGTGCTGAATCCGTACATAAGTGGGCTATGACACGCAGCTATCTTTCGCTTATTTATTTAACATATCATTATAGTAAAAACACTACACAGAAAAAAACTACACAAAAACACTACACCAAAACTCAAAGTAAACACCACTTCAGCAAGACACTTCATTTTGTCTAACTAACACTTCATAAAAACATAGTCGGTTTACGACTTCACGGTATACACCTACACAAGACAAAAATCACTTCATGACAAGTTACTTCAAGACACTTCAAGACATCAAAACATTTCAAGACACTTCAGTCACTACCGAAAATATATGTCACTTACCACGTTCCAGGTGAACAAGAGTAGCGTTCAGCGGGAGAGAGCCTTCATCTTAAATATGGGGAAATGTTATGTGAGCTATGGAGCTCTGTAAATATCTGCTGCTCTCTCCTCGTTACAACTGTCTTTTATATCATGTCTTGAGGCAACTGTCCTATACATATCGTTTCTTTATTTTACTATTTCCGTATTTCTAAAATGTTCATGCCTAATGTTACGTTGTGTTTCGCTCCAACAACGTTATGTTCGCTAAGACTGTGTACCTTCTCTATTGTCCTTATTTACGGTAAGGCACTTTATTTTATGCCTTTCATGTCCTGTCTCACTAGGGAGGGATTACCATTCCTTCCTCATCGCGTTGTCTATATTATGGAGCACGGCCTGACTTTACGTTCATCGGTGTGCCTATCACTTCTGACATGTAGTCTGCACTCCCTTTGTTTATAATCCCTTTTGTTTGCTAATCTTCCCTTTCTTCTCTCCTTCCTTTGTCTCCTCTCCCTCCTCTCTTTCCTCGGATCTCTGGGCACGACAGTGCTACTTATTTCGAGGTTGTTACCTATCTTATGCGACACCGGCTGCTCCTGTAGAGAAAAACACAAACAATGGAAAAAACAAAGCAAAACTACAAGCTATACTAAGCCTATTATATACATACTAAGCAGGAAGGAAGGAAGACGTGTCCCGTACGTCTTTTATGGGAGGCGGTAGCAGAGTGGTTAGCGTCAAGATATATGTCAAGCTCGAGCACGAGCCTGACAGACGATCTACAAAGTGATACTAAGCATAAAGGGTCACAAGAAGAAGAAGTCTCCGCGTGGCGTTCTCGGTGATCCGAGTTCGATCCTTGATGAGGGCTGTAAAATCCACTTAAAATCTTTCTCTGCACCGTTGAGTGGCCTAAGAACACCCACACGCTGCCCATTAACTCTACCTTCGATTGCGAGTGCATCGGAGGGTACAAGGGGCGGCATGAGCTTCTAATCACAGGCGTCACTATAGAAATTCTGTCTGCGCCACCACGGGCAAGGGCCAACCATCACAGCCTCAAGTTAACCTCCAGGGCCTACCATCCCACTCCTGGAGGTCACTGCCTAACGGCGCTGTAGGCACACACACACACACACACACACACACAAAAAAAAAAAAAAAAAAAAAAAAACTCGGGATATAATGCGCGAAAGTCGGGATGATAAGAATTTAGGACTCAGCGCGAAACTCGAGGATCACGAAACTCGCATAGCGTGAAACTCGAAGGGTAGTGTAGTATGGCAGGACTGACGAGCCCTGTTGGTAAAAGTGATAAGTTTCCATGAGAAGGGTGAAAATCTGCGGCATGACGTTGTGTCTTGTTGTGGATGGAACAGGATGCGGAGGGTGCCGGAAGAGAGGCGTGTTGGGCGGTGGTGATGGCCCAGGGCAGACATTCAGAAAGAGTTAAAGGGCACGGTGTTTAGCTTAACTAACTTCCTCGATTTCTACAACCCGGAATTCGCGGGGATTCTGGTACGAGATATGGCAGTGGCGCTACGGTGTCACTATGGGTGATCTTTTCCACTTGATAATCCCTATATTCGTAACTGGTCTTCCTGCCATTTGGGGGAAGCAACCACCCCGGGAGGCGGGTCACAAACCCCGGCTAACACCCGATACCCATCACGGCTGGATGGACAAGGGCTTGGGGTTTTATTAAGGAAAAGGGAGCCATTATACCTTCAGTCTGATGCGTGGCGGTTAGTGGCAGCTACCCGCCGGGGTGGTGAAGCGACTCAAGCGAGGTGGTCTGCGTGTGAGGTGCCGCCGTTCACCACTCGGCCCATCACCCCATAACAAACTCATAATAAACTCACCACGAGGGTAGGAGATTGTTTTATGGCCTAATTTCATTTGTATACTTGCCCTGTTCAGTTCTTGAGTCAGAAAACATCATATATACTCAATTTATGAGTATTTTTATGTATATTGCGTGCTCTACGCCACCCTACCGTGGTCGCTATGTTTTGACAGCTTAACGTCTTTAAGTACCTCGATCATCAATCTGCCCGCAGAATGCCAAAAGTTGCCCAAAACAGCTGTTGGAAGTCGCTAGGTCGTGAAGACCGGAAGTTAGCTTCTCTGAATGTAGCCTCAGGAAGGCGTTGGGGCCGAGAGGCAGCACGGGGGGCAGAGGAGGCAGGCACGGCACCGATCCGAGAGAGGGAGGACGGCGGGTGGTGGACGTCCACCTCTGTCGTGGAGTGGATGAGGTCCACATGGGATGCAGGAGAATATGAACCCCCAGCAGGCGTCATGGGTGCAGCCGGCTGGCGGGGCGATCGTCCATGGCGTCTGGGTCTCGGGGAACGAGGCGCGAGGAAAGGAGGAGAAGGGGGAAGAGGGTCCTGGAGAGGGTCATCATCCTCCGTTAGGTCCTGTAAAACATTGAACCCGTTCTCCGTGGTAACAGTGGAATAAGCGACACCATGGTGGACGGCCCTGGGTGGAGGCGCAGCCGCAGGGATGGCATAGTGGGAGGTCGTGATAGAGGAGGTGGCCGGGATTTCGGGAGTGGGAGGAGCCGCAGGCGTCTGTTGATGTCAGGAAGGGGCATCTCTTCCTGGACCAGCCTGCCGTACAGATGTTGGGCCTCTTGGTTGAAAGGGCAGTGGGCAGACCTGGGGCCATGATGCCCCCCACACTGAAAACAGTGGAAAGGCCTGTCACAGGCAACTTCCGCCTCTTGGCTCGGATGGGGGCCACTGCAGCGGGCGCAGCGCACGGAAGAGCGGCAGGTGTTGACGGAATGGCCAACCTTTAGACAGGCAGGGCAACGGAGGATCGGGAGCAGATAGGGCTGTGGCCAGAACACCAGTTGGCCGATGCACACCCTTGATGGTAAGGAACCTGTCACCTTGAGGCGGATCCACCTACCCGTGGTGGAGCGGGGCAGGTGTCGGGGGGAGATCCACGAGACCTCCTCGATGATACTGCCGTCCAGGGCCCTCAGGGTACTGCGGATCTCCGCAAGATCCTTAATTTCATTAGATAGGGGACCCACCTTCCCATACTGCGCCAGGGCACCGGCCCTCTCGGCACGGCGGCAAGTGACCTGCCAGTCCCCTAGGGTGAAGGTGACGCCCTGTAGGATGGGCACCTTGGGGATAACACTCTCCCACAGGGCCACCACCAAGGCTGATCCATTACCTAGGGAGCGGGTCTCTCCCTCAATGATGTACTTGCCCAACGGGCTGGTATGAAGGGCATGAGAGACCCGGCCGGGGTGAGAGAAAACACGGGCGCCATTACAGGCCCGGAGAATGAAAGAAACCTTGGTTTGCGTGTCCAGGGGTTGTTGCGGCTCCAGGGGTAGCTGCTGTGGCTCCTGGGGCAGCTGCTGCTGGGCCTGGGGCTGCTGCTGCTGTTCTTGGGGCTGCTGCTGTTGCTCCTGTGTGGAGCGGGGGCTTTCCAGGCTTCCCTGGGTGGGGAGGGCGGGCCGCGCTTGTTGGAGAGAGCAGGGAACGCCGGGTCTACGTCCATGTTTGCCCTGAGACCCAGGCAAGGACCCAGGCATGGCGGCGGCGACGGCCGCCGGAGGGACAGCAGGACCAGGGAACACAGAGGACGGGGAGAAGGCACTAAACCTAATGTCTGGCGAGCCGACAGGGGAGCGCGCGCACCTCAACACAACCGGTGCCGGTGAAGAGTCTTGACTACAGAGCGGCACGTCCTAACCCGACGGTGGTCCACGAGCTAGTCGGTCAGGTATTGGCGGGTGGTTTGTTTTGATGCTGTTAGTAGGGCAGTAATATGAAAATTTTTCGAGATCGAGGTCTCCATCAAGAGTATATAGTCTTGGAGCCTGTTGGTATACAGTTGGAGCCAACCAGTGGGTTGGAAGGCTAGGCAGTGTGGCAAGATGTCGGGCCAACAAGTATGAAGTGGTGAGAGGACTATGGAAGGGTGTGGCAGTCCCTAGCATTATGTATGGCCTGGAAACAATGGTGTGGTCTAGGAAGGAGTTGGACAGATTGGAAGTAACACAGAACAAAGCAGGCAGAATAGCATTAGGAGCCAATAGGTATGTGGCAGTGGAAGCGATTAGAGGAGACATGGGATGGAGCACGTTCAGAGAGAGGATAGCAAAAGCAGGACTGAGGTACAGAGCTAGACTGCAACGAATGGATGACAGCAAATGGGCAAGCAAGGTTTGGGACTGGAATATGTATGGGAAGTGGATGAAAGACTCAGTAAAAGTGGAAAGATGGACAGGTGAACTGGGAATGTTTGTGACAGGAGTGATGAGACATGGGAGTATGGCTGTATGCAAAAAGGAAATAAATAGGAGAGTGGAAGAGAAAGGGAAAGAAGAATGGCTGAGGGGAATGAGTGAGAAATCAACACTGGAATGGTACAGGAGAAAGGACCAGCCACGGTATGAAAGGTTCTATGATGGTGGCTATGGAGGGGACCTACTCTTCAGAGCCAGGACAAAGTCGCTGGAGGTAAATAGTCGTATGTACAGATGGAAGAATGATGGCAGCAAGGTGTGTGAGATGTGTGTGACAGGAGTGGATGAAACTGTGGAGCACTTGATGCTGGAATGTGAACGGTATGAGTATGCTAGAACAAAGATGTTGGAGGTAGTGGAAGGAGAGGTCGGAGTGGAAGAATGGCGAGAGATGAGAGACAGGAGAGTGGAGATGGAGTACCTGCTGGGGTTGTGTGCTGAGTGGAGGAGTGACAGTCGTGTGATTGAGAGTGTAAAAGAATTCTTGGAGAACTCTTGGAGAGCACGTAGGAGAGAGCATGAGAGGCAGGGGGCCCCTCAGTGATGGGGGACCCCGTATGAATGTGATGTAGAGAGAGGAAGGAGGGGAAAAAGAAATCCCTAGTTTTGCTTCCCCCTTTTGCTTCTCTCCCAACAGATTACGTGTGTGGGAGAACGCCGGATCCAAGGCTTCACTGACAGCATCCGCTGGGTGACTCCCAAATCAAGATCAAAATCAAGATCAAGAGTCCTCAGGAGTATAGTATACAGGAGTATATGAGTATTTTTTAGGTCCCCTGGGGGAGCATGGGTGGGCACGTGCCCACCCACGAGAAGCCGGTGCCCGCCCAGGTGCCCACCCACTGGCCACGGCTGCCGTGTGATGTGGGAACCGTGTTCCACTAGGTAGGACTGAGGGAGCATGCATGGAGTATTATTAATAATTTCTACTGATGACTTACCCTCGACCTCAAATACAATAAATGTTTTTCCTCTGCTTGAAAGAAAGAAACATGCCTCTAAGTGAGTTAAATTCATAAACTTTCTATTGATCACTTTTAACACCAATGAACATAACTAAATTACACTAGTTACCCTTACAAATTTTCTATAATGCCTTGTGTTGGTACTTAATTGGTACGTGTCCTCCTCTTGTACGTGTCTTATACGCGTTCTCTGGAACGACATAACAACACAAAGTAAGTGACCGATCATTCGTGGCCTTGTACGGCTGCTACGGCAGCGACCACCCCGGCTCTCACGTGAGTCACTTCTCACCCAGCCCTGATTCGTATCATCTTTCACTTTCAGGTACTGAATGTTAAATATAAACCAATATTTTCTAGTTTACATTTTCTAATAATGTACTGTTACAAAGGCGAGAATGTTTTGAGATGTGAGGGGAGTTATTTGAACGAGGTGGCACGCCGCACGCCTGTGGCAGTGTGAGAGGGAGATACACTGAGGGGAACAGCTGACCGACTCACGACGGGACACACCACCGCCACGAGATAAGCTGGCACCCGGCGCGCCGCCATTCCTCGTTTCAGCGTGTCTGTACTTGCTTCCTCGCCACTGTCAGCCCCTGGTGCTTCTCCATCGAGTTAGTGACTGGAAAGAGACAGTGCACTGTATTGTGGTCTGTGTTAAGGTAGAGAACAGTAAACAGTGACAGTGAGCTGAGTGAGATAAACTGTGGTGACGCGTTCCCTGTTCGTCCTGCCGCTGCCTATAGTGACCTTGAACTTGTAATTACTGGCTACGTGAGTATATGGCAGAAAAAGGACCCCTGTGTTTGCCTAGGCCTTCCCCTTGACTCAGGGGGAAGGCCTAGGACTCACACATACTCAGGGGCCCTGAGTGTGTGTGAGTAGCCAGACAATTCCAGCACGAGCCCGGTAATCTTGCTACGCGTCCCGTCCCTGTCTCCCGGCGGGCCGGCACCTGCCTGCAGTAAGTGACAATGAAAAGCCCAAATCACTGTTAGATTTAGTGAGAATTCTTGGTCCATATGAAGAGGCATTTCCTGAGTTCTACAGACTGGCGAAAATGTCTGTTGTATTACCTGTGTCATCAGCTTCAGCAGAGAGAAGCTTCTCTGCTCTGAAATTAATCAAAACTACACTGAGAAATACAATGGGCAATGAGAGATTAGGTAATCTTGCTGTGTTGTCAATTGAAAGCAGGCGAGTTAAAAGCCTTGATTTAGAAGAATTTGTTGATAAGTTTGCTGAGAACCACAAGAACAGAAGAATTCTGCTTAAGTGAGGTATTCTCACTTTTTCAGTGGATTTTTTTATTTTATTTGCCTGCTGCTTTAAAACTTCTGCATTTTTCTTAATTTTCAGTATCAATTATGTTATTTCTATTTTGTATAAGTGGTAATATATGTATTTCATTTTTTGTCATGACTGCTTTATTTCATTCTCCATCAGCAACTGGATGATACCCTACAGTACTCAACACACACTCCTAGAATAAAATCTAATAACCTTCTATAGTCCATACGACATCAGATAAACTCTTGATATTGGTCAGAATGCAAAATATGCAAGGGGGGGGGGGGGTCTTGGCACTGTAAGTGAAAGTAAGTCCCCAGTCCCTACCAAACTCCCCAGCTGTATGGGCTTGTTCGGCTCATCTAATGCCCACCCACCCATAGTCAGCTGTGCCCTCCCAGGTGCCCACCCAATCATAAATACCTACCCAGCAAACACAAAGACGGAGGGCCTCCGGAGGCCCTCCGTATGTCTTATCGGCGGCCCGACGGAAGTGTACGACGTAGGGCCGCTGGGAGTTTGCTCAGAGGCTCACCGGCGGGCCGCTCCCAGCGGCCCGCCGTAGGGCATATGACCATTTGCCGCTGTTATATTAACTGATTGAGGAATATTTATGGTTATACTTTCTAAGTATATTGCAGATATAGTAATGTTTTAAGGGGTGTTGCACAACCCATTAGCCGATTAATAGACTAATGGGCTGTTCAACACTTATAAAAACATTACTATATAATGCAATATGCTTAGAAAATTTAACCAGAAATATTCCTGTGTCGTTATCCAGTAATACGATGAAAAGGAGATTGCTAGGATCATAATTGCTACGGACATTGTTTATTTCATAAGTACAAAAACATTTTCGTTATTGAGTTTACATGCTGGTGTACGTGGAACACTGAACGGCGTGAACAGCCATGTAGAAGGATATAGGTTGCGGCGAACAACATAACAACATCCACCCACTCGTGCGTTTTCCAAGTAACTGATTATTTTCACTCAGACACAGCGCCAAGCGCCGTCAAGGAATTCCTAAAAAAACGTGTCGTACTGCAATTATTTATATTATTCAGTCTATTTCGATATAATGATGGAGCAAAAACATGTTATAACTAAGTTCTCATTATGTTATCGACGGGTTAAGGGTGTCAATTTAGGCCTTTTGTGGGTTTTAAACCCCTTGTAATGGCTATCGTACGTCTGGCAGTTTAGTACATTGATAGCTGGGAAAAGATTTCAAATAATATTCTATTCTAAATCATGATATTATTCATATGTTAACTCCATCATCTACATATTCCTTATTAGGTGTACCGTTGAGTATTAATATGTGTTGATAATATGTTGGAAGTTATTGAAATAAGGGAAAATATGACCTTGCGTTATCCCGTAATAATCTTCGCCGCGGTTAATCAAGTGTTATTTTTATATGATACTAGCTACACACACAGACAAACTGATAACCTTTTTCCATGTAAACTCCTTCCTATGTACGTATCTCATCTTTATTTCTATGTATCTCTGGGTGTTCCTGATAAAGCTGGAAATATTTGAAATAAACTGATATATGATAATTTCTATAAACTATTATAAAAACTTTTATAACAATTTTTAATAGCTTGAACAGGCCTAATAATAGTGATGGTACCGATATTGAGATACTATGTATATTACTGAGTTAATATATATAATATGAAATGATATTTCCCACTTACAAATACGTACCAGCGCCCAGCGGGCCTCAGGAGGATTGACGTCAAGCTGCCGCTGCTTGTCACTACTGATGTAATACTACATCAAGATAATCATGTAACTTTTGTTTTCAAAATGTTTACACATAGAAATATTCAATTCTTGAAATTCTGTACATTAATTTTCAACATAGTAAATTATCCCGTCTGAAAATACACCAGCGAGCCTCCGGAGGGCTGACGGAGGTAAATTTGCCGCCGGCGGCCGCCGTTCGCCGCTCTACGGCCTACGTCGGCCCGCCAGTGATGGTTAGCTGGGTACGTACTGGAAATCCTCCACCCTGTTACCCATACCCAAACCCGGGAAGGACCCAACATTCCCGTCCACATACCGCCCTATCGCTCTCCTCTCCTGCGTGGCTAAGCTCCTGGAGCGATTGGTGGCCACTCGCCTATCCTGGTGGCTGGAGGACGGCCATCTCCTGAGAGAGGTGCAGTGTGGCTTCAGGCCCCGCAGGAGCACCCTAGATGTCCTGGCGCAGCTGGAGTATCACATCTGTGACACTTACCGGGGTAGGGAGGTCATGACCTCCCTCTTTGTAGATCTAGAGGGAGCATTTGACTCTGCGTCCCACGAAGGCATCCTCCGTAAGTTGGCATCCATGGGAATCACGGGGCCCACCCTCGCCTGGCTCCGGTCATTCTTGTCAGGCCGGTCTTTTCAGGTTGCGGTTGGTGCCTCCACCTCTCCTTCCCGTCCAATGCAGAGAGGAGTGCCGCAGGGTTCCATCCTCAGCCCTTTGCTGTTCAATGTCCTCCTCTCAGACCTCCACATTCCTCCCCACTCTCACCTTCTTATCTATGCAGACGACATTACCATCATCAGCAGAGCCAACACTCAGGCCCAGGCACAGCTATGCTTGCAGGAGGCAGCTGATACATTAACTGACTGGGTGATGACATGGGGTCTCTCAATTAATGCTCTCAAAAGCTCCCTTATGTGCTTCACCCTCAAGTCTGTCCGCTCTCCACCCACTGTCACCCTTAGTGGCTCCCCGGTGCCTTACACCAGGTCCCACACCTTCCTCGGTATGCGGCTGGATGGTCCCCGCCTGACCTGGTCTCCTCATATTGAGTACCTCCGTACCACCTGCAACAGGCGCCTCAACATCATGAAGCGGGTGGCTGGTGTCCGCTGGGGGCCAGTCGTGATTCCTTTTGGCACTACTACCAGGCGGCCATCAGATCTAAGGTGTCTTATGGCAGCTGTTTTATGGCTCAGCAGCCCTTTCCACCCTCAGGAAACTGGACGTCCTGCAAAATGCGGCCCTGAGGATCTCCATGGGGGCAATGAGGTCCTCACCTGTCATCGCCCTACACGCTGAGAGCGGCATCCCCCCGTTGCAGGTACACAGGAGGGAGATCCTGTGTAGCCAGTACCACCACATCATGTCCCTGCCACCATCCCACCCCCTCGTCACTCTCTCTGCCAACTCTGGTGTGGATCCTCACACTCCAGTCTGGCTTCCTGGAGCCCGTCAGCCTCTACTGGTCCGTGCACTGCTGGCCCACTCTGTGCTGAACCTGCCACCACCTCCTACTCAGCCCATCAGCCCACACTCCCCGATCCCATCCTGGCTGGACATTTCCCCGTTGGTTGCCCTGACTATCCCAGATCTTCCTCCCAAACACTCAGCTGGCGTCCTGGCAGCTTCTTTATTCCGTCAACTCGACATGTCACTTTACCACAACCACCTGAAGATCTTCACTGACGGCTCTCACTCCCCCACCATTCCATCTACAGGCGCTGCCGTCTATGACCCTCGCTCCAACATCTGCAGGACGTGGCAGGTGCCCCCTGAAACAGATGTTCTGACGGCAGAACTCTTCGTTATTCGCCAGTCTGTGTCTTACCTTGACACCACCTACGCCCCGGCCAGAGCTGTGATCTACACAGACTCTCTCTCCTCCCTCCATCTCTTCCTCTCCCGTCGCCCGGCTTCCTCCACTGCCATGGTTCACTCCCTGCAACGGCTACTCCTCTCCTCATCTCAGTGGGCTGGAAGATCACCTTGCAGTGGGTGCCTTCCCACTGCAATATCCGGGGCAATGAGGCTGCTGATGCTGCTGCCAAGATGGCCCTCTCCGAGGTAAACATCACCCCTCTCCCGCTGCCGCTCTCCACCGCAAAGCGTCTGATTTCCAGTGTCTGCCGCTCCGCCTGGGATAGGTCGCTCGGCGACGCCCTCCGTGCCACCTCCATAGGTCAATACCGCACAGACTCCTCCCCGCACCCATGGATAAGACAAACATCCCGCGTCTTGGATGACGCCCTCACCCGCCTGAGGATCGGTCACACAACACTCACAGCATACCTGCATCGTCTGCAGCTCACGCCCGACCCGTACTGCCCTTGGTGCAGGAACGTCCCGGAGTCGATTGAGCACTTCCTTCTGCAGTGTCCTCGCTTCCACTCCCACCGACAACTTCTACGTGGTCACCTCATCGCCCTGAACGTCACCACCTTTGACCTGCCCACTAGGGTACGCCGTATAACAAAAATTCTTTTTCTCAACTTTGGCATGCCAATTTCCTATGTAAAATGAAATTCTAAGACGATTTAATCTATTTTCATTTTTGCATTTGAGCAATTCTTACTATGCAAAATCGCACTTTTATATTGCACCCTTATCGAATAATGCTTAAATGAGTACGCAGTGTCCGGTTGGTCCTGTGTATTGCATCATGCACCAATATGAGTTCCAAATGACTAGCGTGGTAAGCTCTTTCTGATCAGTTGGGTTCATCAGGCACTACATCACAGTGTCACAGCCTCTACGTTGGCCTAGAACGTGTCCATCATGTCCTTCTTAGACCTGAAGCAGGGCATGGTCTCCCGGTGGTGGGCCCGAGCCCGGATGAACCCGTCTCTGGCCTGCTGCCCCACCACTGCTGCCGCAGCCTCTGTCACCTGCTTCACGACTCTTTCGGTGCTCTGAGTGTGGATAGAGAACTCAGGAACCTCGTACGGCTTGACCAGGATCTCCTGGATCTGATCCCCGGACAGTGAACAGGTGAATGCCGGCTCGTGCACCTGGCCAGGCTGCCAGCTGATCAGTGTCTGCAAGCTGGTGGCTGACAAGTTTAGCTTGGGTGTAATGCGAGGTCTTACACTGGTGTCCCCATACTCCTCGCCAGCCCTCAGCTTCAAAATCTGGGTCACGGCGAACCTGCGGTCGTCCTCACTCTGACTCTCCATCAGCGAGAGGAGGACACATTCTGAGTGTGCGAACCATGCTCCTGTCCGCACGTAGAAGGTCACAGCTGTTTGGACCTTCTTGGGCTGCGACCTCATCACTCTGAGCTGCGTGAGGATGTGCTTGGGGCCGTCCTCTAGTCTGTGGTGAACCTTGATGTCGTAGTAGAGTTTGAAGTACACCTGCAGGCAGTACTTGACTAGGATTTCCAGGGTGTTCAGTTCTTTGCCAGTCAGTCCATGCTTTCTGGTCCACATGTACACGAGCGACTGGGCTGTGGTGAGCCATCTGGAGTGGGACACCTTGCCACACTTGATCTCCTGTAGCTCGGACGGGAGAACGCCCCGCTTCACAGCCTGGACCAGCTGGTAGGAGACCTACTGGTCAGTGGACATGTTGACCAGGATATACTCCGGTATCTCCGTGAGATCTTCACCGCCTGGCACTCCTCTGAACTCTGCGTTGTACTGCATCTCATTCACGCTGGACAGCAGACTGCACACTGGACCCGTGAAGCCAGTGTCAGATGAGGTAGGCCCGTCGATGCTGGTGATAAGGTGGCGCAGGGGCAACTCGTTTGTGTTTCAAAACGCATATACTCCAGAAGAGCTTGCGTCCCAGCATCTTCTCCAAATGGGCGTGAGTACCACCCTTCCACCCCGTGTTGGCCCTAGTTGAGTCACCTTGCAGTACGATCAGTGAGTCGGTGGAGTCGTATGTCATCAGCAGAGCAGAGGCTGAGCCACCTTGAACGCAGGCTTCTCAGGTGGCACCGGGTCCTCTGGTACAAAGTGCCAAAGGTACCTTCCAGATGGCTCCTCTGTCACTGACACATGCTCCTCCCTGATCAACCTTGGGTGCAGTTTCCCATAGCTGTCGGGCACAATCACGCTGGTCTTGTCCTTCCTCCCATCGTAACCCAATCCAACTATTTTGGTACCCTGGTTAGGGTACGCCGTATAACAAAAATTCTTTTTCTCAACTTTGGCATGCCAATTTCCTATGTAAAATGAAATTCTAAGACGATTTTATCTCATTCCATTTTTGCATTTGAGCAATCTTTACTATGCAAAATCGCACTTTAAACTATGTTTTGCATATAAATATAAAAGTCCATTTTTGCATAGCAAGAAGTGCTCAAACCAAAAAAGTTGAAGAGAACAAACCACCCTTAAAATTCAATTTTACATAAGAAAACACCCTGCCAAATTCGAAATAATCTATATTTCACTTTTCATTGGACCTACGGCGTACCCTACCAGTGCCCACCCTGCTGGCCGCCGCTGCCGTCCACCCATCACGACGCCCCACCGTCGTCCGCCTCACCTGTGCCTTCCTGAGGAAGACTAATCAACTGTCCCGACTGTGATTAATTCACGGCTGTACACCAGGGCGAATATCGTCCATTTCGACATCACTGCCCTTCAACAACAACAAAAACAATACCTGACCCCTCACGACATCACGCTGTCATCCACCCATTACGACGCTTTTCCACCATCTGCTTTACCTGTGCCTTCCTATAAGAAGCACTAGCCACTCATCACTTCAGAGATAAACTCAGAGTACTACTCAGTTCGGTATTATTTTACGACAGGACCAAACTACCCTACACAATGAGGAGTTTTCAAAGCTAAGCCGCAAGATGTCTCTCGCGCATCTCATATCCTCTGCCCTTAGAGCTAGTGCACTAAGCTAATAAGTTAGGAAAGATCGCCACCCAGGGTAAACCCTGGGTATACTGGCAACCTAATCCCACATCTGGTTAATAAACCAGGCTACACTCAGATCTGAAAGCGAAAGAATCACACACGTCTGGCAACGCCGTGCCAACCCCGCCGAGGCCAGTGGCCTCGCCTGCCAGCTCGTCATTCTTCTTTTGCCAGCATCGACTCAACACCTGCCTGCCGTCTCCTGCTACCACGTGTTGTTGTCTTCTCTGGCTTGTGATATGGTGAGCACCTGCTAGTTTTTCGTGTTTACGATGGGTGTGTGTGAGGTTTTGATGTTTTTACCCGTTCGCTGTTGCCTCGTAATCCTTTCTGAGGGTTCACGGGGATGGGTGTCATTCCTTCCTCATTCCCTCGTTTGGGACCGGCAGTGTGTACTTTTTTCAGCTTGTGTCTGTGACTGAGGTGTTATGCCTACGCCCCATTTTAATGGGGCGCGGCTTTCGCCTATTCCCCCGGGGCCTTGCTTCACCCCCACCCCCGCTCGTTCCCTTCCCTGGGGTCGGGCCGGGGTGTTGGGCGTTTCCTGGCCTGCCACGTGGGACCGGCGGGAGGCGGATGGATTCGTCACTCGTGCTGGTACCAGGGGCGTTGCAGGTGTCGCACAGCCACCCCCCACCCCCGCCCGGACCCTCCCAAGGGCCGGGTCGGGGCGTCGGGCGTTTTCTGGCCTGCCACGTGGAACCAGCGGGAGGCGGATGGATTCGTCGCTCAAGCTGGTGCCCAGTGCGTCGCAGACGTCGCACAGCCACCCCCCACCTCCGTCCAGACCCTCCCAAGGGCCGGGACGGGGCGTCGGGCGATTCCTGGCTTGCCATGTGGACCCAGCCGGCGGCGAATGGATTCGTCGCTCTTGCTGGTGCCCAGTGCGTCGCAGACGTTGCACAGCCACCCCCTTTCCCCGCCCGGACCCTCCCAAGGGCCGGGACGGGGCGTCGGGCGCTTCCCAGCTTGCCATGTGAACCCAGAGGGCTGCAGATGGATTGCCATGATGTAATAAATGGTTCAAGGAGACGCATCTTTCCTTCGCCAGTGTCTGTGACAGTTGCCTACGTAAGTCGTCCTTGGATCCACCAGA
Source organism: Chionoecetes opilio (assembly GCA_016584305.1). NCBI lineage: Eukaryota > Metazoa > Arthropoda > Malacostraca > Decapoda > Majidae > Chionoecetes > Chionoecetes opilio. The sequence goes on along the minus strand of JACEEZ010005449.1, from coordinate 10,467 downwards.
CTCACGCCGGATCCAGTACAGTGTAAACTGCTCTTGGTAAGTTACGGGGGCGTAACAATAACATGGAGCTCTAATATCGTGTCTTTGTGATATTCACGTCAGTATTTCCTAAGTGTACTTCATCTATGACACCTAACTCACTTCATTCAACTTATTTAAGCATCTCATCTTCCATAACAAGTCACATATGGAACAATTAAAATATCGAAGAGGAGAGGACCTCCAAGCCACAGATTAATAGCGTACCGATATTTCATGTTTCACTAATGCTTACCCGGGTATCTACATATGTGTTTCTCCTGCCACACCTAACACACTTCCTTCTATTTGTTTAATGTCCTAATCTTACACGGTACTTGCATTTCGAGGGAGATAATGTCCGTAGTGGGAAAGTTGTAAAGATACGGAGGAAGAAGCCATTTTATTCAAGTTGCACTTGAATATCGAAAACACCTCTGGAGCAATGTTGAATGTGGACCATATCAAGTCCGAAAACATGTTTCAAAGCGCGCGTGAGGACAGAATCAAATCAAGATGGACAATTTTTTTTCAAGATTCTTGATGCAAATACCTCGCGAGTAGGCCCAAACTCCTCGAGTCGGTGTGCGGGAGAGAAAAATGAATAGCAATTCGTTTTTCTGTAAGGCGTACAGTAGCGTTTTGTGGCGTACGAAATGCCTTAGTGAACGCACCCCAGCTGGGGGGAGATGCTCAAAAGAGTTACGGGTCCGTAAGTATTACCCTACGAGGCTTTTACCTCGTAGCGCCTCTACGGGTGATGCTCAAACAGTTTTCTCCCTTGCTACGGGACCGCGAGGCTACGGCGGGGTTCACACTACACGTATTTGCTGTCCGTGTCTACGTGGGCGTGGCGATCAGTGACGTCACAGTGACGTCGCCCCGCAACTCCCGCAGCTACGTAGAAAGAATTGGGAGCTCCGAATAATGTGAGCTGAGACGCGCGTCTCAAGTTCAGTGACGTCATCACTGCTCCAGCAATATGTGGTGGTCGCGGGGAGCCTGTGTTCACATTACACCAGGGCGGACTGGCCATAGGGACAAACGGGACATTTCCCGCTGGGCAGCTGGGTCGTGTGGGGGCCCGGGCTGAGGGAAAAAAAAGGTAATACAAAAAAAAAAAAAGGAAAAAGGAAAATGAATAAATAAATTAAGGAGTGAAAATTAAATATCTAAAGAATAAAAACTCGAAATAAATGAGAGAGAGAGAGTCACTCAGCTGAGAGAGAAAGAGGTGACGACTGACGAGAGATCGGAGAGATCAACAACTCAAGAGTATCGTACGCGTACACTCGTTCAGTCGACACGAGTCAACTTTCAAGATTCTCAATAGAGTCATCTAGGTTGTGTTTTCAGGCTTCTTGTATTTTATATACGTTAACCGAGTATATGCTATGCATGTCAATGCACACACTGGGACGATACCTTATTTAAATGCATTATTGTCATTGATAAGGACTAGTTAAACGCTAAATAAAACCCCGTTCACATCTTCACGACTCGACGGCGACCAGTCACGACTTGCTGAGTCATGCTGTGTTGGCGCCGGTCGTCATGTGGGTCGGCGTCAGGCCCAGACCGTCGCCGTTGGGTCGTGGGAGTCGTGAAGCGGCGCGCGGGGGGTCCCGACTGTGTGGTGCATGCGCTATACACTTATACACTCGGGGCGGGTCTGCGCCTTAAAGATATAACGGAAAAAGTCGGCTTCGTGCTGGGACTCGTCGCCGAAGGGTCCAAGCTGGCGCCGACCAGTCAGGGCCGTGCTGCGACTGGAGCACGTGTTATTTTAGCGTGGGAAAGATCGATCTTTCCCACGCTTTCTCCCTATCGACGGAGAGAGAGAGAGGAAAAGCGGAAATTTTCGCAATTTTCGAATTTTTCGTGATGTCGCACCCTGTAAGGCTGTGCAGAGCCGGCAGAACTGCACAAAGTTGGGCACCCATCCGCTTGAACAATACGTGAAGGGGCACATACCGAGTGGTATCACCTACCCCAGCTCGAACCCATAACTGTGACAGACCATGTTGCAGGAAGACAGACATAGGTACAGTAGTGCCACAATAACGTCTGTATCATTGCAGATAAACTACACAAATGGTGTGTCCTGCCTGTAACGTGTCCATCACATGAATGGGAATGCGAAGATCGGCTTCTTCGTATTCAGATTGAAGGTGAGCTAGTATTGTCTCTCGACCGCCGTGAACCCTGACACACTGCCAGTTGTCGTCTTCTCTGGTCAACTGGCCGATAATACTCGGATACTGTCGAGTGTCAGGAGTGTTTTGCTGAAGATGGCCATAGATCAGTTTTTCTAGAAGAAGCTTGTAGCTGCTTGAAGGCCAGAATGTCTCCATCTGTTTCGGTAGTGGTGTTTTTGGATCGATTGAGCTGTGTTCGATGGGAATCGTGTTCGTGCGCCTCATTCTTTCACTATCCTTCACCGAGGGCTCATCAGAATACATGTCGAACACGTAGTCACATCTCCCAAACTGATGGTATGCCTCTGTGAATGACAGTAAGCGCGAAACGAGCTCGTGGAAGTTACAGCTAGATATCGGTCACACGAACCTTGCGAACATTGGCCATGACATCTATAACAAACGCACTGTTTGTTTGATGTACATAGTTGTAATCGTCAGGCTTGAGATGACTCTCCATCTCTTTGATCAATTGACTTTTCTCTGGCTTGGTCATCAGCCCGTCCTCAGTGAACAGGAGTGGGGATGGTGATACATCATACTTCAAAAGATCCTCGGTGGTTAGGCCACGATCACGGGTGATTTCGATGGCTTTCTCAGCCATGTTCATCTCTTTTACTGTCTTCTTGATAGTCTTCGTTGGCTTGCTGCTGTTACTTTTCATTGTTTTCATATTCATTCGGTGAATTGTGTCACTGATCCTCGTTGTCCTTTCTCTTTCCACAAGATTGAACAATTCGTAATGAATCCCATGTCCAGGCAATGGTCAGATTCATAAAGGAGAAGGGTTCGCCATTCTCCCCTAGATGTTCCACGACGCTGCAAAATTTTGTGACACGAGAAATCATGGCACAAGACATCAGGAACGACCTGCTGAATGCCTTCACGAAAGGAGAGGATACTTACCAGAAATTCCGCCTCGAAAGATTCGATCATGAATGGGATTCATTACGAATGATCGAATCTTTCGAGGCGGAATTTCTGGTAAGTATCCTCTCCTTTCGTGAAGGCATTCAGCAGGTCGTTCCTGATGTCTTGTGCCATGATTTCTCGTGTCACAAAATTTTGCAGCGTCGTGGAACATCTAGGGGAGAATGGCGAACCCTTCTCCTTTATGAATCTGACCATTGCCTGGACATGGGATTCATTACGAATTGTGGTAGTTTGTGATGACTGGTGGTGGTTGTACGACTCATGAGTAATATCTACTACGCTAGCATTTTCACGATGCAGGTTCTTCACTGCCATCATTTCGTGGTAAATCAGGTCCCATTGGGCCACATACTGCTTCTGCATGGCATGCCCGATGACTCCATCGCTGCATTTAGAGGAAAGATTGATACTTTGCTCTGCTTTACATGCTCGCTTTACATGGTAATGTTGTCATTGATGATAAATAATTAACCTTGTAGTCTATTGTGAACAATAAACTTTTCACAATTAGTGTGGTGTTCCATTTGTTGCCTTGTTATAGGCTCACAACTTGACAATTTGGCATTATGATAACTAAATCAACTCCAAATAACTTAAAAATAGTGTCAATCAATTCCTTAGGGTCAAAAACATACATATAGATACCAACATTTACTTCCTAAAACAATTATTTGGAGAGATATGATCATTTGACCGAAATCGCTAAACGCAGCTAAACGCGGCAACTTAAGTTAAGGTTGACTCTCGGTTATATTTGTCTCCCTCGCCACCATACTTAATTTTTTTTAACCAATATGCGAATTGAAATTGTCAGAGGACTTGATAAGGAAACTTTTGGAGAAGTATGACAGTTCTAAGTATAATATTGACTTTGTGTCGAGCCTTCAAACATAGAGGCATTTTCAAACTCGAAGGATTTTTGGACTAAAATCACTAACACTTTAGCTATTTCGCACTGAAACCCGAGGTTTATGTGTCTGAATAGTCATAAAATGTTGTTAGTACTATCAAAGGCTTGATAATTAATCACAATGAATAACTTTTGTGGACCTGATGGTGGGTTATTGCATGAAACTACAATATCGTCATTTTCTGTTCTGGACGCTCGACCAAAAATCTTCAACGGGCTCTGCGGAAAAACTGTACCTGATCTGAAAGTGTTACCCAAACTTTTTTTGACGGCCTTGACATATATAACAATAAAATTTAGGGTCATGCTCTAAAAGAGCCATGTACACGAACTCGCCCCCAGAGCCAGGACTATACGGGAGTGAGATATGAAGCGACTAGACATCAACAAACAACAAAATACAAGTTGTATCACTATATTTTATGTTTATGTGATGCCAGGGTTTTTAAGTTACTGACACCTGTGGGTTGGAAAATATTAATTGAGATAATTCTCCATTGACTAATAAAATCTCCTCGTCACAACTGAATTGGGATGAATTTCGGGTTTAGTAAGGGGAAATGCTGCCACCAGTCCAGGCGAGTAGTTCTATGGTTTACTCCCTGAACACGATTTACTATATGAGAATTATTGGTAGTCGGGGTGGGTACTTATTATTACACCGAGTCAGGCTGAAACTCTTTTTGAGACGTGGGGAAGTATTTCCATAACAAGGGAATAATCACCTGGGGTTTTTGCAATAAACACAAGAAGCTATACTTTAAACATCATCCGGTTTATTCACCACGAAAAGTTATTTCTCTTGTTTGAGAACCTAGATACATGTATAACTCTAATTTGGCGCAGGAAAGCTCTACAGAGCCATAACCTACCTCACTGAATTATATTCTTAGAACTACCATCTATGTCCGTATCAACTGAGCACTATAGATATACATGGAATATATATATAGGAGAGAAAATGTGAGAGTAATGGATTGGTTTGTGATTCACTGTACCATGTGGCCTGGTTTCTTTCCTGGCAGAGACATTCGCCAGAGCCTTGAAAGGGGTGGAGAGACGACTGTTTAATAACACTTATAAGGACAGGCCAAGCTCCCTATGCGTTAATGAAACCCAAACAACTGTACCTATATATAGATATATAGATAGATATATTATAACAAGAAGGGGGGGGGGGAAATAGGGGCGAGTTACCGCATATCTTACCTTGAAAGGAGTGGAGAGACGACTGACCTCCTCGTGGTATACCAAGGCGAGGTTGGGATGAGAAGCGGGAAAAAAAGAAATGTTCGGAAACATATGAGACTTCCCCTGAAGCGGATATAAGACTTCGAATGACTCTAATAAGCTAACGAAGCAAGTATACATATGAAATGGCTGCCTATAATGCAGTTCTTTTAATTTGATATAGAAGAATTGAATACCTTTATTCTAATATCCGGGGAAAGGTGTTCTCCCTTTTTGGTCAAGCCCACGAACGCGTTTTATAGAGTGACGGGGTAAGAGGAGTCGGAGTAGAAGTTTGGTCGACTTTTAATTTAGCGAATAACTCGACTAACCCACCCATTTATAAACGTAATCTGTCCCTATTGTGTCTGTTTTGAAGGACATTAAGAATCTAAGAGTGTTTTTCGATCTGTCAGGAGGGTGAGGGGAGGATGAAAAGTTTTGACTCTACCAGTTATTGACGGTCGCGAAATAAATGTCCCACGCATTTGGACTCGTATTCTGAGTGTATGGGGGGGGAGATAGAAGTGGGAGAAAGAAAGAAGATAAATATTACGAGAACAGAAAAGATTTGATTGGCCTTAGTATAATAAGTATAACCTGTTCCCCATATACTGGACCTAGGCGACAACTTGCCCCAGACCAAACATATGGTTATTGAAACCTTTTTCCTTCTTACAGATACATAACCCGGGAATCGTATGATGGGAGTTTCCATCCTGTCTCTCCGAATTTCCGGGCATTACATTTATTGTGTATTATAGAGCCATTTCATGCTTGTCTGTTTGAAATGTGATGTGTTTATTGCATCATTGACTCCATATATATCATATTTAACATACAATACCTATACTTGTAATAAATTCATATTAGGGCAAACCTAATATATTAAATATATATATCGGTCGACTTCTTGAATTAAAACGTATAGTTCATCATACAAGTTTGGCCGCTATAATGATGCGGTGGTAGTGGTGTCAAATGCCTGACGTACACACGCACACACACAACACAAGTGTGTCAGAGTGAGGTGTTAGCCCCCTAGTGTGTCTGTCTGACCTAAAGAGCGAACGCGCAGTTCTCATCCACTATAACGGAGTACCGCTGCGGCCACGGGTACGGCGCGGGCCACAGTGGTCCATAGATGCTAATCTCGGGCACGCGGGACTCGAACCTAGGATCAGCGCATCAAGGTATATCCTGGGTACGTCTCTGTAATATTCAGCGGGAGAATATTACGCTGAAAGGCTAATATGGCGGCAATGTATTATCGTAACAGTCTGGCGGCATATGAAGTGTCTCTTTAAATTTATTTATCGGGCTCCCTGACAGCTGAGAGCAGGGTGATTGGCCAAATAAGGCCGCGTTCATGCGAGGCGCTGCTCTGTGATTGGTCAGCAGAATTTCCCCACACATAACCCTAGAATATCCCTCATATTCCCCACCCAGAGGCCAACGATCACCGTACGGGAGTGACGGCTCGGTACGAGCATCAACCTCAGCCTACCCTCGTAAGGTTATTGTAGCCATACACTCATAAGTTGTCCCTTACGAGGGATTTTCGAGCATCCCTGCCCAGGTTGTTTGCCTCATTGACCTTGAACTTGAATTGGGAGTTACCCAGCGAAAACTGTCGGTAAACCCTTTGGTCCGGCTGCCGGTTTTTTGCGCGAAATACTGTAACCCCTCTATTAATTCATCTGTCTTTATTTCACTGGTTTTACAGCTTAACTGCTGCCCTGATACATATTACAGGCAACATCGAGGCACTAGCTTTCCATGAGAAAACTTACAATAATAGTTACTCAAAAGCTTAACATATTCATATCAAAAAGTAGAAGCGAGTATGGTTCTTATCAGGTATAATTACCGTATTTGCCGGCGCATAAGACGCACCCCTATTTTACAAAGAGGTTTTTAGAAAAAATAAAATGGTGTTTTTGAGGGGGCAAAAAAAAATCGTAAATTTATCAAAAGTTAGTAAAAAAACAAAAAGATTTGTAAGGGAAAGCAAATGATTATGAGCATGTACCTCCATACAATATTCACAGTGCAGTGAATGTGAACGAAAAAATATACTAGTTAAAAATGTAAAGGGAATGACGGCCGGTAATCAAAATCGGTCATAATATATTGCAGGATGCCCCCACGAATTGATATTCTAATATTTTGCTACTTATGACATATAGCTTAGATTTAATGTAGTAGGTATGCCTTTGTTGCTTTTCTGCAATGTGTTTAGACTTTGGGGAAATTTTTGGGAAGTATAGATTTTGGTATTATTTTGGTAGTGGGCTTTCAAAGTCCTAGAACTCTTACCTACATCATCGTGTAGCTTTCTTCATTCTGAGTATTTTGAGCCCCATTTCCTATGGCCCCAATTGAATAATAATGGAATTCACACGTAGTACCGAAAATCTACAGTTTTTTTTCAGCCAGAAAGTTAAGTTTGGTTAATCAGATTAGGTTAGGTTAGGTGGGGTTGGTTTAGTAACAGATAATATAGAAAAAAAACTAATATTACCAATAATATGGCAGTGTGAAACGTAGCAATGTTTGCGGGGCGGACCTGGAGGGGCAAGTTGCCCCTCTCTGCACATACATTTAAAAAACATTGATGTCCGAAAAAAACGAGAGCCAGATTAATTCAAACACATAAAAACTATTCAGGAGGACTAAGTTTCGGCCTCGAAGTGGGTGGTTGCCCAATAAAAAATATTTACGAAGATATTTAGGTAACACTGTCTGTAAGGTAGCCATCTCTACCTTGTTGTTATTGTTGTAATTGTTGAATGGCACCGTTGTCGGGATCGACGATATTTGCCCTTGGTTTACACCTATGAATCTATCACAGTCACGAGGGTTGATAAGTCTTCTTCAGGAAGGTACAGGTGAAGGCTGGTTCACACTCTGAAATCACGGCAGCTTTTCCGTCGACGTGCCTTGTATTCACACTATTTGCCACGGTTCCGCCCATTTTCGGCAATTCCTGCTCACCCTCTTATTAGCAGACATGGTGCCTCAGAGGCTATGGTTGAAGAAATTTGCATTAATAGCACTTCGGGTGGATGAAGAAAGGAGTTTGAACTCTAAGAACACTGTTTTGGGTACAGTACATAAAGCCTTGAGAAAACGATAATTAATCAGCACGGCACAGTCTCATTACGTTAAAATATTCTTCCCCAAAACCTTTTACGTGACAGGACGGTGGTTATTGGAAGCCGTGACAGCACGCACCGTTTAGTGTAACACGTCTATTTGTTTGAATGTAAGAATTCTAACGGATGTGATGAGACGGTGCCCGTGTCACCATAAATGATTTTGGTACGTGTGATTTCGGCCTTGAGGCGGACGGGGGTGGCGCCGTGATGGTTTTGGTCTTGGTGCACCTTTGTGGAAGACTTTTGTCCCGTCTACAGTACCGTTGCAGCCTTTTTACTAGCACTCTTTCATACAGTTTCCTTATCCATTTTAAAGGGACAGGGGTGAGGATTGAGGGTCGAGGGTGGTACAAAGGCCTATGCTGGGCTCCTATCCCACTTTTCTTACCACTGTAGCGGCGCTAACACAAAATCCACACACACCTGCATCGGCTTAGGCCACCCCCCCCGTCTGGAAACAGATTAGTGGGTGACCTGACGCTGCCTGACTTGTCCCTTGCCGACAAAAACTGCAACACCAGCCAGGAAATTCAGTCAGCACAGGACACACATAGACACCACCGCCGCGCAAACCCCTTATCCCCCACGTTGTACAATGACTCGCTGTCCAAATAAACTACAAAGCCACGACGCCCCTTTTTCCATCCTTGTGTGTATAAGACAGACTCCCCAAGATACTACACCTTCCTCTCACCGTTCACACTAAAAAAAAAATTATCACGCTCCCTTTGATTCACTATTCCATTTATCCAATACTCAGTCCAGCGAAAATTCCATCACCCCTTTTCTGCCTCCCTTCTATCATCCTCCTTCAAACTGTTGTGTCAACTTGTGTGGCCCAATGCGGGTTAAGGCTACATCTAATATGCGGGATGTTTGTCTTTTCCATGGGTGCGGGGAGGAGTCTGAGCGGGAATGACCCATGGTGGGTGCGCGGAGGGCGTCGCCGAGTGAAGTATCCCTGGTGAAGCGGCAGACCCAGATATCAGACTTTTACAATGGAGAGCACAGCGGGTGTGGGTGATGTTTACATCTGACACAGCCATCTTGGCAGCAACAATTGCTATCTTGTTGCCCCAGCTCTTGTTTTCTCTTAAACTCCAACCTTTTCTTTGTATTATGCATTAAATGTTGATAACAGTTACAAATTTGTGCTCATGGACTACTGCTCAACACAGATCACTCCAAAACCCCTTAGTAATACCCACCGGCTGTTCTGCATTCTCTGCCCGACCTCTCATGCGCTAATAGGCCGCATTAGACGCAGGGGGAACTTTTTCATTCCTTTTTAAGGGAAAAAAACTGCGTCTTATGCGCCGGCAAATACGGTATTTCCTTTATCTGGATAAAAGTTAATCTAACTATCTCTCATAAAATAACAAGTGTCTCAGAGTAAAAACCCGTAACATATGTTTCAGGCCAGGGATCCAAAGGGGAGGTTACTTAGCTATGTTCCTTCTAACAACATATACCTCTATTTCTACACCGTGTTAACGGGTATCCAAAGACGAGGCATGGCAGTGGTTTATGATGTTTCTCTCTCTAGCCGAGTGGCTGAACGACTACAATGACGTCACAGCCTCGCCAACGAAGTGAATAAGTGGCCGAGGGTTTTTCTAAAGCTTTATTGGCCTAGTCAGACCCAACCTATAGACTATGCGGTTCAGTTTTGGTCTCCATATTACAGGATGGATATAGCCTTGTTTGAGTCAGTCCAGAGAACGATGACCAAAACGATTCATGGATGCGTAACTTTAGTTATAAGTGGAGATTGAAACTATTAAATTACACTCCTCGAGAGGCGTGCCGATGATGCAGTAATCTTTGCTGAGTCGCTGGGGGTCCTGGTTGATGGCTCTCGAGGCGCTGCACGGGAGGCAATTAAAGCCGTTGGACTTGAGGTCTCCTGGCTTAAGACCAAGTTTCAGGTGTTTGGAGGCTTACTAAATGAACATACAGTCTGTTCATGCGTGAGGCGAGGACATTGAGATCTTGGAAAGTTTTACATACCTTGGTA